>OU343223.1:197632785-197904351 GCA_910596185.1 Chrysanthemum makinoi | reverse complement strand
ATTATTATTGGCTTTTGAAGCTTGTAGCGTTACAAATTTGATATCTATAATACCATTATCTTGTATTATCAATTTGTATAATATTTGGCATTGTTCTAAAATATTTGTTGAAATTTACAAATAGTTATGGCTAAAAGATAACAATACTATTTAATTTTTGTGATTCGAATAAACTTACATAACATTATTTAAATACTAGACAAAGGGCTATACAATTTATATTAACTTTTAAAAACGGTTCATATATGCTAGTCCTTTAAGTGGTGCAAGACCAACATTTTTTAAAATAACATTATACAAATGACAAAGTACAGTGTCCAAAAGCAAAGTAAACAACAAAAAACTACAATTACATTGTCTTTCATTTTTTCAAATTTGTCACGGGTTCCAAAACTACTTTATCCTCATTCCTTATAATTTTGTCAAATATATGATACAGTTAGACCGGGTGGTTAAACGGTTGAACGATCGGTCAAAAAGTGCGATTTAAGCGAGTCAACCCAAAGTTGGGTCGCAAGTGCAGAAATTAAACGGGTCAACCAGCGGGTTTGAAGGTCCGGGTCAACTCCGGTTTTGATGTGTATTAGCCGTTTCCTTTGAAATATATGTATTAACATTTCCGCTTTTAGTTTCAACTTTTCACTTTTGGTTTCTTTATATATAGTAATAGTAGGGTACCCAGCGTTTGGGGCCACTGTGGCATTAACGAAAAATAGATCTCGATGAGATTTGATTCCTCCGGTGTGTATGGGTTTCAATGATTCTCTAGTTCGTTTTCGATTAGCTTTAATTGGTTAGCCGAACCGGTGGCGAGTTCCCGGTTGAACACGTTGGTCCGGTCCGGTTTTCAAAACTAGATGTACCATCAACTTGTTAGCTTGTATGAAGTTTTGTGTATTTTATTAATTTGTATAATGTGTATAATAACATGTACTTTTCATTTTAGGGTGTTTTACAAATAACATTAATTAGTATGTTTAATTATTTTATATTTTAGATTATGTTATAGCTTCTTTAAATTGTACGTTACAAAAATTTTATTATACTTTTTAGTAAGGGATGTTTTAATTTGTTGTTTTTAATTTGGTAGATGTGCTTTTAATTGGTTGTACAATGTGAATAAATTATTATACTTTTAAGTAAGGGGGTGTTTTAATAAGAGTATTAATTACATTATGCATTTTTCTCTCCATTGACCAATTTCAACTTTTCAACAATTAATGACCAAAGTTCACCTTTGTTGTTTTTCCTATGTAGTATAGATTATATTTATTGATAACTCTGCGACTAAACGATTATTCGCTCAAAGTTGCGACCACGTATAGTTTTTGACAAATAATGTTAGGGCTTTATTTTTTAATTTTTATTTTTTAATTTTTTTTTTAATTTGTGAACGAGAAATTGCAACCCGCGCATTGAGGTGGGATTTGATATAAATTCATACACCCGAATAAACTTATCCTTTACATTACTTTTAGCTCTTTTTAATTGTTTTTTATCTAAAAATCACAAACATAATATACCATTGAGCAAGTCTCAAAGTTCTATCACGTGTGATAAGATTGAACACATCTATGAATGTCTTAAGCATTGACTAAATAATTAATATATATATATATATATATATATATATATATATATATATATATATATATATATTATATTACGTGTTAGACTAGATTTATTATTTGTATAATTGAAAGAAAATAATAGAATCTAAGTGAAAGTCATTATATCAATATATTAAAGAAATATTTTAAAGTGCTTTTAAAAGACTATAGATATATTTTTTGATTAAGGATTTTGGCAGATATGATTAGTGTTAATGTTATACACTAATTTTAGTTTTTCAAATATAATTGAGATGGATCTTAATCCTAGTCATGCTATGATGTTATTATGAATGATGGACAAATTGCCTAAATATGCTCAATGCAGAGCATAGATGTAATAAGGATTTTGGCAGATATGATTAGTGTTAATGTTATACACTAATTTTAGTTTTTCAAATATAATTGAGATGGATCTTAATCCTAGTCATGCTATGATGTTATTATGAATGATGGACAAATTGCCTAAATATGCTCAATGCAGAGCATAGATGTAATAACTAATATGAGATTAACAATATTTTACTGCTTAGGAACTGTTTATAAGATTGTTTGAAATAAGAATTATTGTTGAACTTCCTAGTTAACATGTTATGTGAATGTACACTTGTAATACTAGTATTGACATACTTGTGACTAAATGAACACTGCATTATTCAAGAACTTCATTATTTGTTAATTTTGAAATTAGTATTCTCAAAGTTTTGAAAAGATCAAAGCCTAGTTGAATTGTTCATGAAGTACATGTCTTTTAATAAGTGTGATTGTCGTACTTAAGGACATAGGAATTTGACTAGCTATTTGTTATCTTTTATTTAGTATTTTGAATAATTAAATGTAAATATTTGATATTATTTATTGAAATTGATGTACTTGATGTTGTGATCATTTTGTTTTTTATATTTGCATATTTGAATCCATAAATAATTACTAGTTATAATATCTGTGCACGCACAGAATTTTGACAAAAAAAATTATTTTGTATCAATGTTGAATATCATGTCTTTAAAAGTAATTACATATAATTATATACTTATGCACGAGTTTTTCATTATCCATTAATATTCATTAGAATTTTGTATAATCAAATTTTGTAAAAAATTTTGTTAGATAACTCAAAATTCAACTATATTTAGCTGATATAGTTGTTGATGTTACTATTAAATTTCACTTCTTGATATTATGATGTCTGTGAGATGGTTTATTGCAAAATAATAGCGTTGATGAAATTAAAATATACTTCTTAAAGTTTTTAAAAAATGTTTTTCTACATATCCTTATATAAATAAATAAAAATTAGATAAGTAGTTGTTATAAATACAATCACGTTTTTTTCATATTACAGTAGCTCGTTCTTTGATTTGATAATTATATTCTCGTTTTCAATAATTTAGCGTATTTAATATTCAAATTAAATTCCACATTTGTATACTTTTTAATATAAAATAAATGAGTCCTTAATAAACATATATTGTAAAAAATGATATTTATAATCTTATTTATATTTATATATGTTGGAGTTAAAACAACATATATATATATATATATATATATATATATATATATATATATATATATATATATTTAAATTTATAAGTCTAGAGGGTATAAAGTATAAGGGAGTATTTGTTTAATTTCCAAAGTTATTAAAAAAATATGGAAACTTACAATATTACATATAACTCTATACAATTTTAAAATTTTAACCACTAAAGTTTTATTAATTACCCCCCTCATTTTTAAGTTTTTGTTTTCACAATTTGACACATATGTTTTTATTTGTTTTTCTCAACTAAATTTCTTCAATTAATTAAAGGTTGGCCAAAATCAATTTAATTTTGACTTTTATTAACCATATCAATCATGCGATTTTGCTTAATGGTAATCGAGCTCTCTTATTATTAATTGTTTTTTAAATGAATTAATGAAAATCATTCCGAAATGATGTAATTCCTTTATTATATAAAATATATCCATTGTCAGTTAATGATATGATTATATTTATGAATGAATATTTAATAGATATATTATCAGATTCACATGTATTTATCGACATAAATATTTGATTAACCCAACCTACAAGAATTCACTACATGGATTTCTACATTTAGTGAAAACTTGTAAATAGTTAAGTCAATTGGTTCCTCAAACTTAAGACACTCGCAGGTTATGCGTGTGAACATTATTCTTTGATATGATCAAACCTTGACCTGAAAAAGGCTGCTTAAAAAAGCATTATTTGGATTAATGTGAAACATATGACTAACATGTGTGGTTTAAATGAGATTTTTTCCTCCTAGAATCGTGGAGTTAGATACTTTTGGGCCCCTTGAAGATTTGAACAAACGTGTACATGGCCATGTCCAATATAATTAAGATTGATCTTGAATTAATTTGGTAATCTAGTTCAATATCTAAAGTCAAGAAACATAAAAGTTAAACCAATAAGAATGCATTTAGTCTATGTCTTATTTTTAACTAACTATCTAAAACAAAAGAAAAACTTGATGATAAACCATTATCCTTAAAAGATTTTCAAAAAACTAAACCTTACATATTTAGAGGCAATGTCGTGTTACTAGACGATAACCTTTGTTTGGATAATTATGAGGTAAGTGTTTCATTCGCAAATGGGATTTGATGGAATATCTCATGGCACATGACATAATTATACGGCTGACACACACAACTACACTGAGATACTCTAAGTTATAATATAAATAATGTATTTATATTAACACCAAAATGATTTATAAGTCATTGAACGTATGTATTTATTATATAGTGTATTAATAAATAATAAAGTTAAATACTTATTAGTTAATTACTAATATTGTTTAATAATAAACTAACAAATAAAATTAGAAAATTCCTAATTTATCCTTAAGATGGATCGACCAAGGGGAGGGAAAAAGGAAGGAATGTTTAGCTTGGTGATCAAGTTAAGAATGATCAAGAATCCTTTGTGTTTAGTATAAATACAAAGGCTTTATTCTTGATCTCATAACTTTACACACAATAAAAACTCTCCTCGCCTCTCCCTCTTCTTGTGGCCGTTTGACTAACACAAACCCAAAGGGGTTCGGGTTTTGTTTCTTGCATTGCAAGTAATACACATCAAGGCATATTTGAATCGGGTGTTAGGACTAGCATTCCAAGAGTATTGGTGAATGTGTAGTGTGGATTAACCGTAGAGAATAATCACATATTGGCTATTGTTTTATGATCATACCGAGCAAATAAGGTTGGCATTTTTATTTACTTACAAGATTAATTGTATAAATCATATGATCATATTTGGTGTTTTATATGCTTTCGTTTACTTGATTTAATATATTTGATTGTCATTTGTGTTAATTAACATGTTAAAACATTTAATTAAACCTAGACAAAATTACACGGTTGGTCCCTGTGGTTTGCTCGTATTACAAGTTTGGTCCCTAAGTCATTTTAATTACCCCAATCACCTTATTTTTGAAGCGTTCTTATTCTTTTAGTCCCTATTTTGGATGGCCGTTAATAAATTTTGCACCGTCAGTCCTTAAAAAAATAAATAAATATACCGTCGGACTCGTTTTTTCGTGCTCTTTCCAATGGTGTACTCGGGAAATTTTTTTGACTTCGTTTGAATCTCGAAAATCGAAAATCACCATTTTTTCTTTGTTTTTGCATTTTTGAGGTCAAACCAAGTCGAAAAAATTCACCAAACATATCGGACTCGTTTTATGGTCTTTCAATGGTGTGCTAGGAAATTTTTGACCGTTTGAACCTCGAAAAATAAAATCACCATTTTTTTTGTTTTTTTTGCATTTTAGGGTCCAAACCAAGTCGAAAAATTCACAAATACCGTCGATTCGTTTTTTAGTTCTCTTTCCAATGGTGTGCTGGGAAATTTTTGACTTCGTTTGAACCTCGAAAATAAAAACAAAAAAATGGTGATTTTACTTCGAATTTCAAATCAAAATTTCGGCACACAAATGAAAAACAGCGAGTCTGGCGTATGTTTAGTGAATTTTCGACTTGTTTTGAACCTCAAAAACAAAAACAAAGAAAAAATGATTATTCGAAGCGAAGTCAAACTTCAGCAAACTGCACGAATCAGCAATATATTACGATCCATATAACTCCGTGAAATTAATAGACCAAAACTAAATTGAACCTTTTAATAATATAAGTTTAGAAAGGGTTATGTATTAAATTTAAAGAAATATAATTTAGCTATCACTTGTGATTGGCAAAGCATTGCTTCACACCCAAACGACGGTTGAATCCCATTGACAAATGGTGGATTATTTTACCAATGCCACGCGGCACCACCTCATTAATTACGTGGCGACGGGCATGACGGCCGAGCTTGACCCATTGTGACCGACCCGATGCGTGGCACCACCGGTGGTGACACGTGGCGATGTTTCCGTTGACCGGGCTAACCTAAGGACGATTTATGCAAATAACTAGGTAATGATTGCAAAATTTATTAAATGCGAAGGACTAACGCAAAATACTTAACAGACTGCACTAACGACCATCCAAAATATGGACTAAAAGAGTGCAACGTTCAAATAGGTATCGTAGGGTAATTAAAATGAAACAGGGCAAAGCATATCTGGCAAACGAGAGCCGTATGTAATTTTGTCTTAAACCTATAAACACCAACACAATACCCTACACTTTATTCCTTACCGTATGCTGGAATGTTACAACCATTTAAAGACCTAATTGATATTAAATTCTAGGTGCTTATGACATAGCGGTGGAGGTTTGATCCTCTATCAAGCTTATAATGTTAGTTTGGATATGACAGGGCTTGTGAGAATTACTGTTATCATTTATTTATTTTTCATTTTTTAAGAAGTTTATTCATGCATGTTTTAAAATCTTGGTGATTTTTTATGATGAAGTATGACACGTGTTGTAATTTGCTTTATTGATGGTCTTGCTTGAGGATCTCAAAATTAGTTTTGGGAAGTGAAATTCTTAAGTTTGCTTGAGGACGAGAAAATGCAAGTGTAGGAGTATTCGATGAGGCCTAAAATGCATAAATTTTTGAGGCATTTTATCATTGATTTTACATGATTATTTGTTAAATTTCCTCATTTACTAGTTCATTTTCTTAATATTTCACATAGTTAATTATTTTGGAATTAGAATCGTGCTAGAAATTGGGTAAAAAGTGGAAAAAAATTGTAGAAATACATCTAAAGACTCAAGGCATACGTCGTTTAACATTTGTAGATTGCCCAAATAGTGAAGGCGTCCCAGAGGCCGTTTGAGACAGTCGAATGCCCTTCAAGAGATCTATTAAAAGTTGAAGACGCGATCCATACGTCATGGCCACTTTAGTGATGAGCAAAATAGTTATGAGCAAGATGTCGTCCTAACTTTCGAGACACCGTCCCCAGTATCAAGACGTCGTCCCAGAAAAGATCAGACGCCATCCTCGAAAAGATCGAACGCCGTCTGAGTCGAAGCCCTAGCCAACATAAAACTCTAATTGACCCAAGACCCCATCTCCAAATCAGGAAGACATCGTCTGATCCTGAAAAGCTATATATACGAGCTTAGTTTTCTCATTATTTATCATGCAAGTTGTATTGTCTGCTTATATTTAGTGCATTTTGCCAACTACTATGCATTACACTAAAATAGAGCTATTATTTAGTGCATACGTTAGAAAAGATTTGTTTTGCATTTTACACTAGTTTAATTAAGAAATATATATATTTGGTGTCAACATTATATATTATATATATATAACTATTGAGGAGCGGAAGTTTTGAGCATTAATTGCCAACTTTCGCAAGTTGGCAAAAATAGTCCCTAAAGTTTAGGTGTGATTCAAAGTAAGTCAAGTTGGCAAAATGTCCAGGTTTAAGTAATACATTGCAAAGTAAGTCCTTTATATACAATTGCCAACCAAAAGCAATCATTGCATTCTTGGTTCCACTAATATATAACTATTGAGCGAAGGAAGTTTTGAGCATTAATTGCCAACTTTCGCAAGTTAAGTTTAGGTTTAGTTTGCAAAGTAGAAGTCAAGTTGGCAAAAAATGTCCCTAAGGTTTAAGTGTCCATTTGCAAAGTAGTCTATAGCAATTTGGCAAAAGCAATCATTGAATTATGCGGGTTTCCACTCGTTAAAACTATATTCTAACAATAGTTGAATAAGTGGCCTTTACTTTTGACATCAAGGCCACCTCTACCTAAAACATATCCATTTTTGATTTTCAATTTCTGATGTTATTTAAGATTATAGATTTTGATTTAGATGTTATATTTGATTTTTTATTTCTACCTGCAAACAAACAAGATCTGGATTTTGGACAATGTAAATTGTTATGCGTGTGATAATGATGAGAATGATGATGGTGCTTTTGGATTTCGATGATGGTTGGATGATCAAAGAAGATAAGGAAAAGAAATAGCATTTAAAAAGAAAGTCAATAATAATAATGTTTGGTAGGACGGAATGAAAGATCAAATGAATTGAATAAACGATGTAATGGAATAAATGCCGCGATGTAATAATTCATTATCGTTATTAATCATGTTTGGTTGGTAAGATAGGACGTAATGAAAACGATAAGAAAAAGATTAAAATGATCATTGATGATAGAAAGTTTATTTAATGTTGTTAGTTAATGATGAAATTTTATTTAATTTTTATTCCAGTACATGATGAAATTGGAAAAAAAATAAAAAAATAAAAAAAGAATAAAAAGAATAGTTTTTGATGTAATGAGTCATTCTTTGCAATGAATCATTACATTGTAAATGTGTAAACAAACATTATGTTTTCATTACACCGTAATAACCTTTTTCATTCCCACTTTGATTACAACATACCAAACGCTACATAAAATTGTTAGGTTGGTTTGAACAAACAAAAGATGTTTTTTTTTTGTAATTTTGATATATTTATTAGGAAACAAGTAGACAAAGCAACAAACTAGATACATTAACCGTGACAGAGCCGAGGTTATATATAATCAGATGCATAGACTTTGTTAAATAATGGATTAACTAAATAAGTCATGTCACACCAAATTTTGATTTCACATTCATTTCAAAATAATCGGAATTTTTGACAAAAAATTACATAAGCATAAAAAATCCATGAGATTCACTAGAACCCACAACTACGAAGTATAATTAAACTTTAACTATAATATTCAAACTGCCCCACTTAACCGATTAAACGTGATCCATGTCACACACCGCCTGAGGAGGAACATCGCATTAAAGATTAAAACAATATCATATTTGATTTCAGAAATAAGTTTACAATATTACACAAATGTTTTTATCCAACAATAGATAACAAACATAAGTCTTTAACTTGTTACATCAATGTCTTTAGAAAAATATCTTGGCCAAATTTACACCGTTTTTGAAATGAGAACAATGATTAACTTCAATGAAAATGCATTCAAAATATTATCGACGATTACCTGAAAATAGATACTTGAAAACATCAACATAAAGTTGGTGAGCTCGTAGGTTTAAGAGCTAAACCACAAA
Source organism: Chrysanthemum makinoi (assembly GCA_910596185.1). Classification (NCBI taxonomy): domain Eukaryota; kingdom Viridiplantae; phylum Streptophyta; class Magnoliopsida; order Asterales; family Asteraceae; genus Chrysanthemum; species Chrysanthemum makinoi. The sequence continues at coordinate 197,895,220 of OU343223.1, read as the reverse complement.
GTTTTTAATAATATCACGTATGACAATAGTGAGCAAGATATACAAATATAAGTACTTAATGAAACCGCGATACTTGCAACAATTGAACCTATCAAGATTGCTAAATACAGGTAACATAAAGGTGGTGAGCTCGTAGGTTTAAGAGCTAAGCCACAAAGTTTTTAATAATATCACGTATGATAATAGTGAGCAAGATATACAAATATAAGTACTTAATGAAACCGCGATACTTGCAACAATTGAACCTATCAAGGTTGCTAAATACATGTAACTAACAATGGGGAACTACACTGATAGTACAATCGAATACTTCGGCTCCAGCTTGGAGTTAAACACTTGCGCATAATGAACAAATATGATGAAACCACACAACAAGGCACATATTGCAATCAAAACGTACACATTGTCCAAAAACATGAAAAAAAATTATAACAACATGAAAACAGTCAAAATATCATTTGAGTACCATTTTTTCTCAAGGAACACATAATGAAAAAGGGGCTACGAAAACTCACCTCAACAAGGTATCGCAAACTGGAAAATGACAAAGCTCGACGTGCAATGAAACTCTAACCTCGAGCAAAGTAATTAAGTCATTTTAGGGAATATGAAACATGTAATATATGCGTATGAGTTTTATGATATTTAACACCTTTATATACTTATAGTGAGGTTTTAACAAGTTACTTAAGTCAGTCATTTAATATATCCAAAACGCATTTTCGTTACTTTGAAACCCTAGAAATTTCAAGTTATATGAGTCATGTTTAACCCGTCTTAACCCGTCTTGAAAAGCGTGTATCTAACTCGTTTTAAGTCTGTTTTCCTCGTTAAACTCTCTAAATGTAGATAAACGTATCTACTTTCATTATTTCAAAGTTTCGGTTCGAGAAAATAAGTGTAAGTGTTAGTTTTCCTTAAAACAAAAGTTTGTACAACTGTGTCTCATTTTCAGAAAAACTTTCTCTAAATCGGGTTATTGCTCGCTTGTATTCTCAAGAAGATAATTGTTTAAAAGGGCTTAGGTTCATCGTTTTCGAGTCTGTTTTCCAAAAAGGGTAGTACGAGGCTTGGTTCTACTGCTTTTCTATAGAGTACAAATTAACAAGGTACAAAGTCTGACACAAACTTCAAACTAGACTTATCTCGGGGCCTTAGCTCCTTCGATATTTATCGTTAGGACTCGATTTTACTATCCATGGAAAGGTATAAGAGTGCTCTACAAATGTCTCAACTAGCTCAATTACCAAAAAATTCCAAAACACACGGATTTTTACCATACTAATTGTTTACTCTTTTTCTTGTCGGTATTGAGTAATCTTTTCGTGTAATTTTTGAAAGGGAAAATGACGCAAATGGACCGCGCGCCCTGAGGCTAATCACTTTCCGGACCACTTTTTTTTAATTTGAAAATGGACCGAGGGCAACCGCTGTCATTTAGCAACTTATCCACATTGTGACAAGTGTCCCGTATGAAAGGTATTGTTTTTTGGGCAACCAAAAGTCGTTGGGCAACCGTATTTTTTAAAAAAGGTTTTTGTCTTTTACATACACTAAAAATATACATTTGCTTAAAATACTTAAAAGTCATCCCTCCCAAATCAATCGAGATTACTCTACAATCCCAAATCAGCTCTGCGCTCATCTCTCCCAAATCTCTATCATTGAACCCTAGTGACAACTCGATTTGTGCGATTTCAACAAGTTTATAAATCGGTTCTTATTCTGTTTCCAACGGAGACAACGATCTCCAACTTGTATATAAATCGGATTCTTATCTGATCTCAACGGCGATGATTTCCACGGAGACGGCGTCTTCTCGGCAGCAGCGATCATAAATCGGGTTGAATTGATTCCATTATCTTTAACCTAATTTTAGGGTTTATTTAATGTAAATTAACGTTCATGCAATTGCTGCATTAGCGATAATTAATTGGATAATTAATTATAATTTTTTGAAACCCTGATTATAATAATATTATATTTTCCCATGAAACTATAAATTAATAATCACTAAAAAAATCTCTATATATATATATATATATATATATATATATATATATATATATATATATATGTATGTGTATATATATATATATATATATATATGTGTGTGTGTGTGTGTGTGTGTGAGAGAGAGAGAGATACACTTGTAAATCCTAAAATTGTTTAGTAAAATGAATCCATAGTCACTTGTTTTTTTGTTGAACTTCAAATCTATATTGAGTTTATCATAAAATTTCTTATGCACTAAAAGAGTTCATGTTGTCTTCTCGTATTGCAACAAAAAATGTTAATTTTATTTTCATAAAGTGTGAATGTGTATTTATAAAATGTAATTGGAACTTGTTTTTCAAATTTATTTTTTGTCTCTAATGAGTATAAATTGTAACTAGGTGGTATATTAGACTTGAAAATTTAAAGTCATACGTAAAACCTCTTTAAATTAATAAATTATTAATTTATCGATATAATAATATCTCGTTAAATTAATAAAATATCCCGGTCCCAACACTATTAATTTATAGAGGTTTTACTGTATATTAATGATTAAACATGATATGTCAAACTTGTAAAAGGTTTATCTAGATGCTCTAATGTATTTTATGGCCATAAACTGATATATGCTTTTAAAGGGTTTTCCACGAAAACATAAAATCGCGATGAAATTTTTATTTTTAAACTCTCATTTGGTTATGGTTCAAGTTCACAGCTTGCTCGGAGGCGATTAACTAGCTATTATTGCTTTCGATGGATGAACTTGCAATGTGTACATTTCATTATTGGAAGAATGCGTGTTTAACATTGTGTAAGCAAAAGGAGGACTATGGAGATGATGTATAAAGATATTGTTCAGCTTTAAAAGCCCGTGGCGTGGAAGACCCTAGAGATTATCTTACTTTCTTTTGCCTTGGGAATCGGGAGGTGAAGAGGGATGGAGAGTATGAACCAAACGCTGGGCCGGATTCGGATTATATGAAAGCTCAGGAGGCTCGACGTTTCATGATCTACGTGCATGCCAAAATGATGATTGGTAAGCAGCCGGTCTACATTCCTTACTTTTATGTGGTAATTTTAACTCCAGTTATGAACCCGTGTTGAATAGATGGTGGGTAAAATAGTTTAAATTTGATATAAATGGAAGAAGGTCAAATGGGTTAGACTATGTAAAAATCTTCAAAATTAAAGTCAAATGCTCACAACCATGTAAATCATTTCTATTCAACGTAGATATTAATATTTTTATAATTGAATTTTACGAAGATATAATACAAGAAGAGTCTTTATGGCCAACAATTTCACCGTGCCCCTATGACCATACTTCGGAATTTTGTTTTGATCATCTTAGCTTTTAGTCTCACTTTGTGGTGTTAATTTTATTTATTTTTTAATTCATGGTTATGTTTCACCTTCCATTTTCTGCTTGATGGCGAGTACATAATAGTCGGATACGCCAACATCAACCAACGATCAATGGGCGGTGCTGGAGACTCGAAATAGCCATGGGGAGCATACCAACCATACCATCTAGCTACCGTGAACCAGCACGTGGTCAAGTCCATGGTTTCGTGTGGCTCACGTAGTGCGAACACCTTGGCATGCTTGATGACACCTTCCAACACCCTGAATCCACAGAATGTGTGAAAAAGTTAACTAAATCACAGACATGTACTGGGATTTGTATGCTAGTGAGAACCTTGAACAAGATCTTCCCGATCACTTGCTTGGTACCCGTTATGGGGTTCTAGCTGGCGAGTAATGTTACTAAACTACCGGAACTAAGTTTTCCCCGATACTCATGCTTCTTGGTGCCAAAGTTGATTATCTTCCACCAATTCTTACCTCTTAAGGTCATGTTTGGTGGTTGTGTGACTAGTGTTTGTGTTTTGATGTAATAAGCCATGTTTGCATTGTTAATTTGAGAGATGTAATTGAAGTATCATATGTATCTATTTTAAAAAACTTTTAGGATTTGTGTACTCATTTTTATGTTTGTGGTATGACTTATGAGTACTCCTTGTTTTCCTGGATCGTTTTAGATCAAAATAATTAACTTCTTTTAACTTGGATCAAATTGGGGGTAAACTTGGCAAACCCTTATTTTCAGATTCTTCGAATAGGTTTTAAATGATTGAAAGGACCACTTAGCTTTGTTGAGTAATATTGATATAAAATTGGTTTTAAATTGGCTCAACTGTGGTTGTTTATAGTACTTTGATTGAATATACTACGAGGCTAAGATCTGTGGTGTTTGTGGTATGCGATTTTTTCCTGGTTCAAGTCATGTTCGTGGTTTTGTAGTTGAGGTCGTAGGTTGGTAAAGGTCGTCTTAAGAGTCAAAGGGTCACAATTTGGCAATGTCATAGGTGCGGCAGCTGGTTTTACAATCATGAATTTTTTTTCTTCCCGTTATCCATCTCTATATTTCATGGTGAGACTTACTAATTACCTCCCATATTTTATATTGATATTAACTTTTGTATAGCCTTGTTCCCTAGTGTAACCTTGTAGATCTTCTTGGCGAGGATGTTGCTGCTTCGAAACTTACTATCTTTGACTTAACAAAACAGATTGGTGACGCATCCAGCGGTAGAACAAGGTTTATGGTGTGGTGGTCAATTTTGTTATCCGTTATGCTTTCGTTACCATTTACTAATATTGTTTCTCACAATTGAGCGGATAAGTACCATGGTGTTATCCTACTTCCAGAAGCTTATAGAGCATCCACTGAATTCTATGCTTTATTGCAGGTAACTAAAGCTCATATAGTTTTTTAGAAATAGGAATCAAGTCTTGGTCACCACAATTTAAATCTTAAGCTTGGATTCTAGTTTATATTTATGCGATATATGGCGTTAATATACGCTTTTGCAATATGGGGAAAGATGGTGATGTGGCACTCTTCTTTGGATTATCAGGTATAACTAGGATGTGACAAAACAAGCGGGATGGGTAATGGGTCAAAATAGGTCCGGGTCTAAACCAATCATTTTTAAACGGTTTGATGTCATGGGTCAAACCCACTCTTCTTTGAATGACATTTTCAACGCCACTTTTACCCTTTGACCAATCGATGGTATGGGTTTTATATCATGTACACCTAGGTACGGAAAGACCACAACGTCTGAGATCTATGATATATCAATGGAGACTGACGAGCATTGTTGGAGTGAGAATGGTGTGTCTAATATCGAAGGTGGTTGCTATGCAAAGTGTATTGATTTGTCAAGTGAAAAGAGCTGATATCTTCAATGCCATCAAGTTGGGACAGTGCATGACTATCTTAACTTTAAAGGCAAGGCTCAATTCCTATTTCTAAATTGTTGAATAAAAGTTTTAACTTGTTGTTTATGGCGGTGATGGAAAATGTCATTTGATGAGCATATCCGAGAGGTCGATTATTAGGACAAATCTGCAATAGGTAAACATAAGTAATCCGTTTAGTAGAAGTTTTATACATTTTTTGAAACAAGTGTACTGATAAATGGAGTAAACTTCAGTACACTCAGTGACATATCCTATAGAATACATACCGAATGCTAAGATACCGTATGTGGGGCCTCATCCAAAGAATGTCATCTTATTGGCTTGTGATGCGTTTGGTGTTCCACACGTGCTTCCACCTATCCAAAAGTGACAAGACTTTTTCAGTTCAAAATAAGGTGACAGAAACTCTACTCTTCAACAAAGAAAACACCTAAGTAAACATTTGATCTTATTAGTAAAACTCTACACACCAACACTTGTTGTTCCAAACTAAACTAAACAATGTTGAAAAAGATAATTTCTTTAACAACCTCAAAGTCAAAATGATGAAAACTATTAACATCATCATTTCTTTACTGCAAACCCACCTTCAAGATCAATCTTTTTCATTTGGGTATCATCCAAATGTTACAAAACATAAAGGGTCTTTCTTAAATTTCAATAAAAATGCTTCTTTATGTACTTTTGGGGGATTAACAAGAAGATGTTAAAGTAGTAACAGTAGTATTGATATAAATACGATGTTGTTATTGTTGGAGGTGGGCCATGGTTTATGCAACCATCAGGGTTGCAGTTTGTTCGTGAACATGATGTTGATTTTTCTGTTTGTGTTGTTGAAAAGGGAGCTGAACTAGGTACTATGTTTGCTTTTTTTATTTTTCATATAGGGAGTGGTTGGTTTAGGGGGTCAAATTTGTGGTATGTGTTTACACAAATAAGCCGTAAAAACATTTATTTATATTTTACGATCTTCTAATGTTTTGTAGATAACAAACGTAAAATCATGTTAACGAAACAAATAGAAAACGTAAATGGTTTGAACTAATAGTTTCTAACATATTCACACACTTTCATAAAACACTAAAACAAGTATAAGTGATTTATGGTTTAGTAATACATATGTACAACAACTAGTGTTTACATATTTGGGTAAATATATACATAACTAGTGTAGTATATTGGGTAATATAAATGGGTAGAAACTTAAGTATCACAACCCATTGGGCAAATACATTGAATGTAGTTGGGTACAACCCAAAGCCCATGACCCATGGAGCTTGACCCATAACCCATTGCATGACATCATGCTTATATCATACATGTATAATATCCATAACCCATGGATCAACCCATACCCAAGTGACCAAGTGCATTGCACTCAAAGATACATTGTATCTAGCTAAAGATCCATGGTTTAACCTGTTAGGAACATGTTTTATTATAAAGTGTAGGTCATTTCATTTGTAATAGGTCGTTAACAATTATGGTTTATAAATGTTTGTATTTAGATTCACAGCTCATGTAGTAAGCCCATGAGCTGTGATAGAAGGTTCTTCTAGAACCAAGGGGAAACCCCTTATGTAAACATTATAAATACCCCATCCTTGAAGGAGAGGTTGTTGGTTCTAATTGCAATTATCATTTTCATTAATCATTCATTAGTTCCTTCCACTCTCTCTTACTAAAACTTTCTCTCTAGAAATACATATTGATGCGATAATATGGTGACCTAAGAGTGGTATCAAGAGGCAAGGGATAGTTTAGGTTAATATTGATTAGATTTAATAGAAATCCGTACTTAAAAGCGTGTTTTAGATTGAAATTTATGGACTTATTGGATGAAATCGTGTTTGAGTTTAATGATTAGCCATGAATATTAACGAGTTTCTCATGAATTTCTGCGAGTTTCTTTGAATTTCTGCAAGTTTGGAAATTTTTTTGAAGTTCTGCGAGTTTCTTTTTGAAGTTCTGCGAGTTTCTCTTGAATTCCTGCGAGTTTCTTTGAATTCCTGCGAGTTTCTCTTGATTTCTGCGAGTTTGGATTTAAATTTCTGCTGAGGTTTGAAATTTTTTGAATTGAGTTTCTTGAACTTAGCGAGTTTCATTTGAATTTCGGTTTCACTTGAAGTTCACGAGTTTCTGAACTTCTGCGGTTTCTCTTTTAAGTTCAAGTTTTAATTTGCATTCTGCAGTTTCTAGACTTTCAGAGTTTCTCTTGAATTCCTGGGAGTTTCATGAATTCACTGCGAGTTTCTCGTGATTTAGCGAGTTTGGATTTAAATTTTTGAGAGTTTGGAAATTTTTGAAGTTACCAGGTTTGTTTTGAAGTTCAGAGTTTCTTCGCAAGTTTCTTTACTGCGAGTTTCTTCATGCGAGTTTCTTCTGCAAGTTTCTTCTGTGAGTTTCTTCTGCGAGTTTCTCTGAGTTTCTTACGCAGTTTCTTAGGTTTGGATTTACGTAATCACATAAACCTAAACAACATCTATCCTTTAAAGATCTATAACACATCATCAACACAAATTTTTGGCGGGAAAATTTGAGTAAAATTTAATTTCTAGGGAGACTAGCGTTCAATTTTTACGCGAAATTCAAATTTTGGTTTAACTGTGAAAATTTTGGTCAAAAATTTAAATTTTTGGGCCTAAATTGAATTTTTAGGTCAAATTTGGCGTCAAAATTGTCAAACCTTAAATTGTTCTTACAACCTTAGAATTGCATTTTATAGTGAATTTCAAATTTTGGGAGAGAAAATTTTTCATAATTATTTTTGGAGGAAAATTAAAATTCACTATATCAATGTCTCTAATGCTTTTCACAAATCTCCTCACCTTCCATCTATAAAACCTTCTTCACCAAACCTTACTACGATGATTCGAAGATGCAAATGCATTTGTGGAATTAAACAAAGGAATGATATTCTAAGATGTTCTCTGTTTAAAATTCAAAGAGTGGACTTCATCGATCCCGAAATCAAGCGTCATGCAAGGTGAAAGAGTTGATGTACTAGACGAGGAATGCTCAAAGGCTTGTCATGAATGATGAGAATCATGCAAATGTCGTGTCTAGGACAATGAGGTTGTAGCATTGGAAGCGGGATGACAGATCTGAGGAAGATATCATACCCAAATCCAGGACACGAGTCCAACTTTGATGAAGAACAAATGGTTGAGGAAGATATCATTCCCACATATGACACCGAGCCCAACTTTGATGAAAGAACAATGGTTGAGGAGATATCATTCCACCAATGAGAGCCAACCTTTGACAAAGAACGGATGGTTGAGGTACAATCTCATTGTTCATACTCTGCACCGCAAATCTTGAGCAACACGAATTGAAATGAAGGAGGTTGACCGGCATGTTGCTGTCCATACAACTGTCTCATATGCAGCCCTTGGTTGCAAACAATACAATTGAATCGTCAAATCAAATTCTTGAATCTGAAAACATTCTTCTCAAAAAGGCCATTGCTCAATTTCAAAAAGATTTTTCAAAACTAGAGGCACATTGCAAATATCTTGAAGTTAAAATGCAAAGTAATCGTGTGGATACATTAGTAAAAGAAAATGAGCATCTAAAGGCACAAATTCAAGCAAAGGGGCTGTGCTTTACAAAACAATTGAGAAGATTAATTGGCAAGAGTGTGGATACTAAATTTACAAAACCAACAATCTTGGGGAAATCGTCACTACAATAAATCGAAACCAATGTGAGTTAGACAACCAAGCGCTATTAAATCTGAACGATCAAAATCTTCAAAACCACGTTTTGCCTCCCAAGTTGTTGAGAATAATCATTTGTCAAATCAAGTCACTCCACATTCACGGCCCGAGAAAAATGCTTTTTTTGTTAAACCTTTTCATAAACCTCAACATGTATTTACTGGCTGGCCGTCTAGGATTAGTTCAACACCGTGTCTAACCGAGCATTAAAATTAAAGATTCTTATGATTCAAATGGCGGCATAAGAACTATGATCTAGAAAAGGCTAGGAAAAGGGCACTACTCCAAAAGGATGGAATCTTAGGTTCAAGACCTGCGTGTGATGCCTTGGGTTCAAGACCTTAGTGTGATGCCTTCTAGTGTATTGTAAAGAGCAGACCTAAGTGTAGTCAAGAAACTATTCGAAATAGACCGTTGAGCCGAAAACAAACCGGAAACCTAATAGGTGGATCAATATAGGACAAAGACTCTTTCCAAAAGAAGTTTCAACATTTCCTAGATCTAATCTTAGGTGGATACTCACGGGTAGAATTTTTAAAACTGTTGGTCTTAGGTGGATTCTACAGGCAAGATATTAAACATTTGCAACAAACAGAGTGTGTTCAGTGTAAGAAGATAATTGACACTGCAACTTTATGCTTCTAGCATCTGGAACTACACTGGGGATCCATGTCGTCTCTATCTCTCCCATCCTATTTTCTACCTGGTACAACAACAATGGCTTGAATAATTAGGTTCCGGACCGCGCACTTTAGCTATGGCTTCAAAGTACAATGACTTGGGACTCGATTCTCACGTCTAAAACATAATGATCCATCATACGCCATTGTACTCAATCATCAAGAATTGGAAATTTTGTTTGCTCCATTGTTTGGAGATTCCTTAGAAAGCCGTTATTTCGATGTATCTAATGTTTCGCACAACCCGATCATATTCTAATTCTAGATACACCTGAATCTACAACAACAACCGATTCTTTGGAGATGCACCTTCAATCGAATCTCGGTAATAGTAGATCAAACGCGTTTCCAACTACAATGACATTGATGATCAACTAAATAGTTGAGAAGTTTATCGCCAGATGATTATCACGGATATTTTGGTACTTCAAACTTGTTCGATTAATTGAACAAACATTTCTGTTGTCTCGATTTCATCATCAACATGCGTGGTGTATGTTTGATTCATCGAAACATCGGGGGAAGAGAGAGTATATGTCATGTGCTTTCTTTGCCTTCTTTGTGAAAACTCTTTTCCTTCACGCGAAGTTTCTAATCGGAAGAAATGAGCGATATGTGGTTCAAACGTCTTACTTTGGTGTTATCGTTCAACTTTCATCTGGGTTATTTTGTGTGAAGTTACCTACATATGATGCTTTAGCGTATTATGATGCCTCACACACTATCATTTTATCGGTATTCGCGATATCGATTATTATTCGATATACCTCAACAATCGGGGAAAGTATTATTATTTCATCTCTCAAGGTTTGTTTGGTGTGAAGCGTCTTATCACATTGAATCTTGTTGATTTATTGCATGTTACCCCGAACGAATTTTCCGCATTATGCACAAGCTGTGATTACGGACAATTCAGATTTGCTTGGTGTGGTTTCTCGTTCATCACCGCAAATTTTGATGCACTTAAAACCGTAAAAGTTAGAAACATGTTAACTACATCAAATTGTTGAATCGATGAAGATGGGTGCTGCTTTGGGGATTCAAAAACTTCATCAAAAGGGAAGTGTATGGAGAAGTTTCTAAAGACATGCAATGCGATTGGGAAGATTGTTTAGAATTGCGTTAATCTCCGGTTTCTCAGGGATGAATCGATTTAAAAGTCTTGATGTAAAATTTGTTGAAAAACTTGATTGGGTCTATGTTATCAGGTAAAATGAATTTGAAAAACAAAATAGGCGGCTAAAGACACTTTGTGATTATAACAAATCTCAACTTTCTAAAATAAAGGACTCACTGTATATGTTTCGTGCAATATTCCTAAACTTAGGGCAGCTTCTTAATTTTTAGATACAAAAATCTTTGTTCAAAATCAAATGTTCTTGAAATCCATTTCTTTCCAAATGAATTTCCAATGCCTCAAAAAGCATATTTTAATACCAAAACATGTTTTTCATCATAAACATCTTGAGATTTTCAAAAATGTTTTGTGGCAACATAGGATGTCATGAGTTAAAAAGTGATTAAGTTTGGAATAAGCGTCCTATGATGTTGACTGGGAGGATACCCGAGGACACCACAAATAGTTATTTAGAAGTCATAGGTATGATTGAAAAAAGAGAAAAATGAGAATCGGAGAAAGAAGGAGTTGAAGAATTAAAAAGAAAAAGTTAAAGAAAAGAAAAAGAAGAAAAATAATTCTGATTATTCAACTTAGAAGGCGGAACAGGGTTCAATTCATATGCTCTTGGTTTGTCACAAGATGACAGGTATTGAAGACAAAGTCGCCATGGACCCAAGGCGCAATGCACTAAACCTTCTTATCCACTCAAGTTCTCTCAAAAGAGCTTGTTTCATTCTCACAGGAACCCTCGTAATCTATCAACTCTCTCTTGAGATTGTTGGTATTGAAGAAGGAGACTCTCTCTAGTCTCGGTTAGGAAAATCAAAGAGCACTAATTGAGTCTAGAGCCATGAGATTCATCAAAAGATCTCTTAGGAACACTTAAATATTTCATCACTTGTTGTTCAAACAATAAGAACTCAAGTGACACTTTTCGAGTCCTATCTTACTTGCAATCTGGCGGAGCACATTTATGAGGGATTACAATTGTGATCCTCATGATTGAATGGAAATTCTGCGGGGTCAACATCAACGACGGCCTCGATAGCAGGTCACTTCGGTAACTCCTTGTGGGTTACGCGTGTGTCTCAAACGGTCTAGTCATCAGGTGATGCTTTGGTGTACCTCGGCGACTCATGAACTAGAGGTGTACCCGATACATCGTGTTATCTCACTTGTGGGACTCAGTTTAGAACGCCTTTGTAGAATTAGAGTTGTGTTTTCACACACTATCTTTGTAACACTCGAAGTTCAAACTTTAAGCTGGTTTATTTCTAACCCATGTTTTATGTTTTCTTCTTATGGATGCTCACGGTGGAAAAGATGCGTGCGATTCTCCACATGCTCATACCAACATCAACACTAATTGAATTTCTCTCAAAAGGCAACACAAAGTCAGAATGATTCTTAAGTCAAAGTCAAAGAATGCAAAGTTTAAAGACAGAGAGCTACACAAAATTGAGATTCAAAGTTAAAGTATGAGTATATGTGGAGAAAATGACAGAGAACACCTTTACTTATGATGTTGATAAAAGTAATCTTCAACCGTCCATCACAACAACAAGGACAAAGAACAAAGTTGCAAAGAATTAAAGACGTCCACAAGCTATGAGCGCCAAAGAAGTTCAACGTCGAACGACCTAAAAAGACAACAAATGATGACCAACCGCCTTAGGGGAGATTGTTTAGAACATGTTTTATTATAAAGTGTAGGTCATTTCATTTGTAAAAGGTCGTTAACAATTATGGTTTATAAATGTTTCTATTTAGATTCACAGATCATGTAGTAAGCCCATGAGTCATGATAGAAAGGTTCTTCTAGAACAAGGGGAAAACACCCCTACTTATGTAAACAACATAAATACCCCTCGGAAGAGAGGGTTGTTGGTTCTAATTGCAATTATCATTTTCATTAATCATTCATTAGTTCCTTCCACTCTCTCTTACTAAAACTTTCTCTCTCTAGAAATACATATTGATGTGATAATATGGTGACCTAACACAACCCATGACCCATGACCCATGACCCATAACCAAAATACCCATGGGTAAATAGGAGCGTCCCACGGATCTAATTTACGCTTGATGGATCATACAGTGGAAGGGATCCGTGGGATTCGGGAACAAAAGTAAGTTTTCCTCTATAAATAGTGAGCCATTTCTTCATTATTTCTAACCTCTTTTCTAACACACTTTCTCCACTGAGTTAAAACTTACTAACCTCAGATCCAAGAGATCTATGTTTGTAGTTTTGTTTTTGTGTGATCTTTTAGGTTCCTCTTAAAGGCAAGATCACCACCTTTGAAGTCGAGCAACCTCAAGTCCATGAGTTGCCATGCTTCCTCATCATCAGGCTATGAAGTCTTCTTGTTGATGATTCTTTCTTTCTTCAAAGAAGTGTAGTGTTGAAGACATTAGTGAAAGATGTCTCAAGTGTCGAGACGAAGATATTAGTGAAGGGTATTATTGTCCATAGCATAAGCACTTGTGGTAGGTACTTAGAAGTCAAGACTAGAAGCATTAGTGAAAGGTGCAAAGCATTAGTGAAAGGTGCTTAGAAGTGAAGACACAAGACATTAGTGAAAGATGTCTTGTAGATCTAATCAAAGGAAATTCAGTGAAAGGTGCCTTAGATGTACATTCGATATGGTGTGTTTCGATGTACAAGATAGACTAGTAGTAGATCCAAGGATATTGATATCCTTGATGATGTTGTAAAGGAGTAGATCTCCTTTGGGATTAGTCGTTGGTGTAGTGTGTAGTAGTTCCTCCATTGCAATGGAACTAGGTGCTTAGCCTAGTACCTAATAAAGGGTAGGCGACGTTGTGAAGGTGTAGTGCTCCTTGGAGTGAAAGAACAGGTACTTGCCTAGTACCTTATAAAGGGTGGCGGCGTTGTGTAGGTGTGGTTCACCTTGGGTGAAAGAACCGGTGGTTAGCCTTAGCACCGGAAAAAGGTAGGCGACATTGTGAAGGCTTCTCCGCTATAAGGAGATTGGTGTAGTGATTACGAACTCTCGAGTAGGTGACTCGAGAGGAGAGGGCAAGATAAAGGTGTCCTTGTGGCCGAACCACTATAAATACTCGCGTTGTGGTTTTGTGCTTCTTACTCTTATCTTTTCATTACTTACCTTTATATGCTTGTTTATCAACATCCAACACACACATCCATATAGATTGACTTAAGTCGATCTAAATAGACTAAAAGGAAGTTTTAATTGGCAAAACTATTCAACCCCCCTTCTAGTTTTCCACAATTGGCATCAGAGCTTAGTTACCAAGTTTCTTGAAGTATATTGTACTTTAAAAACTTGATACGATCCATAGTTAATTGAAAACTACAAAGAAGGTTTTTCATAAAAACAAACACCATGTCTTTTTAAAACTATATGTTTGGATGTTGATTTGATAACAACATTTTTTTTATTTACTTGTTTTATTTAATTGCACTAATCTTCTTTGTCATGTTGATTAGTCAAAGCTCATACCCAACAAGCTATATGAATCGCTTGGTAACAAGAATACCTTCCTTAAGAAGGTATCTTAATCATAAAGGAGCGGGAATCGTCTAAGTGACATTTGTTGTGTCATTTGTAAAGACATTCCTAAGTACGCTAGAGGTATGATTTTTCTTTTATTTTGCTTGATAATTAAGTATGCCTATTTAGGTATTTATATGATTATCTTTTGTGCTTATACATGTTTTACATGAAGCTTCATTAGGAAGCCTTTTTTTTCACATACGTGTTTTATTTCCGTCTAAAGTCTGTGTATATAAAACTTATATTTTTGTTTCTTTAATCCAATAATAAAACAAAACACAATTTCAAAATTCCCCTTCATAAATACTCCCACCATCGACCACTTTATCAAATCCTCACTTTTTCAAATCTTCCAATTTCAAAAATTTCCTCTCATTCAAAAACTTCATCTTCCTCCCCATTCCATCTCAACTGAAACCAAGAAGATTCTTCATCAACATGGTTTACATCGCGCTCGTGATCATCGCCTTAACAGCTCAACTTGTGTTCCCTATGATGAAGTTCACATATGGAGACATTTACTTTGTGTTGTTAATCTACATTGGGATCATATACCCAATCCTTTGTATCATCCTTAGTATTGAAATGCAATATTACTAATATTATCATAATTTGTTTATCATTTCTTTTGATTTATTTGTTTCATATTCTTTCGTGATACATTAGAAGTCATGTATGCATGCTAAAAGAAATTGTAGGATAAAACATATTTCGTGGTATAAAAATGTAAAATTTTTGTGTTTATCAAATCGGTTTCTCTTATTACAGATCCACGAATCCCGGATGATATACTAGCCGGATCCCTTTTGTAAAGGAACCGTAGGATCCATCCTACTGGAAAATAGTTTTCATGCAAGATTAAAAACCACTATCTTTCTAAAAATAATAATCCACTAAAGTCAAACATTGAGTGAGTTAGAGTGTTTAAAAACATTGTTAATAAAATCTAGTAAAAACATTAGATAATCATAGGTTGACCACAAACACTCTACGTTTTAACTTATCATTTCTATAGGTTCAACCATGACGCATGAATATGAGTTTGATTTTCACTCACTAGCGCTACACCGAACATCTCTTGAACCCAACACGCGGCAATCATGTCCCAGGTTTCAATAATCTTGAAAACCATCACTTCCACTTAAGGACGTGTTATTGTGACACCTCTACAATTAGAAGAAGGTATCAATACCTCCTTTCGAGCCATAGGACTAGAATGTCTTCTTGAAATCAATGAGAAGATATGTCCAAGGTTCATAATGGAATTCTTCCGTCAAGTCGAACTCGTCAATAACGAGGATAAACTCTCTATCTCTTTGGTTTTATATCAAAAACTAAAAGTTTACTTTAACCATGGGCATTTTGCTCACATCCTCCGGATTCCAAATCATGGACAATGTGCCTTCAATGAAGATTGGTCTCTTGATTCTCTCTTCAACTTTCGTGAAGAAAATAGTCCATATTGCTCACACATACCCTCCCCGGGAGATTTAAATCACATAATATGCAAACCTCGACCATATTACTCCGAGATCGAAAATTATCTTCTGCGGACATCAGAAGAGTACAAGCCTCTTGCACTCATCCTACGTGAAAATGTTTGGAGTCTTAGGGGAAATCGAGAAATCCTTCCCGCTTGTTGTGCTAGCTAACACAACAACCATAAAATCTACGCCACTTCTTCTAAGAATTGTAAATCTTGAGGCTCAGAGAATAAACTCATCCCTTATGGAATGTTCTTGACGACAGCTCTATCATAACGTTATGCACTTCCATCCTCAATTTCAAAGTCCTTATGCGTGCTTGTGAACAAGATGATGGAACCGCTAAACATATCTCTCATGAAGACTTTCTTGATTCCACCAACAATGATCACATAATGATGCTTCTAGCGAAAACACTCAAGGAACCTAGTAGTATTCCAAAATAGGATCAATTCTCTTGTACTCGTGCTTTATCAATGTAATCCAATTTCTTTCATGAAATAAAACATCTTACATTTGATATCTGAGTATTAGAACTCCTTTTAGACTATCCTTGAGATATAATGCTTTGTCAAGATCATTGCATACCTTTAGTAAAGGTCTTCCGAAGCCGGATGGGCGATCCCAAAGATTGTGCTAGACGGATCCTACACTTACTAGGAACGTAGGATCAGGAAACGAAAATGCAATTGCAAGCATTATATTTCAAACATATCCTTAGAACACCTCACACTAAGCTAAACATAGTGTCTTAAGGCAAATTAAGTCCTTATCAATATAGGTTGATCTTTCCTACTCACACATAACTCACCTAGATTACACTCTAAGACGCTTGTAGATCTATTGTTTCATTTTTAATCCATTACTCTTCCGCTCTCAAACTCACACTTCATTTCTCACTTGATCCTTCACATTTAGCCTTAGAAATCTTTCAATTATGTCAAAATTGATCATAAATCATCCTTACCTCAAAATTGATCAAAGTTGATCAAACTCTAGTTTCTCCCATCTCAAAGCTTCTAGGATATTTTCCAAAACACTATCCTAAGTCACAACCTGATCTCTAGGATCATTTAGCTTCAATTGACACTCTCATCTTTAGTGTCATCCTTGCTCATCCATTGGTACTCTTGAAAGTTCCAAATCCTTCCATAAAAGACAATCATTAGCTACATCACTCATTACCTTCAAGTAATTTAGCAACCCTTCATTTAAGACACTTAGGAGGACTAAAACACTCAAGATGTTATAGGTCTTAGATCTTAGAAACATAATTTCCACTCTTTCATAGCCTGAGAGCGGATCCCTAGGATTAGCCTAAGAGCGGATCCCTCTGAGGAAGGAACCGTAGGATCCGGATGACAGTTTATGTCAAATCTTGCTAAAACAATCATTTCAACTCATCTTCTAACTCAAACACTCCATCTCATCTTAAATGAGTTCCTAGATCGATGCAAACTCAGTTGACTCTTGTGCATGTTAATCATCACATTCATGAATCTAGTGGCTTAAGGCTTAAATGCACTTGCCAAATTTCTTGGTTTATAAACCACTTTGTTAGGACCTCCATAGTCATCACTCTCATCCTAACTTTCAGCTCTTTAGAAACCCTTGCAAACCTCTTGAAATCATCTCATCATGAGGAAAACCCCAAGTAGTAACCTATCCACCAAAGAACCACCCATGTAAAAGGCTCGTGTTATCACAAATCTCTTCAACGAATCATCTCCCAGATCAAGCCAACAAATGATAGATCCTTCACCAATCAAACCAATTCCTAAAAGGATAGTACCCATAAAACTACCAATGCCAAACACCACCATACCTCCTAGGCCAAACAATATCATCTCCACTAAACCATCACCATTGGTTCCTAGAGCTATTTCATTTACATCCCCACTATCATCACCACACCTCTACAATTTAGAGGATTTGCCTCCTAGGCGTCTCATCGCTTCGCCGACAACATTTTCCTCATTAGGGAGGAATTATATGGTACAAAATCAAGGTGTTGAGTCAACACTTGTTTCAGATTCCTTTTCCGCGTTTCCATCATATAATCCCATTTGGATTATGAAAAGTCATCAAAGTCAACCACCCGACCATATGGAAGTTGACACTTCTACCACGCACCATCATTCTTGGTGAGTCATTTCTCAAATGCCTCACCAATCCCTCCATCTTTGAAGCTCCAAAGTAAACTTCACTTGATCCTTCGCATCAAGCCATTTCATTTCTTCCACCACCACTAACTAGCCATGACAAAGATTGCTATCATTGTCAACATGTTGAAGGTTTGATACATGAAGCTGAGAAGACCAACGTTTCATGTTCTATCATCTCCTCGAACGTTTTGAAGAGATTAAACCTAAACAAAACTTGAGCTAGAAGATTTTAGTGGTGTCTAGCATCATTATAGTTGGTCTAGAAATTCCTAGTCATGTATTTTCTTATTTTCTTAGTTTTTAGAGTCATGTATATCATAACTCTATTTTTATTAAATGGAATTACATGCTACTTGTTATTTTTCTGAGCATATGATTACTTGGTATTCATATCTCATTTTTGTGATAACATTACTTGTTATATCACTTTTCTTTGAAATTAATCACTAATATGGATCCTCATAATTTCTAGACGGATCCCTACTTGGAGGGAAGTGGGATCCGTGAGACGTAAAGCTATTTTCTACTAACTTGGACCACATTTGCAGGAAATTGTGAATTATACTTACTTCCTAACCTTTGTTTTGTAGTTATTCAATTTACACATGAAGACTTTGACATCCCAAAAGCTAGGGAGCTTTATGTCAGCAATACATTGCAAATTACTTGCAATACTAGGTTTACATTTCGTGACATCCCTTGCAAAATTGCAATCATCAAGGGGAGCACATTCAAATCGCGATAGCGAAATCTTTTGCAAACTTACTTGCAAACAAATTAGATTAGTATTATTACTTTCTTTCACACTTACATAGGGATGGACTCGTCAAAGGGGAGTAAAGACGAGATCCTTTCTCGTTACTTGCTCTCTATTTCTTCTTATTGTTATTTCTTTCACATGTTTTTCTTAAAAAAAGAAGATGTGTTGCTTTCCTTCAAACACTTTTTGTTTCGACAAGGGTGAGAAAAAGTAAAACTATAAATTCAAACTTTTATAAATTTTAGTTTTTCCTTAAAATAATTTTATGTTTTGTCATCAACAAAAGGGGAGATTGTTAATACAAATAAGCCGTAATAACGTTTATTTATATTTTACGATCTTCTAATGTTTTGTCAATAACAAACGTAAAATCATGTTAACGAAACAAATAAAATACGTAAATGGTTTGAACTAATAGTTCTAACATATTCACACTTTCACGCCAAAACACTAAAACAAGTATAAGTGATTTTATGATTTAGTAATACATATGTACAACAACTAGTGTTTACATATTTGGGTAAAATATACACATAACTAGTATGTAGTATATTGGGTAAATGGGTAGAAACTTAAGTAACACAACCCATTGGGCAAATACATTGAATGTAGTTGGGTACAACCCAAAGCCCATGACCCATGGAGCTTGACCCATAACCCATTGCATGACATCATGCTTATATCATACATGGATAATATCCATAACCCATGGATCAAACCATACCCAAGTGACCAAGTGCATTGCTGTAGGACCTAACTTTTATCAACCTTATCACTTTACCAAGCGAACCCAACACACACGTAACCCAAGTTACGCGTATAAAACGTGAAACACAAACACAAACAAAGCTTAGAAATAAGTTGAGAAAGATGGTGACTTGATGTAATATTCGTGTATGTGAGAGGATAAAGATAAACACAATAAAGTTGTATATTCCTTGAGAGAGAAAATACACACACACACACACTTTCAAGCACACCCCTCAAATGAGACTTTGAGGGGTATAGTTCCTACTTACACAATACCTAATGGGCTTGGCAGGGCCACTAATTGGACTTGGATTGGGCTTGGATACATAAGCTTATAAGCGGCTAGCATAACTTATCTTTTAACCAATTAGCTTAGCCCATCCCAGCCGATGACTATTCTAGCGATATCTAACACGCGTTACAAGTTCCTAAGTGTGAATGACCATCACTTCTAATAAAAACTATTAAGGCTAACAATCTCCCCCTAAGGGTGGTCATTCAAATGATGCTCCACTTGATTAGGTCTTTACTTTTCTCGAGCTTGAACTTTTCGTGTAGATATAGAATAGTCTTGATTCTTTGTTCCTTCATGCTTTGTGATCGATTAATGTGGTTGTCTGCCGTTGTCAACTTCATTGGTTAGGTATCTCCACGTCTTTCTCCACCATGCTCACACTTCTATTTGTCTTTTGGTTACCAATGATGTAGTTCTCGAGTCTTTACACTTTGTATAGCCTTTGATTATGATGAGAACTTTCATGTGTTTTTGGTATGAGCATGTAGCGATGCGATCCATCCCCGGAGCTTCCATAAGAAAACATAAAACAAAGGTTAGTAATAAGCGGATTCCGGCACTTACAAGTTTGAATTTCGAGGGTGTTAACGGCATAGTGTGAAAACACGTCTCTAATTCTTACAAGGCCGTTCTGAACTGTACGAGTCCCACAAGTGAGATAGCGATGCTTAACACCTTGGTTCGGATGAGTGGCCGAGGTACACGGAAGCATCACCTCACGGCTGTAGACCGTTTGAGACACACTAAGCGTAATCCACGGGGAGTTACCGAAGTGACCTGGCCTTTGTCGGTGACGCTTGATGTTGACCTGGCGAGAGTTTCCATTCAATCATTGAAGATCGCGGATGTGAAACTTCTCATAAATGTTCGGCATTATTGCTAAGATGCCGTAGGACTCTAGAATATATCACTTGTGTCCTTATTGATGAACAACAAGTGATGTCATGTCAAGTGTTCCTATAAGATCTTTTGATGAATCTCGTGGCTCTAGACTCAATAGTGCATTTTGGTTTTCTGAGCGGAGACTAGGGAGAGGGTCTCCTTCTTCAATACCACGATCTCTAAAGAGAAAGCCAGATAGTTTCTTGGGGTTCCCTGTGAGAATGAAACAAATCCTTTAGAAAGAGTTGGGTGGCTAGAAGGTTTAGTTCGGTCGCGTCCTGGGTCCATGGCGTCTTTGTCTTCAATACCGGTGTCATCTTAGTGACAACCAGTAGCATATGTATGAACCCGGTTTACGCCTTTAAGGTTGAATATGGAGGGCTATTTCTTTTCACCCTTTCATTATATTTCTTTTTAATTCTTCAACCCCTTCTTTCTCCTTTGTCACATTACTCCTTTTTTCAAACATACCTAAGGACTTCTAATACTAACTATGGGTATTGTCCTTGGGTAGATCCCAGCTCTGCCGGATCATAGGACGTATTTCCTATCCATAGTCACCTTATAACTCCATGATTGTCCCATGTTGCCATAAAACCATTTTACTTGAAAATCTCACAGAGTGTTTATGATAGTAAACATGTTTGAGACACTCCGAGAGTTTTATATTTTCAGAAAACTCCCCCTTCACATGTGCTTATAAGTTTTGACAGAAATCTGCACATATAGGGTAGACTTCGCACTTTTTGAATTGATCGGCTCATGATAGACAATTCCCACGCGAACTTGATGCGTTGCATAGTTAGAGTTCCATTGTCAGTTTTAGGTGACAACTAGCTCTAATAACTAACTTGAAGTTGTAAACACTCCTTGAAAAGGAGGTTAGACCAATGAAGGTGCATATCTCGAAGTTTCTGAGATGGTACATTTACAGACTTTGATTACCGCAATTCATTGGTTCCGACTGAGTCGAGCTAATTTTGAGATTCAAACCATGATCATTATACTTTTGATCACATTTTAATCCGCCTCTCCCCTCAAAATAGCATATTCGTGATATTTTTGATATCAACGGATTAAACAACATTTTAGAATCTTTTTGGGAGACAAGCGGATTTGATTTAAGCATGAATTTGGAACATTTTAATTTATCTCCCCTTTAATAAAGCATAATCAATTAAAGGGTTTTAGAGGGGGTTATCTTGAGCACAAAATATTTTGAAAGATTTTGAAAATCTTTTTGAACAATCTTGAAAAAGTGCTAAAGATGATGATGATTTCTCACCATTTTTAAATGTAGTGAACTAAAGCGTACACTTGATTTTTCATTAAAAGCAGTTTTGATTTGAAAATAATCAAAAGTCATCATTTTGGTTCGGGTTTAAATCTTGAAGTATCTGAAAGCCATTTATGAAGAAATTTTGAGAAACGACATGTTTTAGAAAACAATAAAGAACTCTCGCTCAAGCATCAGTACATACCCGTATCATTGTTGAATGGCATTTCTAGAAACGTCTGAATATCGATTATCGAGAGACATGTCGTGAGAAGAATATTTTTGGATTTTTGATTTTATATTGTTTTTGTATTTTTGAAAAATTTATATTTTTATATTTTGCTTTTGTTGGTTTTCAAATTTTGTATTATGTTTTTCAAAAATATTTGGCCGAAGTTGGTTTTCAAAAATCATTTTTTCGTTTCTAATCGGCGAGTTATTCGAAGAATAATTCACCAGTACCTTTCGCGTACTCTTTGATGAAGTGATAGCGGACTTGTATGTTTAGTCTTTGTGAATACAGACATATAATATGAGGCGGTTCTCGTCCATAACTTGAGCACAACAGCAGATAGAGACATACTCATACTCGCTTCAGCGGTTGATAGTGCAGGCAATCTTGTCTTCTTTGAAGACCGCTTACTAACTTTTCACCCAAAATTGTGCTCCTCGGATGTACTTTTGCGTAACTTGATCACCTGCGTGGTAAAGCGCCGAAAAAAAGGAAAATTAGATCAAATCCAGATTCGCTTCGGATACCAAAGTCCCATGTGAATGGATGTCTTCAGTCATACGAAGATCCGTTTAACCTCTTTGAGGTGCGGTAGGCTTTGCACGAAACCGTGAGAGAACCAAACGGCAAAATGAATATGCGGTGCGTCGACTAGCAAGATGATACATGAGAGAACCAATCATGCTCCGATATTTCTTCGGATCAATAGGTTTTCCAAACAAATCGGCTCCAATTTTTGGTGAAGTTACCATTGGTGTTTTGACCGAGTCACAATTATCCATGATTTTTCTAAATCTCATCGTGTATTTAGCTTGATTAATAAAAATTCCACGAGGGGACTGATGTATTTGTAAACCAAGAAAGAATTTTAGTTCCCCATCATGGACATTTCAAATTTACTTTTCATGAGATTTTCAAAGTGTTTTGAAAGATTTGGATTAGTGGACCCAAAGATGATGTCGTCCACATAAATCTGAACAATCAAAATGTCGTTTTTGCATTTTTGTGTAAACAAGGTAGGATCAGCTGTTCCTTTGGTGAAATTGTTTTGGATAAGGAAAGAGGACGATTCGTCATACCACGCTCGAGCTTGTTTTAAACCATAGATTGCCTTTTGAGTTTGTAGACGTAGCGGATGTTCATGTCTCTGAAGCCTTACTTGACTCAGGCGTACACTTCTTTCGAGTTCCATTCAGAAGCGCGGTCTTAATGTCCATCCGATAAACCGTGATGTTTTTGTGGCGGCGTAGGCTAAGAAAATCTGACTGCTTCTAGTCTAGCTACCGCGCGAATGACTCTTCAAATTCTATCCTTTCCTCTTGTATACGTATCCTTTGGCCACAAGACCGAGCTTTGTTCGCGAATTAGTCATCTCTTCATCCCTTTGTTCTTCCATAACCATTTGAGATCAATGACGCGATTGTCAATGGTCTTGGAACCATTCCCAAGAGTCATGAAGGCGGTATTGGAGAAGTTCCTCCTGCATCGCTTCTATCCATGCGGGTTACGCCATTGCCTGAATGTTCTTTGGCTCTATATTGCTAATGGAGCAAAGGTAAATGCACAAGTCGCAATCGGTGGCAAGTTGGCGTCTCGTCTGAATTGGCCTTGAAGGTTCACCAATAACTTGTTCAATTTGGTGGTCTTTTGTCCGCCAGTAGAAGGATACCGTTGGTTAAGCGTATCGAGTTAGATGGTTCGTAAGCATGAAGATGATTAGTGATTCCGTAGCAAGCGGGTTTTCAAATAAGTCTTCATCTAACGTTGCATCGTTTTGGTTTTGCTCATCAACTTTGCGGTAGAGCAGATTTTGCAATAACTGTAGTAGATGTAGATGATGTAGATGGAGTTGGTGCATTGGTTTCGACTTTTGTAGATGCATCTTACGTTTGGTGGTGGAGGATGATTTTGAGCGGGTCTTGACGGAATGATGGTTTGATGCATTTGTCGAAGTTCCACCATAGTATTCATCGAACATTAACTCGAAGAAATTCTCCCATTCTTGTTCTTTAGGATTGTCGAACGAAGTTGATTGAGCTCTTTGAGGTCTGAGTCCAGGCGATGTGTCAAGTTCATCGGTTTAGTGCGGGTTCTAGGCGAGTCTCGAAGCCATATGTGAAAGTTCGTCAAACTTCACATTCATCGTCTCCATGATCCTCCTAGTTCTTCTGTTATACACCCTGAATGCCCTCGAGTTATCTGAATATCTAATGAAGATTCCAATATCACCTTTGCAGTTTTCCAAGATCTTCTCATGTCGTTGGTAGGATAGCCTGGCAAAGCCAAACGATGAAAGTAAGAGATATCGGTTTTCTGTTGTTCACAGCTCATATGGGGTTTTATTGAATCTTGGATGGATTAGGGATGGGTTACGAGTGAAACAAGCATTATGTGCAACAACATCGGCCCATAGAAATAGCGGTGCACTAGAATAGATTAGCATGTGCGTGGCTTCCACAGTTCTATCTTCTTTCAACTACCCCATTCTCATGGAGTTCGACAACGATGTCGATGTGTGATTCCAACATCTTCAAAATAAGCTCTTAACTCCTTTCGATTAGTGAATTCGTGTCGTTGTTCGTTCTTACAACCTTACTGGAGTTTGAAGAAGTACTTGAATACGAGAAGGTGATGATGATGCACGGTGCCGTCTTTTGATCTCGAAACTTAACCCATGTATATCTTGAATAGTCATCGACGATAACAAGAATATACTTTTTCCATTAATGCTTTCAACTCTCATTGGGCCACATAAGTCCATGTGCAATATATACAACTTTGCTTCGAACTGCGGTTTTGGGTTTATATGATGCTCTTTGCTTTCCTTGTTAGCATGATGGACATAAGTGATCCTGGTGTATTTGAATTTTGGAATCCATTGGCGATTTTCTTTGGCAATTTTGTTGATGGTGTCGAAATTGAGATGGGATAACCTTCCATTCGCCACAACAGGCGACTGTGTTCCGGATGCTCGTGTCATAAGACATATTGGTGATGAAGAGGCCATTTGATTGATGTCGATAGAATACAAGTTTGTATCTGCGATTCGGTTAAGAGATCCCATCCAAGTTTCTAACGAAGCAAACATTTCTCCTAAAGCAACCTCTAAATCTGCATCACGAAGCGCGGAAAACAAATTGTGTCCCAACCCTTGGACATAGTAAACCCGAGTGATCAAGTAATTTCCAAAAGGTAGATCTCCATAACCCATGATAGCTGTTACATGATCATTTCCAAAATGTACGGTTCCCATGAATTTCCAGATGAAGTTGATCAGCAGCTTCAGATTCCCGGTCATGTGCTTGGAGCAACCCGAGTCGACGATCCAAATAAATATTTCGATAACCTCTAGAAGTCTTGCGTTGGCGTCATAGGCAGGAGGAAGTCGTCAGTCGGTTAATGGTACTTAGTCTCTGAAGATTTGCCATGAAGATGCGGTTTGCATTGAGTTCCTCGAGGTCTTCCAAATCATCCATAATAGCCATGAAGTCATGTTCTCGGCCATGATTGAAGTCCATTGTTCCTTTTTGCCAGGAATAGCTTTAGAATCACCTAAGATCCTTCTTTTTGGCTTAGTTGGACAATTCGCCATGTGACCCAATCCTGGCAGTTATAACACTTAACACGATTATTTCATTCACATTTCTATAATTCCTTGGAGTCGCAGCATTTCCCATTACGATTACCAAGTTCTATTCCCAACATTCTGACCCATTTGAATACCTCGATTCGAACCACTGATTACCCATGCAAAATCCAGTAGCATATCTTCTGCTGATTCCCATAACTCAACCATTGGCCTTGATTGCCCATGTTCACACCCTACAGGCAATTTGCTGCTAAGAGTGTTTGATGAAACTTTGTTGTTGTTATTGTGGAATAGCGACCTCAATGCTTTACCCAAGAATACAAATGCTTGTGACAAAGCTTCTTCTGGTTCCATTTCAGATCTGATTCTTGTTCGTAATGTTGTTGTTCAGGTGGATAGTTTTGTTGTTGAGGGATGTATTGCTTCAAGTTGTTGTTAGTGGAAGATGATGAAGCTTGTTGTTGTGTATTCACTGAAGTTTGAGTCTTTGCAATGAGTGCCAATGGATCATGATTCTTAGCTAATCTTTCTTGCCGATTTCATTCAATTTCATTTTGGTTTTGTTTCGCAAAATAGTTGAGTTGATCAAAGTTCACTTGATGTAAGTCCTTTGTTTGGTTGACAATAGTGACATATCGTCCCCATTCTTCTGGTAGATTGTTCAAGAACTTGAAGTTGCTCACGATAGTCTGGTGTCAACTTGTTTCGATCACTCATTCATTAAAGTACAAAACCTTCCATAGTAGGATTCAATGGATTCTCCTCGAGTAGATGTAAACTTCTCCCATGCAGTTAGCAACTTGTTCTCTGTGTCTTGTTGACCGATTTCTGTTCCATGACAAAGTCGTCTAACATGTTCCCACATGTCGAAAGCAGTTTCACAACTGTCTACAGAAAACATGTCTCTTGGTAAACCCGTTGTATAATATGAATTGCCATGTCATCTGCTTCGACTTGTTTCTGATCCTCTGCAGAGTATTTGTCTTTTGAAGACGAAAAAATGGGATTCGAGGTGTTGCATCAACATTTCCGGGGTCTTGGACTTGTCGAGGTATGAAGGGTCCATCCTGAATGGATTTGATCATCAATTTTCCATTAGGTTTTTTCTTGATGTAACGAAGATTCAATTTGTCCATTGAAGATAACCACCTTTTCCATGAGGACGGTTTTTGACCACGTGCATGAATGTCTTGTTGAGTTGCCATTGATGAAGTATGTTATGATAAAGTTGATGTATGATCATTCAACGATAAAGGAGTTGTGGTTGATGAAGATTAAGCTCGGTTGAGGTGTTTCAAAGTCGCACTTAACCTTGGTTCTAAAAACTTCGCCCAAAATATGAAATTCACTATAAACATCAATTCTAAGGACGATGAAAAATTTGAGTTATGACAATTTTGACGCCAAATTTGACCCGAAAAATTTAATTTGAAAAAATTTGAATTTTTGACCAAAATTTTCAAAGTTAAACCAAAATTTGAATCTCGCGTTAAAATTGAACGTTTAGTCTCCTCAAAAATTTAAATTTTACTCAAGTTTTCCCGCCAAAAAACTCATTTTTTTTTTTAAACCTTGCGCGTGAAAGAGCTTGGCGTAGAAAAACGAAGTTACGAGTGTGACGAGGCTTAGGCGTAGAGATTGTGTTTATGCGTAGGAGCTTATGAGTAGGATCTTAGGCAGGATCTTATGCGTGAATCGCTTAGGCGTAGGAATCCTTATGCTGTAAATGCGATTCACGCGTAACCCTTAAGCTTATGCGTAGAAAAGTTACTCGTGAAACCCACGCTGCATTGTGAAGTTATGCGTAGAGTTACTCGTAGCTTTTAGCTTATGCGTAAACTATGGTTAAGAACCAAAAATCCTTTACATCACACAAATAAGTGGGATATCCACAAGTCGAAGTGTTCCACACACTTATCCAAGTGAGGGAAGCACTGAGTAATCGTTATAGCTCGAAGATTCTTCACCAAAAAGTTATGAGTAGAAAACTATGCGTAGTTTGACTCTTTCACAGTAGAACTAGGGTTTTGACCTACTGTAAAAATTTCCAATGATTCAAACGATTTCTCTTGCAAGATAGCCTTAAAAAACACCCAATAACACAAATCTTTTGACCTTTTTCACCCAAAGTGCTTATAAAAGTTACGAGTAGAAATGACCACCTTCAAAAGCACGAGTTCAAACTTGAAGAAAACACGAAGCTTCTCAACTTTTTGCAAAACTCAAACTTTAGCACCAAATAAAACCTTAAACCACAAGAATCTTGAATGTTTTGTGCAAAAATTAAAGCTTTATGCATGACACTTTTGAGAACGAAACTACGTGTAACTCTACACAAACAAACTTCAACCAAAACACTCCTAAACCATTGTAAGGCGATTGATACCAATTGTAGGACCTAAATTTTATCAACCTTATCACTTTACCAAGCAAACCCAACACACGTAACCCAAGTTACGCTTATAAAACGTGAAACACAAACACAAACAAAGCTTAGAAATAAGATGGGAAAGATGGTGACTTGATGTAATATTCGTGTATGTGAGAGGATAA
Organism: Chrysanthemum makinoi; assembly: GCA_910596185.1. Classification (NCBI taxonomy): domain Eukaryota; kingdom Viridiplantae; phylum Streptophyta; class Magnoliopsida; order Asterales; family Asteraceae; genus Chrysanthemum; species Chrysanthemum makinoi. Next base: position 197,866,902 of record OU343223.1, on the reverse strand, counting down.
AGATAAACACAATAAAGTTGTATATTCCTTGAGAGAGAAAATACACACACACACACACACACACTTTCAAGCACACCCCTCAAATGAGACTTTGAGGGGTATTTATAGTTCCTTACAACAATACCCTAATGGGCATGGCAAGGGCCACGAATTGGACTTGGGCGGGATACATAAGCTTATAAACGGCTAGCATAGCTTATCTTTTAACCAATTAGCTTAGCCCAATCCACGAGCCCGATGACTATTCTAGCACGATATCTAACACACGTTACAAAGTTCCTAAGTGTGAATGACAAATTAGCTTATTTTGTGGTCGGAAATTTTTTTTTCCGATTTGTGGGTAAAACAGTTTCAGATATACGTTTTTGTTTATCCTTAGTTTTTGGTCACACAAAAGTCTTAAACTTTCAATATATCTCTTGGGTGTATATTATCCAAACAACTTTTTATGCTTTTTGTTCCAAATTTGAAAGTCAAAGTGGTCAATGTCATCTTATATGGTCAAACATGGTAAAAAGAAGCGTGCTTTTTATGATTTTCTTTTGCTTAAAGATGGACGGAAAAACATGGTCGGAATACTGCCGAAAAGTCAACTGGTCAAAACCCTAGTTTCTACGCATAAAGGGAATCTACGAGGTGTTAGCGTAGCTGTGAAGTTACGCAGATGAAAACTTACGCATATGCTCTTACGCATAAGCCTAGGCTTACGCGTAAGAATGGGCTACGCATAAGATGTTACGCGTATGCCTACGCATAAGCAAAAAGCTACGCGTAAGAATGTAATGAGCTGAAAAAAAAGTTATGCGTAAAATTGACCATGACCACAAACGTATACCAAATACCATTATAACATCTCTCGACCTCAGCTACCATCTACATCATCAGTTCGAAACCAACTTATCCTACATCTAGACTCACTTCAATTAACCCTCACATATCACTCCCCAACTCTCAAACATCAAAGAAAAACATGTAACAATCTCAGATTCGGATTCAGTTTTTTGTTGTAATCTCTTATAGATTATTTCAAATGAATCACTCCTCCTCATCGACCCCAAATGTGATTATTATACGAATTTAAAGTAATGAGATTAACAAGTATGTTACCTCATCTCTTTGATTCGTTTATAGACCAAAAATACAAACGAATATACAACAATTACACCTACCCGAGACCATATTCTAATGATCTTGAAGTCATTTTCTCTGATTTCGTGATTCGGATTACGTAGCACATGAAGACAAGGGATGATTAGGATGTATTTGTGTGTGGATGATTCGTTTATGATGTTGAAATATTGAGGAGATGAGATTTGTGAATGGGAGTTGTACTGGGTATTTTTTCCAGATCTGCTTTGGGAGAAAATATAGGAGGTAGGCGTATTGTTGTGAGATGTGTTATTTAGGTTTAGGTCAAGTGATAAATACATTTTATTCATTCCCGGATTCTGGATTGTGTTTGTAAGATGGGCTTTAGTGTAGTTGCTGAATATGGGCCGAGTTATGTAGCATGGCTGTGGGCTTCTCACATGGATCGAATATTAGCTTTGAAATGGGATTATATTTGATCACGTGACTCACAGGATTGAAATATGTTGGAATCAATGTGACATACACTATTTTGGACGTATAAAAGTAATCATTGTCATTCAATTTCTTGGATACAAATTTTTTAATAGTGGTATGATGTTGGTATTATTGGTATGATAATAATTTTCACGGAGGGATACAAAATTCACTTGCTGAAATTTAAAACACTACGGATTTTTTTGTACGGTATTATTGACGAAATTGAAGTGATTTTTAATCTGTGGACTTCTTTATCTTTGAGAGTATGCATGTTCTACGTGACGTCCCCGGTAACACCAACGTCCAGCCAGCTCGTCACATCGAAGTTGTGATTGTTCAAAATTTAGAACAAGCAGTAAGTTACAAAGTTGGAATGGTTACTTCTTTTTCAAGTTAGTCGTATCGGGCTATCTCCATATGTGGTCATTACTATTAGCCGGTGAATTCAAAGGAGGTTCGATAAAAGGTTGGTTTGATAGAAGTTTATTGAGAGTATTTTTACAACATATTCTCACGGAAATTTTGATCAAGCTATGATATTAATATTGCATCAAGAAGGTAATACGGTATGTACGCAACATTATGATGATTCAGAAGCCTCGAAACCATCGAGGGAGAAGTTGCTATTTCATCTTCCGTGATTGGATTACGAAGGGATTTGTGCTTAAGACTGAAGAAGGAGAAGTAGTGTGGTGTACATCAGGGTTTTTACCAACTTGGATGCAATACTAAGTGAGTTATGTTGTTACGATGTTCCCAGAACGACAACCATTGTGCTTCCAGAGTTTACTTTCTCCTCGCGGTTGAAGATTAAAGACTTGTTGGAAGAGTGTTGTCGGTCAGAGGAGCAGAAAAAGAAAAAAGGCTCACTAGTTAGGAGGGAGTAATAACCTAACCGCATACATACTTGAAGTTCGAGCTACAAGAAGATCATTTGCCGAGGTCATCGGAAGGGAGAACTTCAAGTTTACCTCAGTATCTAGACTACAGAGACTCTACGCTTCAAGAAAGTCAACATTGTTCATTACTATTGTAATTTACTTTGTTTTGTATTTATAGGTCTCATTGTAACCAATCACGTGTGACGCTATCTTGGAGGGAGATTGTTAACCTTGCTTTTTATAAAGATAACGTCACTTACGTGAATTGGACTAGATGCGTAGTATACTTTGCCCTTAGGGACTAGTATCGTTTAAGTGGCAAAGATAGGGCCTATATATACCCTCATGACTTCATGAGGGGTGAGGTGAATCATTTGGTGTATTGTATTGTGTGTGTTTCTTAATAAACCTTGTGTTTTCTCCTCCCTCTCTCTAGTTTCTCTCTCTAAACAAGATGAAGATCTTCATCTTCTTCCACCAACCCCGACCTCCAAACCACATAAATCATAGTATTAATCGGTCCCTACAATTGCACTCAAAGATACATTGTATCTAGCTAAAGATCCATGGTTCAACCCATGACCCATGACCCATAACCAAAATACCCATGGGTAAAAGGGAGCATCCCATGGATCCCTAGCTTAAAGCTAGATGGATCCCTTGTGGAAGGGATCCGTGGGATCCGGGGAACAGTAGGATTTTTCCTCTATAAATAGTGAGCCATTTCTTCATTATTTCTCACCCCTTTCTAACATACTTTCTCCCTGAGTTAAAACTCACTAACCTTAGATCCAAGAGATCTATGTTTGTAGTTTTGTTTTTGTGTGATCTTTAGGTTCCTCTTAAAGGCAAGATCACCACCTTTGAAGTCGATCAAACTCAAGTCCATGAGTTTCCATGCTTCCTCATCATCAAGGCTACTGAAGTCTTCTTGTTGATGATTCCCTTCTTTCTTCAAAGTAGTGTGAAGACATTAGTGAAAGATGTCTCAAGTGTCAAGACGAAGATATTAGTGAAGGGTATCTATCGTCTATAGCATAAGCACTTGTGGTAGGTGCTTAGAAGTCAAGACAAGAAGCATTAGTGAAAGGTGCTTAGAAGTCAAGACTAGAAGCATTAGTGAAAGGTGCTTAGAAGTGAATACACAAAACATTAGTGAAAGGTGTCTTGTAGATCTAGTCAAAGGCATTAGTGAAAGGTGCCTTAGATGTACATTCGATATGGTGTGTTTCGATGTACAAGATAGACTAGTAGTAGATCCAAGGATATTGATATCCTTGATGATGTTGTAAAAGAGTAGATCTCCTTTGGGATTAGTCGTTGGTGTAGTGTGGTAGTAGTTCCTCCATTGCAATGGAACTAGGTCCTTAGCTTAGTACCTAATAAAGGGTGGTAGCTGACTGTGAAGGTGTAGTTCACCTTGGAGTGAAAGAACTAGGTACTTAGCCTAGTACCTTATAAAGGGTAGGCGACGTTGTGTAGGTGTGGTTCGCCTTGGAGTGAAAGAACCTGGTGGTTAGCCTAGCACCGGAAAAATGGTAGGCGACGTTGTGAAGGCTTCTCTGCCATAAGGAGATTGGTGTAGTGATTACGAACTCTCTAGTAGGTGACTCGGGAGGGAGGAGCAAGGAAGGTGTCCTTGTAGCCGAACCACTATAAATACTCGCGTTGTGGTTTTGTGCTTCTTACTCTTATCTTTTCATTACTTACCTTTATATGCTTGTTTATCAACATCCAACACACACATCCAAATAGATTAACTTAATTCGATCTAAATAGACTAAAAGGAGGTTTTAATTGGTAAAACTATTCAACCCCCCATTCTAGTTTTCCACAGTATGTTTACATGTGCCCATATATTATCCGAAAATGAATTTGAGCCCCGCGCGTTGAATGAACTTATTCCAAACTGGAAAGATGAGGAGGTACTGTATAGTATCTTCAGCTTAGTTTTTGTTCGAGTATCGAATTGTTGGAAAGTGGCTATTTTTATGAATTAAGATGTGTATTTGAATATTGTGCAGCAACCGATAGTGTCGTGTATCATCTGATAAGTTTATATTGCTTACGAAGAAATATGCTATACCAATGCCTAATCCTTTTGACAATGAAGGAAACTACGTTATAAGGTGACTATATGCTAGATTCACACTTTTTTACGTCGTTCAGAACGAAATAGATTTTGATGATCTGCTAAAAATATAATTCAGTTTAAGTCAGTTTGCAAGTTGGTTGGGGCATAAAGCTGAAGAATTAGGAGTTGAACTGTACCCTGGCTTTGCTGCTAAAGAGGTAATACGTTTTACATCAATATCTATATGCTAGTGTGTATGTGATAACGAGCTACAGAAATTTACAGATATTATTTGATGAAAGTGAAATAAAGCATGGCATTGCAACTAATGACATGGGAATAGGCAAAGATGGTTCTAAGAAAGATAATTATACACTAGGTGTAGATATAAAAGGTAGGATTACACTTTTATGAAATTTTAGAATGTGGTAAATTACACACAAATTTTGTTTTCTGTGACTTATAAACTGTGTCTCATATTGATGAAATTACCAGGGCGTATATATCTTTTTGCTGAAGGATGTCAAGGTTCACTCTCAGAGGTTTGCAGAAAAATCATGTTACGCGTCTTAATTGACTTGTTTCTTCCGTAGTATAACAATGTTAATATGTTACGTATCATGCGAAAATAATAAAAAAGTATGATCTCGGAAAGAAGAGGCGGGGACAACACCAAAGACGCCTTAGGAATTAAAGAGGCAAGTGAAATGTTACTTAGATGATATGCGTGTTTATAATTGTTTTTATGCGTATATGATATAACCAACTTCTAAAAATGTTTATTGTGTAGGTTTGGGAAATTGATGCCAGCAAGCATAAACCCGGTGCTGTGGTTCACACCTTAGGTTGGCCCTTGGATCACAAAAGTTACGGGGGGTCATTTTCTATATCATATGCAAGATAGACAGGTTTCTATTGGATTGCTAATTACGTCACTTTTACTTAACTAAGCACTGGCCTAACAGTGAATTAAATCACTTTTACTTAAAGACGTGAATTATATAATTCATGGCAAAGAGGTTCTAATCCCAGTGCTTGTTGGCACAACTAGTGTTGAGCAGAGTGACGCATTGTCCCAACAACTTCGTGAAGCTGGAATCCCACATGAGGTAACGATGGATGACATATTAGAGGTAAAATGATGCTACCCGACTATTCAACTTATTTCATTTAGACAACTAACTATTCAAACTACTTTATACGCCACCCAAACATGTATCTGGTATCGTTTTGTTCTAAATCTGGCAACAAAAAAAAGACATATGGGATGAGGAAATTTAAGATAATTTGTCATTCATATATTTTTTTTACTTATCAGATTTCGTATTGATAAACCTGTATATATACTCCCATAAAGGGTCGTCACCTTGTACTTTATCCCTTGTTTATTTTTCTACTCGCTCTATAGAAAGGATTACTAAATATTTAAAAAAACAAATTTTTTTTAGTTTGTTTAGGCAAATATTGGCTCAGAGGCTCCCAGAGAAAACTGGGATTTTGAAAAGCTTGTAGGAAAAATCCAACAGTAAGTTCCTGTTTCAATATCTAGCTTATCTCATATGTGTATGTAAAAATCTGATTGGTGCTGCTTCAGCAATGGGAAAAGACTAAGCCAAGCCACTTCTCTTGACATGCTTGGTGCTGCTTCAGTAATGGTCGCTAATGTTGGTATATCAAGTGGCGATGGTGATCGGTTAAACGATTTTGCTAATTTGTGTAATGAGCAAGAAATAATTGTAGGCTGATGTATTAGCGGGATTTGTGGTCTATTTCACGAGGCTTTGGGTTCGTGCAGTATTACAAGTTCCATTGACAATGGAGATATTCGATCACCAAGTCGAACATGCGAAATTTGGTGGCTATCTATTACTGGAATGGGTGAAGAACAGTTGTTGGATGACAACTGGCGAAGAAATGGAGTCTTGTAATTGGACTGATGAAGAAAAGTCAATATTCATAAAGGGATTAAAACTGTATGGCAAGAATTTTTCGATGGTTTCCCGATGTGTAAGAACGAAAACGAGCAATAAATGTAAAGTGTATTATAGCAAGGCTCGGAATCTTCTTGGATTGGATGTTATCAAGTTTGAACCTGGTACTGAAGGTACCACTGGTGCCAACCACGGGGGTGGGAGTGATGATCATGAAGGTACTTGCATGGTCCTTGATGGATCGATTATTTCTCATGATAAGTCATCCATGGATTGTAAGATGGAGCCTCAGTCATCTGAGTTAGGGGAAGAACATTCTGAATCTGATCTGAATGTATTAAATAAGGAGCCTGAGCCTCACCCATGTATTATATGTTATGTTGTAAGGAGTTGAGCAGTGATAGGACAGGATGGCTCGTATATTTTTGCCGTCTTTTTTGGTAACTTTTGGTTTTGTAATATTTTGAAACAGTTTTTTTTTTGATATTTTGTTGTATTCATCAAATACACAAAATAATTGTGTCAATGCTTTAGATAAAGACCAAGGCAGATGTTCACCTGGTTTATCTTTGTTTTTTGCCTTGGTAAGTGAAGGTTCTTTAATTTAACAAACTATAGTTATTGTAGGAGTTGTGGGTTAGGTAGCAATACATGTGGCAATACTATTGTCTTTGTGTTTTGAGCAGGCAGCTTTTGCTAGAGCCAAACAGCTATATGCACCTGAGTCATGGCCAATGGCTATTGAACTATCTATTAAATATGGCTTTCTTTGGAGCCTCATCAGGCTTGCTAATTCACTGTACAGTCAATCCATCAAATTGGAGTTTATGTTTTAGTGGTTAATGGATGAATGCATAACTCGGCCTCATGGAAACGATAAGCTAGCAGTGGTACCCGATACCACTAGCAGTGGAAACGAAAAGCTAGCAGTGGTACCCGATACCACTAGCAGTGGAAACGACAAGCTAGAAGTGGTACCCGATACCACTACCAGAGGTTTCGAGAAGGCTAGCAGTGGAAACGAATTAAAACTAGCAGTGGTTTCCATGTTTGGTCGCGTAACATGGTGACAAGCACCCAATTTTTCTAGTGCTTCTAAAGCTCAACCTGAATGGGTAACCTGGTCTTGAAGATCTTTAAGAGGGTCAATCTCCACATCCCCTTTGGATAACTCATCTGCATTAGAAGACTTGGAATTCATTCGTGATAATCCATCATTTGTCGATTTATTTTCTTTAAAACCATATAACTTAGATGCCAAACCCTGTGAATCCCTCCACATATTTAGTCCCTTTGTTTTTTCCTCAATTTCTCAATTCTCGTAATCTCTCGTCATTGACATTCTGATAACCCATGCAAGCGGTAAACACAAGTTGACTGCTATCAAATGTAGATCCAGCTAGTGATGCTGCGAGTGTAACAGCATCTCCTGCATCCTTAGTTGTCCCTAATGCAGGTCCTACACAAAACTGAACAAACTTATATTAAATAGTCAAACACATAAAAGTATTTAGAGGAATGAAATAGAGAGATTACACAGTACCATATAACTCCATCAAAGCAAGAGCTGTTCAGAAAAGCATGACACGATTCCCTTGAAATAAAAGTACATCCCAGACCCACAAAACTGAAATTTATATAAGAACTGTTACTAGTAAAAAGAGTAAATGGATTATGAGTAATGGAATGAAAACACTGACCACTTTCCCAGGGAAGCATATTCATGAATATTGAAAGAAACCATGGTTCTGAGACCCATGCTATCTGGACTCCTAGGTAATCTAGATGGTTAACTACATCATATGATCACAACACATCAGAAACTAGAGAAATTTATAATGTGCAGTATAGAAATAAAGATTATGTATAAAAACGAACCCAATTTAGGAAACCTCTCACGCACTAAATCCTTAAAAACAAGCTGATCAACCTGATGAAGTTACAGTGCAATTACTTAATGCTCCAAATTTAAATCATTTCTGTGAGTAACTACAGATTAGTTGCACAAGTTTATTAGGTAGAGACAAAACTTAGGGATTATTATTACTTGAGACTCGATCATTTCCTCTGAATAATAGCCCTCAAAATAATCATCAAGAATACCCAATAATGCCCTGAAATTAATGTACAAATGTGCAGATTAAAAGCATATTAAGCTTTACTGGCTACAAATGTTGTAGGTATATGCCAAAATTTGAAACGCACCAAAAGGCATTTTCTTCTGGCATCAGAAGCAATAGTAAGCCCGCAAAGAAATTCATCGCCACGAGCGTGTATGGCAAGGCGAGGGTTATGCCAAGCATATGCTGTGAGTAAACGCCTCAAAGCATTTCTACCACCCTCATCCAAGGCGGGATGACCTAGAAAAGTCCGAGGCAAGTCCTGAAAGAAAACCAATATATATGATTCTTTTAATCTCAAAAGAATACGGAGTAGTTTTGTAGCATTTTGGATTTCATAAACACATCAAATCATATCAACAAGGGGCGTATGGTTTTAGGTTTTAGAGAGAGAAAGTGGAAGATTTTAGGGAACTTAGTGAGACAAAGAAAAATGATACTATGAAGCTCCAACCCTCTACCTTGGGAGGTAGAGGGTATTTATAGTTTCTTACAAGACACACCTCCTACGGGCTGTGTATCAAGCATACAGTGGGTAAAGACCCGTCCGTCCTCCACGGTGTTACTTAACAAACTACTTATTAACATAACATGACTATGACTACGACCTTTCTAACGAATACATATACTTGAGGTGACCGACTCTTTAACTACCGGATTTTCTAAATCCTAACAATCTCCCCCTAAGGGAGGTCACTTCAATTTACATTGAATACAAACAGATATTACATTTTGATTGTTCTTGGATTCTTGATTAAGATCTTTGCTCTGTAGTCCATAGCCTTTGATTCTTCATGTTCCGCATGTTTTGTTAGCTCAAGTGGAGGTCTTTAACTGATCCACGTGATAATGAGTTTTGAGCTAGTATTGAGATCATCAGCCACCATAAATCTTTGACTCATCCTTTGATGTGTTGCCATCATGTGAAGTTGTGACTTTTGGACTGACATGCTCACATTCTGGATCATGATATCTTCTCATCCGAGTAGTGGAAGCTTTTATTGATTCTTGATATTTCCAGCGGTGTATCAGAAGCATGGAGTGAAAATATCAGAGCCAGTTGATGACGATATGCACTTATCATGATTTCTTTAGAAATGTATGTGTTGTGTGAGCATGCGGCTATGGATTGACTTCTCAATTCTAATCAGCTGCAAACGTTGGTGTTTCTGCAGACAATAGTTAGCAATAAAAGCTCACGAAAGTGTCTTTGATCACTTTCGTTGAATTGAGGTACCGCGGCCCACGGTTCCCGTTAATGAGTACAAGTACCGCCTGTGTCGGGTAAAAATTGAAGAATCTCCTTGACAGGGTTTCAAAATTGCTTTAGCTGTTCTAAAACCAGAACGTCTCAAAGAAGACAACACGGAGTGAGTAAACCAGCGAATTGAGATTCACTAATTGATGAAAAATGATTTGAAAAACAATCGAGTATTGCTTAATATAAAGTGTTTTGCAATACAACGAAGGTTTTAAGGAAAATCAATTATCAATCATAAATACCTTTTATTTTGAAATATTAATACACAGTCGATGTGCTAGAGAAAAGAATTTTTAAGCACAACTACCAGTTTTTCAAAGGTATCCGTCAATCCATTTCCTGGACCAAGGTTGATTCAATATTGAATCACCCCATCATTTCTATCCAGTTGTCACAAGTTTGATCTATTGGATAGATTTCACATGTCACCCACCAAGAGCTTGTTTGATGTTGGCTCTAAAAGTATTTCCATCTTCATCGTGAATATTTTACATATCACTCGGATGTTCTGGCAATACCACAAGGATAATGCGTAGGACTCTTAAGATATATTCTCACTTTCCACATTGTGTGAAATAGTGAGTCTTCATAGATTGTGTCCTAATGATATTTATTGATGATCTCTTGGCTCAAGACTCAATAGTGCACTTTTGGTTTCATATGCCGGAGACTAGGGAGAGGGTCTCCTTCTTCAATATCAACCATCTCTAAGAGAAAGTCGATAGATTACGTAGGTTCCCTGTGAGAATGAAAAAAATCCTTTTAGGAGGAACTTGAGTAGCTTGGGAAGTTGTAGTGCAGTGCGTCACTGGGTCCATGACGTCTTGTTTTCAATACCGGTGTTACCTTGGTAACCACCAGTAGTATATGAATTGAACCCGGTTTCTGCCCTAAGGTTGAAATAATGGAGGGCTATTTCTTTTCACCCTTTTATCATTCATTTATTTTTCATTCTTCAACCCCTTCAGTGCTTACCGAGATTTCATAACTAGAACCTTGTTGTGTTTGTTCCAGTTCTAACTCTATCTTAGTCCGCACTCTTCCCATTTATCACTTTTCTCCTTTTTCCATCATACCTAAGGACTTCTACACTATCTAATGGATTGTCCCTGGGTAGATCCCTCCGGCTCTGGCGGGATCGTGGGAACGAATACCTAACCTAACCATCCTTATATCTCCATGCGTAAAGTAATTTTGGTCGGTCTTTTGGTATTGTTCTTCTGCCATTGAAACCGATTGAAAACTTTTTGAAAATCAATCCAGGTACCCGTGATACAAGATCAAAACATTTTGTATCTGAATTGTTTTTGACATTTTTAGAAAAAGCTCCCCCTCAACATGTGCATCAAATATTTGAAATTCTTTTAGTACATGGAGGTAAGAGAACTTTGAAATCTTAGATTAAGAATGAGAAATTCAATCTTTGATTAACAATGTTTTTCTAAAGATATCATCATCACTTCCCTTATCAAGTCGAGTATTTTAAGGACTTTGTACCAAATATTTTTGGAAGGATAAGGTTTTCATATGATCGCTCCCCCTCAATATGTGCATTGAGATACGAAAGTGTTTTGCACATATTAGAGAGAACCTGCACTTAGAGACAAATCAAGCATGTTTCAATTCTTTTAGGTTTGAGATAGATGCTCCCCCTTAACATGTGCATGGAAAATTTGAAATCGTTTGGCACATGTAGGGAGGAGTGCTTGTTATTATCTTTATAGAACCACTTATTGAATTATCAGTTTATATCCAATTTAAATCACACATTCTCCCCCGATCACAATTTTCAAATCCTTTGAGATATGTGATCTCTATTGATTTAAATTGTTTTTGAAAGCTTTTGAGGAGAATTGTGACTTGCTTTTAAAACATTTAACTCATAAGGATCGAATTCAGAGACTTTAAACTCCAATTATTAAACATGCTTAAGTATCTTATGAAAACACAACATTAGCCTTGGTCTGGATCCAATAGTACAAAAACATTGGTCTTTTTGATTATCCAAAATTAGACCTTGCTCGATTACGTGCCAATTGTTTTAAAAATAACTTTTTGATTTGATTGAAATCATTCTCCCCCTCAATCAATGACATTAGTTGTTGATTGAGTGTTAGAGATTTTGACAAATGATAAGTCCAGATGATTTTCAAAAATATAGTCCGAGTTATTTTCAAAGCAATTTTGTTTTCATTAAATAACAAATATTTTTCAGAAGGATATTTAGAAGGAAAAATATTTGTGATGGAAACATTTGTCTTTTTGGTGACAAACTTTTTTTTTTTAGAATCAGAGCATGAAGATTCAAAAATAATTTAAGCATGGCTCTGTTCTTTCTTTTAATGCTGGTTATTGCCTGATATGACAATAAACTACCATTTTTCTTCATCTTTTTTATTTTTTATTTTTTTTATGTACAATCGAACTTCATCTAAAGACCCGTGCCATTCTTTGAATGACAAATCAAAGTCCGTAGATGTTATCGAAGAACATAAATAGATGGAAAAATAAATTTTTTGTGCTTTTTCAAAGATTTTCTGAATTTTTATGGATTTTTGAAATTTTATATTTTTCTATTTTCTTTTTGTGGGTTTTATAATTTCGTATTTTTATTTTTGAATAAATATGTACAAGAGATGGATGAAGAAAAGACTTTACTCCTCGTCTTCCTCTTGAAGACGTTTGAGTGTTTCCGGTTGTAGACTCTTTAGACCTAGTCGTGGAAGGATAAACTCAAAACGTTCTCTAGGAAGAGCTTTGGTGAAGATGTCTGCTAACTGATATTCAGTCTTGTCAAAATATAGTTCCACCACACCATTCTCCACTTGCTCCCTGATGAAGTGATGTCGAATGTCGATATGCGTTGCTCTTGAATGATGAACGTTGTTGCATGAGAGATCAATGGCACTCTTGTTATCACAATACAGAGGGATTTTGTTGAATTCAAAGCCATAGTCAGATAATTGGGATCTCATCCATAGGATTTGAGCACAACAAGATGACATGGCTATGTATTCTGCCTCTATAGAGGATATTGAGGTACTCATTTGTTTCTTTGAAGACCAGCTCACAAGCTTATCAGCTAAAAACTGAGCACCTCGGCGTGCTTCGGCGTGTATCTTGACACCCTGCATGGTCGGCATCTGCATAGGCTGTTAGTGACATACCGGTGTCCTTCGGGTACCAAAGTCTCATGCTGATGGTTCCTTGGAGATACCGAAAGACCCGTTTAACCGCTTCAAGGTACTTTTTGGTAGGCTTAGCCTGGTATCTAGCACACATTTATACAGCGAACAGAATGTCTGGTCTACCGGCAGTAACGTACATCAGGGATCCAATCATACTACGATATTTAGTTTGGTCAACCATGATCCCTAAGTGATCCTCATCCAGTTTAATGCGGCTCCACCATGGGTGTCAACAGGTCACAAGAATCAAATCCAAATTTCTTCTCATTTGCATATTTAGATTGATTGATTAAAATGCCTCCGGGACTTTGTGAAATTTGTAATCCCAAGAAAAATGACATTTGTCCCATTATTGACATTTGAAATTTGGAGCCCATCTCCTTAGAAAAATGGTCACATTCATTGGGGTTAGTTGAGGCAAAAATAATAGCATCAACATAGATTTGAACATGAATTAAGTGTTTGCCTGACTTTCTGGTGAACAATGTCGGATCAACTGCTCCTATGCTGAATCCATTAGTTAGAAGAAACTTTGATAGCGTGTCGTACCATGCCCTTGGAGCTTGCTTCAAACCGTAGAGGGCCTTCTTCAAGCGAAAGACATGAGTAGGATGCTCTGGATTCACAAAACCTTCAGGCTGGCTGATGTATACAACCTCTTTCAAATCTCCGTTAAGAAAAGCAGTCTTTACATCCATCTGATAGACTACCATGTTCTTACTTGTAGGATCGTGAATATTTATGTTGTTTGATGATTCCGGTGGTCTAGGACAATGATTAAATAAAAAAGCCATTAGAGAGATGAAGAGAGTAGAGAGGAGGTTCTTGAAATAGAGTTGCTTTACAAAAATGAAAGGTTAGATTCCAAGAAGCCACACCCCTTCCATGGATGGAAGGGGTATTTATAGTTACAAAGCATACGTCCTCCTATCGGACTATGGATCAGGCATACAGTGGGTAAAGACCCGTCCTTCCTCCACGGAGTTACATTAAACTAAACAACGTAAATAACTACAAGTCTACGAGCTAAAATATGCTAGACCATAATTGGGGTGACCGACACTTTCACATGAAATTTTCTAATTCCTAACAATCTCCCCCTAAGGGGAGGTCACCCCATGAAATACATTTTGCATCCTAGCATTCTTTCTTTGTCTTTAGTTCCAAGCTCGTAGACTTCAATTCTTCAAATTCCGTATTCTTTGTGCTTGATTAGAGATTCTTCAAAGTCCGAGTAGTTTTGTACTTTTAGTGGAGGCCTTTAACTGATCCACGTCTTTGATGATCTTTGAGCTTTCATTGAGATCATCAACCACAGTAAATCTCTGGATCACCCTTTTTGTGTTGCCATCATGTGTTGTTGTGGCTTTTGGACCGACATGCTCACACTTTCTGGATCATGACATCTTTCCATCAGAGTAGCGGAAGCTTTAGTGGCTCATGATATTTTGCGATGTAGCGTGGCGGAAACATAGTATAAAATATCGAGCTAGGTTACGTAGATATGCACAAGTCATGATTTCTTCAATTAAGTGTAGATCTTTGTGAGCATGCGACTATGGATTGACTCCTCAATTACGATCAGCTGCAACCGTCCAAATGTACCGCAAACAGCGGTTAGCAATAAAGCTCACGAAAGTATCTTTGATCACTTTCGTTGAATTGAGTACACGCCCACGGTTCCCGTTGATCAAGTACAAGTATCTTTACTGATCGGTAGAATTCGAAAGAATCTCCTTGAGAGGTTTCGCAGTTGCTCTAGCTGTTCTCAAACCGAAACGTCTCAAAGAAGACAACACGGAGTGAGTGAACCGGTAATTGAGATTCACTGATTGATGAAAAATTGATTTGAAAACAATCGCGTATTGCTTAGAAGAAAGAGTTTTGCAATACGACGAAGGTTTTATGAGAAAGATCAATTTTCAATCATAAATACTTTTTGTATTTTAAAAGAGTACAAATTAGATGTGCTAGAGAAAAGAAGAGATTCGCACATCGAGCGGTTTTTTCAAAAGTATTTTTTCAATCAGAGATACTTTTTGTGTTTAACAACATGAATACACATTCGACGTGCTAGAGAAAAGAAGGTTTGCACATCGAACGGTTTTTCCAAAAGTATTCGTCAATTCCAATCCTGGACCAAGGTTGATTCAAGAGTGAATCGCCCCATCGTTTATATCCAGTTGTCACAAGCTTGAACTTTAGAAAAGATCTCACATGTCACCCACCAAGAGCTTGTTTGATGTTGGCTCTAGAAGGATTTCCATCTTCATCGTGAATATTTAACATATCACTTGGATGTTCTGGCAATACCACAAGGATAATGCGTAGGACTCTTAATATATTCTTACTTTCCACATTGTGTCCTAGTGAGATATTGTGGATGATCTCTTGGCTCTAGACTCAATTGTGCACATTTGGTTCCTATGCCGGAGACTAGGGAGAGGGTCTCCTTCTTCAATATCAACAATCTCTAGGAGAAAGTCGATAGATTATGTAGGTTCCCCGTGAGAATGAAACAAGCCCCTTTTAAGAGGAACTTGAGTGGCTTGGGAAGTTTAGTGCAGTGCATCACTGAGTCCATGATGTCTTGTCTTCAATACCAGTGTTACCTTAGTAACCACCAGTAGCATATGAATTGAACCGGTTTACGCCCTAAGGTTGAATTATTGGAGGGCTATTTCTTTTCACCCTTTTCACATTTAATTCTTTATCATTCTTCAACCCCTTCAGTGCTTACCGAGACTTCATAACTAGAACCTTGTTGGGTTTATTCCAATTCTAGCTCTATCTCAGTCCGCACTCTTCCCATATCTCACTTTTCTCCTTTTTTCATCATACCTAAGGACTTCTACACTATCTAGTGGATTGTCCCTGGGTAGATCCCTCCGGCTCTGGCGGGATCGTGGGAACGAATACCTAACCTAACCATCCTTATAACATCATGCATAAAGTAAATTGGTTGGTCTTTTGGTATTGATCATTCCTTCATGAAACCAATTGAAAAATCATTTGGAAAAATCAATCAAGGTACTTGTGATATAATATCAAAGCATTTTGTACCTTAATTGTTTTAATCATTTAGAAATGCTCCCCCTCAACATGTGCATATTATTTTGAAATTGTTTAGCATATGGAGGCAAGAGTTCTTTGAAATATTTGTTGATCACAATTTCCGTGGAAAAAGCCATTTGATTTTCTTAGTAAATTCTCCCCCTCAATATGTGCATAGGATATTTGAAATCATTTTATCACATAGAGGAAAGAGTTTTTTTAAAAGTACATCCACGATCACAATAGCCATTAAGAAACCATTAGAAAATCAATCAAGGTACTTTATGTTGAAACATAGAGATCTTTGTACCTTGAAAGTTTATTTTCTTTTTGAAATGCTCCCGCTTAATATGTGCTTCGAGATTGGCGTTGCACGTTAATATGGGAGAGCAACATGCACATTTGAATCAAAAAAATGATCATCTTTAATCAAGTTTCATTATTAAATCACAAATTCTGCCTCGATAAAAAATATCAAACCCTTTGAGATTTTGGATCCCAAGTAATTTAATAAGGTTTAGACAAACATAGGAGAAAATGTGGCCAGGTTTAAATACTCATCTTGTTTTTGGATAAATGCTCCCCCTCAACATGTGCATTATGTATTAGAAATCGTTTGGCACATGGAGGCAGGAGTGCCTTTAAAGGACTAAAACCAATTCCATTTAAACAAATTTGAGATTTAAATCACGATATCTACCCCGATAAAATTTCAAACCTTTTAAGATTTGTGATCCCAATTGATTTAAATCATTTAAAAGATTTTGGGGAAAGACGTAGCTTGATTTAATTTTGAAAAATGATTGTCGGATCAATTTTAGACATTAAAGATTGTTAGTGTCAAGTATGATAGTTTTTAAGAGATCTTTAAGTAAAATAAAACAATTTCACAATCAAACAAGAGCAGAAAAAATTTCATTTTGAAAGATCTTTGAGTTTTAAAAGAAAATCATACCATGACATAACATTAAATCTTTAGATCACCACTTTATGTTGTACAAACCGGACTTTTATGAAGAGATATCGTTTGAAAATATTTTTATTTTTAAATCACTCTCCCTCTCAATCGATGTCCGTAGTTGATGATTGAGAGACTTAAGTTTTGATAAAATGAAGTCCGGTGATTATCAAAATTTAGTCCAATTTATTTTCAAAACAATATTTTTCCATTTTCAAAACAATATTTTCAAGATTGTTTGAAAATGGTATCATTCACTACTTTTCCTGCACAAGATACGTTAGGTGGTATGGAAGCTGCTTTTGTTGTTGATGTAAGGCTGGAAGAAAACCGTCTGCTGATGCAGTGAGACTTCTGACGTTGCATTTGTCATGCGAACTCTTCATAGAGGTCCAATTAAGCTCCGTTTCTTCATTTGATGATGAAGAAAACCATCTGCTGATGCAGTGAGACCTCTTACGTTGCGTTTCATGCCAAATTTTCATAGAAGTCAAATTAAGCTCCGTTTCTTCATTTGTCGACCCAAGATATAGTTACCCTTTCCATTCGGCTTCCAATCATCTTCTATTGTGGGATCCGGATCGGGAACATTCTTATATACCAATATACACGCATCGTTAGTGGACACAACGGATATATGGTGAGTGCGACATCACCCGAACAACAATCGACTAATAAAAGTCAATTCAACATATCAATCAAATCATACATAGGCATGGGAATAATGTGTTTATCAAACTCTAATCATCTAATCCTAACAATCATATCCTAAATTCCTAGTCCTTCGACATAGGCAAATATCATTTTAAGTTAAGCATGTAGGATAAGTAAAAAGCGTTAGATGATATAGATTTGAAAACATTCTCCCCTCAATCAATGACTTATTTTCATGAGCAGTTTTCGCTGAAGTCATTGATAGAGTTTTGAAATTTTATGAAAACTTGATTCGATTGATTTTCAAAACTCAATTACCACCATTTATGAAAACAACAAATATTTTTACGAAGAATTTATAGAAGGAAAAACATTTGTGTAAGGCAATGATCCTTCGACATACCTCATTTTGTTTTAGGAAAAGTGCGAAATATTTGAAAATTGGTTTAGAGCAACACTTTCCTTTCTTGAAGAACGGGTTGCTATCTGAAATAATAGCAAACCATGATTTAAGCATGGATTCTGATCTGAAATAAGCTATGGCCATTTTGGCGAGCGGGTTCTGATCGAAATAGCGTAAGCCATAGTTTGAGACATGTTTTGGAAAAGAATATTTACACCTCTGCTTTCGAACTTCATCTATGGTCCCGTGCCATTATTGAATGACATTTCTAAGACCGTAGATGTTATCGATACAGAAGACATGTCGGAGAAAACAATATTTTTGTATTTTGATTTTTCAAATTTTATGGATTTTTGTTGATTTTATAATTTTCTATTTCCTTTTTTTGGTTTTATATTTTTTGTATTTTGATTTTGATAAGTATTTACAAATAGAGTAGATGATATAGTTCAAGAAGATGATGATCGAGTGTAGAGATAAGGATATCGGCGGCCCGTTAGAAGATAGAAATGATCATCTCTTAAACATTCACTTACACAAAGCTTCGAGGCTCTTGAAAGAAGGAATTGAACCATCTGAAAGTGAGACTTTGGCTGACTTCCCCAAACCGAAAATCCTTTAGGCTGAGATTTAAAGCTTTCTTACAAGCTTCCATTATCCATGTGCATAAAGAAGCACACCATTATCATCGATCTGTTTGCTCCTTTTAAGAATAATCACCGTGATTCTTTGTTCGAGGTTATATCATCCAATAGAACAACAACAACGCATCCTCCACATTTAAATAATCTTCTCACATTCCTTTTCACTAAAGTCGGATCGATCCATTCCAAAGGTGTCAAGAGAACAATTCCCCAAGTAGTTGAATTGATGCAGTCAGTCTCTTTGTATAATGCTCAAGAACTCTCCCGAATACCCATCATGAGGGGAATGAAAACACCTATCTTTCGTCCCAATGATCGGTGTATGAAGCTCAAGAATCCAGTACACACATTCCCAGCGAGAGAATAGCTGATAACACCTTCCTCCCTCATGTTACATTTATCTCCCCTTAATATGTCATACTTGTGTACCTCTTTTATCTTCAGAAACTTTCTCTTACATCACTTACCCCACGTAGTTGGAATAATAACACTAAAAGCCTTGATGAGTAAAACCTTGAGTTTCTCTGCGGTCATGACATTTGTCTTCCTGGGATATCTTCAATCACTTAGAAGAATTAAGTTCATCAAGTTTACTCGCGTTTAGATGCTTGTCTCCTTTCCCATTTCTGGTTTTGATACTTCAGAATCAGCAACAAATAATAAGACCGTATGCTAGAAATTGTTGACACAGGAAGAACATCATAAGATCAGATGTATCTGTGAGAATCAACTCGCTGAAGAATATTAGCAAGTCTAATTGGGGATTAAATTTGGCTTTTCAATCTCCCCCAATTAGTGTTCTCCCCTAAACCGACGAAGATTTTCAAGTGTTCTTCTCAGCCCGGATTAAGAAAAAGTATTTAGATCATCAAATGCAATTCGTCTTTAGCCTTCTAACATGTAGCGAGAAAATGTAGAACATACATGTAGACTTGACCTTCTTCAAGATTGTCCGAATGGGGAAATAGGCAGTTAACATCTTCTTCACACCAAAGGCATTCCCGTTAACTTGTAAATAGCAAATCCCTTAATTAAAATCCCTCCCAATCAAACAAGAGCGAAAGATGTTCATCAAAGAAATCAGCCCAGCAACTAGAAGCACTTTGTCATTTAATCATATCAGTCCGTGTGAAGATGTCAACCAACGGCTCTTAGAAGAAACTACATGTGAAGATGATCCTATAAGAAGAAGCTTGGTTCTTACATGAGTTAGGAGCCGTTTGACCATATATTCTCAAATATTAATCAACCATGCAAAAAATTCACACTTCTTCTCCCCCTCAAGAATTGCATATGGAGATGCCATTCTTGATTAAACAAGTGATTATCATCCAAATGTATTCTATTAACACTTCTCCCCCACAAAATTAGCACATGATGTCGCCATCTTCATTATATTGAGCAAGTGGTATAAGAGTAATTATCAGTAGTCTGGTTCACTTGATGACTGAAGCGCATGGAAAAAGCATGAAGCATGTTGATGAAGAATGTCATTAATAAGAAGATTTCTCTTCTTCAGAAGATGAAGCGCACTGACCCGTACACTTTTCTTTTCTTTGAGGAACGAGGCTTGAACTGTTGTGTTCAAATGTCATAATGATGAAGTACGAGGCTTGAACTGAAGTGAACAGACGTCATAAGAAGATTTCTCTTCTTTATAAGATAAAGTACACTAAGACGTACACTTTTCTTTTCTTTAGAGTACGAGGCTTGAACTGTTGTATTCAAACGTCATAAATCTCTCTCTTTTTATCATCTCTTGGCAAAACTTGTAATCATCACCATTATCATTCAGTAGGCTCTTCGTCACGACAACTGATGGAGAAAACCCAATATGATGAATTTGACCTTGATGTAAACTAACCCGAACTCGTGACTTAAACTTGCACATATGTAACAAAGAGTGGTGCCGAGACTTCATCCTCCATTGAATCTCTAAGTAATCTATACTCTTCATCCAACCAACCATCAAGTATATGACGTACATCACCTCTTGAAAATCCACAATTGAATGTGACACTGAGCACTACAACGTAACTCCTTAAAGTGATAGTTATTTTGTGGTGGTAAGAGCCCAATTCCCCCAAGTGGTAAAAGAAAAGGTAAAAGTCACCCAACAATAACTAGATTTCCAAGTCTTAGTATTTGAAAAAGCTCGAACAAGGATCATGAAGAATCTTCATCCAACCATCCCCGATACCTTCAGATACTAAGTACACTCACCCGTGATATTTCACTTCAACCTCAAATAAATAATAGTGAATTAACCCCGTTGTCACATCTTCTGGTTAAAAGCTATAATGGTTTCATCCCGACCATGGTTAAAAGCACATAACCCCGTAAAACCATGTAATAACCAAGCTTCCATGACAAAAATCCAAACACACATCCAATTCATGAAGTACACCCTTTTATCCCTTCTTTGAAGTAGAAACTTGTAGCACCAGCATCAGATAAGATCTCGAAATACACTTTCCTTTCTTCAGGATGGTTCCATCATCACGGGATTTTACAATTCTATGGTTTAAACCGAGAAATAGGTTCTTTCGAGGGATTTTACAAAACCAAGAATAAACCGTAAGATAGATCCGGAAATGCACTTTACTTTTATCAGGATGTTTCCATTGTTATGGGATTTTACAAGTCTATGATTTAAACAGAGAAATAGTTTCTTTCGCGGGATTTTACAAAATCAAGACTAAACCGTAAACAATGTCAGCTTGGATGGTTTTTGAGGACTTTGGTTTCGGTGAATATCAGTTTTAGGGGAACATGCAGCGGTTCATCAACGGTTCATTCACCATCTTCAACAATTCACCATCTTCACCATCTTCAACACTATCATCAACAATTTACCATCTTCACCATCTTCAACACTATCATCAACAATTCTTTACCCATATGTAGACAGCTTCACAAACCATACTAAGTCAAGTAGTATATACTAATTTCTCCTGAGGTTGACCGTCACACATCAAAGTACACGTTTCTCCCCCATGATGGTTTTGAACTTTCAGAAGCATCATAACGTGTACTACCGTTAGCACGAGAAGTTCTTGTCATAAGTAAACATCTTGAAAGATCATGTCTGACGTTGAAGATTCTTGAAAGATTTTGCTTAGACTGTGAAGTGTCATTGACATTCAGTGGCGTCGAATATATCATGAGAATTGTTGATCACATCTCAACCAATAAATCAATTGGTAAACACATCATTCACGAATTCTGACGGCTATTGTAGTGACCACATGGAGAAGTAAACCCGATATATCAACCATGATCATGAAGTTAAATTCCCCAGATTTGTTCCTTAAACTTGTACTAATCCTTGTGAAGAAGAAACGGTGTACCCGATGTACAAAACCTCATGACTTATCCTCAACTGCGTGAGACACCGAAGTGATAGTGACGTTGTGGGTTAAGCGAGAAAGAATCACAAACGTAACTAAATAGCCAAGTCTTTATCACACTCTATACATGCCCAAACAAGTCATCTTCGCAGAAGGGTAGAAAGAAAGAAGACTAAATAAGTAGACGTGCCCGGAAAACCTCACTTCAAATCCAAAGAAGAAATACCGTACAAACAACCCCGTAGTCAACCTGGTTCAATAGACAAATCAGGCCGTGATATAGTATTCACCGTGAGAATGCATCAACCAAAGTACCAAACCTCATAACGTAACGAATCTCAACCTCATACCAAGTCTCATCATCAAATATCATTATCACAAATCTCATCGACAAATCTCATAATTAAATCTCATTATCACCAATAATCATCCGATCTAAAATCCGTTAAGCCCGATTCAAATCATTCAAGCCCAATTCATCTCAAAATGTAAGTCCATTAAACATTTTAGCATTAGAAGACCCACGACATTACCAATATTTAGTCCAACAAAGACTAATACATCCATTATTCCAAGTTTGGCACATGAACAAGCACTAATTATAAGCCCAAGTTCAACTAAGTTAAATGATGCATCATAAAACGCATGCCCCGGCCCAACATTATTCCATTAATCCAACTTAGTATTCGATCATACCACTATTCCATGATTTTTGTGATAAACGCATTGTTCCATTATATTCCAACTGAGTAAACGCATGCCTGGGCCCAACGTTATTTCATGACTTTTGTGATAATGTAATGTCAAGTTCTTAGTTATTTCATGACTTTTGTGATAACGTAATTTCATGACTTTTGTGATAACTTTTGTGACTTTTGTGATAGTGTATGACTCTTAGTAAAATGCATGCCCGGGCCCAACATGGGAGACGTTTTCCATATACGATAGATATGCAAGCAGGTCCTAAAGGCCCCGTCCACTTTCAATGTACCCTAAATAATTGGAAGTATAAAACACACCCTTAAGTGACCTCTATCCCTAATCTTTCTCACACAAAGCGCCTCCCATCTTAATATCTCTCACCCCAAAAAATAGACACAACATATCAAAGTAGACCTTATTGCATATCACGACTTCAACACCAATAAGGCTCAAACGAATTAGTCTTCAAACTAACCTTGCCATAGTGATGGCTTGAGGTTTGATACGGCTTCAAGGTCTTTATGGAAAGATCTCAGATAGGTATAATGACTGTTTTTTCATTTCTATTTGTCATTGGTCATGAACGAAACAAAGATAAGGGGAATAATAAACATGTTATTATCTCTTATCTTTATAATCAGACATTACTTGAAGTATTATCTTAAAAAAATAAGTGATGAGTTTTTTCGTGTATAAAACCTTCAATGGTTGGATAGAACTTTGAATCAACACGAAATGAATATGAGATTTATTGATGTTTCCTTTTCAGTTCGAGTCTTAGTTAGTCTTTGATGAGTGTTGAGGAGTGACGAGAGGGTTATGGTAGAGATTAGATTCGAATTTGTTGATGTTGGTGTTAGGTTTGCGGCTGTCGTATCTTTTGATTAAACATATCAATCCGAATGGGTTATTCTTTTGGGTTTGTGACTTGTGATGTTGAAAAGCTGAAGTCACATAAGAGAGTCATTGGTATTTTGTTATGTCGTCAAGGTCGAATAGTCAAGGTCTTCATCTTCATCCTTTTCTGTCGAATTAACACAACTCGCATCCATTATTTTGTATCAAGTTGCTTCCCTGAGTGGCAAGTCGCTTGGTTTACAACTCGCATTATCCAAGAATGTTAAAAAACAACTCGCATGTATGGTCATCATGGTCAACAACTCGCATGTGAGTCTTTTTCATTTGTCAAGTCGTTTCAATATTAAAAAAAACACAAACCGCATCAATATGCAATTTGACAACTCGCTTTTGTCTTTTGACTCAAAAGTCAAAACTCACAACTCGCATATGACAAGTCGCTTAGTACATGAATTTGAATCAACTCGCTTCTTCTATTTATATGAGCCAAGTTGCTTTTAAAGTTGACTCAGTAGTCAACTGGCTTTAAAATCAATGAACCTGGACAATTATTACTAGCAGCTCGCATCCAAAAAAGTAATGACCAACTTGCATCAAGATACAACTTGTATCAGTACAAATTTACCCAACTCGCATTGAGGATTGTACCAACTCGTATCCAAGAGTATGACCAGTATTAGTCCCAGAATAGTCCAACTCGCATACAAAAAGAGCATGACCATTTTAACGAATAGCATCAAACCCAGAAAAAAACTTAAGAAGACATGCTTATTACCCATTATGACCCGATATGACCATGTTGACCAAAGATACACTGAATGGTAAAACAAGTCTTAAAACAGTTTTGACCATGAAGGATACACATGAAAATGAAAAGCTGTTAACACATTAGATACGAAAAAAAACAAATTTTCCGACCACAAGAATAGCACCAATAATCAGCTTAAAAACATGTATCGAAACCACAATAAATCAACAAAATAACACAACGACATATCAAGTATCTCTAACACCACAACAAACCGCATACACGAACCCCATCAAAAACCATGCAACTCATCAAAACAACATAACCTGGCTATGATACCAATTGTAGGATCGTGAATATTTATGTTGTTTGATGATTCGGGTGGTCTAGGACAATGATTAAATAAGAAAGCCATTAGAGAGATGAAGAGAGTAGAGAGGAGGTTCTTGAAAGAGAGTTGCTTTACAAAAATGAAAGGTTAGATTCCAAGAAGCCACACCCCTTCCATGGATGGAAGGGGTATTTATAGTTACAAAGCATACGTCCTCCTATCGGACTGTGGATCAGGCATACAGTGGGTAAAGACCCGTCCTTCCTCTACGGAGTTACATTAAACTAATCTACGCTACAAACTAACTAATAAACTACTAAACAACGTAAATAACTACAAGTCTACGAGCTAAAATATGCTAGACCATAATTGGGGTGACCGACACTTTCACATGGAATTTTCTAATTCCTAACATTACTAGCAGCGTTAGCCAAGAAGATTCTGATTGCCTCGATACGTGCAACTGGAGCAAATGATTCTTCAAAGTCAATACCTTCCTCTTGACGGTATCCTTTCACAACCAGTCAAGCCTTGTTCTTTAGCACATCACCATGTTCATCAAGTTTTACTTTGAAGATCCATTTTAGAGCAATGACCATAGCACAGTCAGGAGCAGGTACTAATTCCCATACATCTAGTTGATCGAACTCATGAATTTCTTCTTGCATGGTATTAAACCAGCTGTCTTCAGTCATGGATGTTTTAACGTCTTTTGGTTCGACCTTAGCTAGTACGGAGTTGAAGAAGCACCACAAGGTATCAGTTGCAAATTGTTTACGAGTAGATACTGGATGAGAAGGGTTCCCAATGATGTTGTCCAATTGATGGTCATGTGTCCATTTTCTAAGGTGCTCGTGTGGTTGTTGTTGAGGGACTGAAGTAGCAGAGTTTGGATCTCCTAATGAAAATGGTTCTGAAGTTGGTTCAGGTGCAAATATGTTCTCAAATGGAGCATCTTCGAGAGTAGCAAAGGGGTTATCTCCATCATAGTTTCCAGAAACATTTCCATGATGTACACTCGATGATTGAGGATTTGATGATGATGATGAGTGATCTGCGGTAGGCACTTCTTGACTCAGTGACATAGAAACTGAAGGGTTATCTACATTGACTGGGTTAGGGGCTGCCACTGTTGATGGATTAGACTGATCATTAGCAATAGGATCATAATATTCATCAAACATTGGATCAAACAATTTCTTCAAATCATCTTCAGAAGGAGGTACATATGGAACTGCTGGTGAGGGAGAACTTGATTGTCTGAGAGCCATTTGCCCAGACAGCTCATCGAACGTGACATGAATATTTTCCATGATATCTCGAGTTCTTTTGTTGTAGATTCGGTAACCCTTCCTGTTTGGTGCATAACCTACAAAAACTCCAATGTCCGACTTAGCTCTTAATTTACCGAAATCTTGACCATCATTCATTGGATAGCACAAGGCACCGAACACATGAAGGAAGGAGAGGTCAGGTTTTCGATTGTGGACAAGTTCATATGGAGTTTTTCCACGAGTGGTGTGTATAAGGGAACGATTTTGGGTATAGCAAACAGTGGTAATGGCTTCAGCCCAGAGAAACATTTGAACCTTTGAGTAAATTAGCATTGTTCTTGCAGCTTCCACAAGGGTCCGATTTTGTCTTTCAACTACACCGTTCTGTTGAGGAGTACGTGGAACACTTATTTGATGACTGATTCCAATGCTTTCATAAAACTGACTTAGTTCTTTGTTAAAAAACTCAGTTCCATTGTCCGTTCAAATAATTCTAAGAGTCTTGTTAAGTCGAACATGCAGCTGTTTGATAAGTTTGATGATGACATCTGGAGTTTCATCCTTTGTCATCAAAAACTTAACCCAAGTAAATCGAGAGTAGTCATCAACAACGACTAACACATATTTCTTCCCATTTATCGTTTGCACTCTCATGGGTTCGCACAAATCCATATGAAGAGTATGAAGAACTTCCATAACTGAGTTTGCAGGTTTGGGTTTGTGGGCATATTTCTTGCTTTTTCCTAATTGGTATGCTGAACAAAGATGATCCTTTTCATACTTTAATCTGGGTAAGCCTCTTACTAGGTCCTTTCTGGAGAGATCATTTCTGGTGCCGAAGTTCAAGTGATTGAGACGACGATGCCATAACCATGACTTTGTTTTCGAAGCCTTTGACAACAAGCAGATTGGAGAGGACTTCATCATGTCTTCAATAGAGATGGTCTACAAATTGGTTCCATGAGTTCCTTTTAAAAGTTCAACACCATCTAGTTCCCTAACGAAGCATGTATGTTTTCTAAAGGTCACTTCTAGATCAGAATCACAGAATTGACCGACATAAAATAGATTGTGACCAAGACCTTCAACATAATATACTCGGGAAATTACACTATCACCAACCACATAATCTCCATAACCCATAATTGCCCCAAAATGGTCGTTTCTGAATCTAACAGTCCCCGATAAATTTACTCACGAAGTTCATGAGCGAGCGATCTCCAGTCATATGCTTGGAACAGCCTGAGTCCAGGTACCACAGAACGATTTGAACGACCTGCAGTTGAACACAGACAAGAATGGATGACTGGACAATTGGGATCCCCATGCAAGAATGGGTTCTACTTGGTTTGTAAATTTGATTGGAGCACCCACATCAGAAGTAGAAACAATGATATCATTAGAGGTAGATGCCAGGCTAGTAGTAACAGTAGATCTATTCAAAGTATGTTCACTTTTTAAAGGTATAGTCATTAAGATTGAATTTACGGCCAGTAGGTATCCATTGATAGCCTACATTACTAAATTTTCTTCCTGTTGGTTAGTAAATGTGATTGGAGCACCCACATCAGAAGTAGAAACAATGATATCATTAAAGGTAGATGCCGGGCTAGTAGTAACAGTAGATCTATTCAAAGTATGTTCTGTTTTTAAAGGTATAGTCATTAAGATTGAATTTAAGGCTAGTAGGTATCCATTGATAGCCTACATTACTAAAATTTCTTCCTGTTGGTTTCCAATGTTTTCTAGCCATCTTCCACCTTGGTTTTCTTACTTTCTTATCCTGTTTTCTAGTGTTAACATTTTTTACCAGAGATTCGATAGCATTACTCAAATCATTCACAACACATTGATGATTAATACCAGAGATCAAGCATTCATTACATGTTTTTCAAGTAGTAGCAGAATTCGAATTAATTACAGTACGCTTATAGCTAATACTAGAATCAACATGATTCGTCTTATTCAACACAAACTTATTGTTCCTAGGGCGGTCTTCTACTTTCTTCCAATGATCACTCTTAGCTTGCGAGGTCCTATCTTGCTTTGTATTGCCTGGAGGCTTTGACCCGCTTGCTTTTTTATCACTGATTACTCCTGTAGAGGGAATGATGGGAACATTAGTTGGTTTTGCTACTTTTTGCATTCCTGATCTAGAAGTGTTGGGATCTGAAGTACTTACAGGCACATCAAAGTTCACATGCTTGACTTTCGGCACAGAACAAGGCATATCATGGGTTGCATGCTTAACACTAGGCATAGTGCAAGGCATAACGACTTTATCTTTCTTACAAAAGGATTTAGGGCATGTTGCTCTTAAACATTCTAAAAGTTCCTGAGATCGTTTGGCATATAAGCATGCATACCTAACTTCACTATCAAGTGGTTTATTTATGCTATCCTCTTTGACAATCTCACGGAGACATTCTAGACTATCCTTAAGGTACGAAAGATATTCTTGAAACACAAGTTCATTATTTCTAAGATGAGGAGGAATATATTTTACAGTCACAGCATACTTAGAATCCGCAGATGCCTTTGATATAACATTCTCATCACAGACAAGTGGCATTTTCCCTTTTACCCGACTCTTCAGATTCTCAATTTCCTTTTGTAAAGAAGTTATTTTTTCATTGTTCTTGTCACAAGTGACTTTCATTGAATCATATAACTCTTTGAAGTGTTGTTTAACCTTTTCATTTTCTTCTAGAAAACTCTCATTTTATTGTTGTAATACATTAATGATGTTTTGAAGATGAAAGTTTTGAGAATAGTGAGAATCTAAAGGAGGAGGCATTTGGGAGCCATTCACATTGTTCTTTTCACCATTTAATTGTGAAATTTGGGTTTTCAACCTTCTGATCGTGTTACAGTGAGCTCGAATCTGTTCGTCACGTTTGCTTATTTCAAAAATTGCATCAAACTCAGGAACATCCGATGATGTCTTGATATTTGAGGTTTTAACATTTTCTTTGAGATGTTGATATTTTAGTTGCAAATCAAAATGTTCAACTTCCAGCTTAGAATAATGTTTTACCAAATTATCATGATCATCCTGTTCTACTTTATCATGCAATTTTGAATTTGTGGTTTCAAGCTTAATGACACGATCATGGGAAACTTTTAATGCAACAGTTAATTCATGAAATTGAGACGCAGTAATAGAATAATTTGTAAGAGTGTAGAACACATCTTGAGCAACACATTGAGAGATCAAATTATCATTAATGATGTGCAGATTCTTTATCTCAATTTTATTACTCTTAAGCTCACGTTCATACATACTCACCTCAAGTTCCATATCATTAAACATCTTTTTCATTTCTTTAATCTCTGTGTCCATTCCCTTTTGAAGACTCTCAAATTGTCCTTTAAGTTGTTTAAAGAAAGGCATGACCTCAGTTAAATAGCATTCTTTTGTTTGTTCAAAACCCCTTTCCCCTTCAGTTATCCCAGTGGGTGTGATTCTCTTCTTACATATTTTCTCAAAATCAACAAATAGTTGGTAAACTACATAAAGGCTGATTAAGGTATTGCTAATAGTGGGAAGATTTCTAGGCACTAAATGCATTGGTGTATTTGGGGGATACACAGTGGCTGGAGGTAATTTCCTACAAGGGGAATTCTTTTCGATAAAGTCATCAGCTTTTTGCTTGTCCAGATCCCTTTTCCAGAACATTTGTTCAGGGGTCAGCTGGGTCTGAGGTCTAAATTTATTAAAGGCAATACAATTTTCCTTAGAATAATTTGGTGTTTTAAAGGTGATATTTTCTTTTATGCACTAGGGATTCTTAAGTTTATCATCCATTTTTTTTCTAGAGACTTCTTCTAATTTTCTATCTTCCTCGGTGCACTCAGCACAAGTGGGTTTCTGTCTAGGCTTAAGAATCTCATTTCCATCATTGATTACCTTTTGAGCTGATTTAGCTTTAATAAAAGCCTTAGGATTTGGTTCATCTATAAGTGCAACACTATGCTAATCACTTAGAACTCTATGCTTAGTGATCATGTGAGCAGTCTGAATGGTGTTCCCTTGTACGTACAACTTATTTTCAAGTTTGATTTTTAAAAGTTTTAGGTTGGAAAATTCATTTAAAAGTTTTGATTCCTTAGCATTGAATTCCTGTTTAAGCACTTTTACATTTTCTTGAAGTTCTTGTTTCTGTTTAACAGTTTTGTTAAGCTTTTGTTGTAAGGAATCCAACTCTTGTTTTAACATTTCTTCCCTAAAATTACTTTTTCTGATAATTGTACGCATCTGGTTATCCATCTCCTGCTCACGGGTAGTTAATTCAAACTTAGCACGTTGTTCATATATAGCAACTTGTTCCTTATAGGCATTTAGTTCAGATTTTATAGAATCATCAGGGGCACATGCAGTGTATTCATAAAAAATATAGTCATCATTGACTACAGAAGATGCATCACTTGGTACAATTTCACTTTCATTTTGTTTCACATATTGATCATATGGGACAACATTGATATTACCCATATTTTCAATATCTGATTCAATAATTTTAGTTGACTGTACCTTTTCGTGTATCTTTTGCACATCAACATCATCGTATAGTTTTAATACCTCTGATATGATTGATTCCTTGGAGGGACTGGCCTTTTGTGGTGAAGGAGCCTTTGTAGAGACCATTGGTGAGATACTAGCCATGAAGATGGTCTGGCCAGTTGGTTCATCATCAACATCTGAATCAAATGCATCACATCGCAACTTGAAATGCGTTGGGATTGTTCTGACCCATACCCTGCACTGGCTGTTCATCCACATCAGCATCATAAGTTCTAGCATTTCCCACAGCAAGGAATAGCAATTCTTCCTCATTCAACATAGCTCCATTGTCTTGAGCTTGCACCAGCAGCATCTTGTCCCTGAACTACTCTGCATTTTGTGGACGTTTTGGAAGAGTGCAATTCCTTGCGATGTGTCCTTCTCCACCATAGTTGTAACATTTAATAGGCTTTACTTGACCCTGAGCCATGTTCCTTCCATGATTCTGATTAGACATATATCCACCACCACTGCCAGCATTCCCATATCCAGCACCAACATTCCCATATCCAACACCAACATTCCCACACTCATTATGTGGAAGGTATGCATTCTGTCTTCCTTGCACATTTTGCACCACTACCTTTCCGTCTTTAACCGTAGCATGATTGTGAAGATTGGATGCAGTTCTGAGATGATTGTTGGTGTGTGGGGTGAAGTCCAAGTTTTGCTTTACCATTAAAGCCAGTTGATTAACAAGCTGTTCCATGAATGTGCCTGATTCTGGAGGCTTAAACCCTGGATCTGGAAGGAGTTTGTGATTACCATTTCCAGTAGGAATGACTTGAGATGCTTTGGTAGTTATTCCTACATTAGTGTAGAATGCAGTTGAATCATTTGAAGAGCTTGCATTTCCAGTATTATTGTTGAACTTTTCAAGGATCATCCGTTCAAACACAGCATGCTTCTCATTTTGGAGCAACTATGCATACAATTGTTCATAGTTGGTGTTCCTCAAACCTTTGTTTAGCTTGACTGCAGTGACAAATTTGTGCCATTCGGGATTCATGTTGTTCACAAACTTTGAATTGAGCTGAATATTTGGCATTGTCATTTTGATATTTCTCATATCATTCACAAGCTTGTTGAATCTTACATGATATTCAGTGTCACTTTCCCCTGGATTCATCTTAAAGTTCTCAAAGTCATCATACAGCTGAGACTCCCTGTCTTCTTTAGTCAATTTAGAACCAAAGAAAAGCATCTTAACATTGTCCCATACTGCCTTAGCTTCAGTGTTGTGATTGATCAGCTTGTAAATGTCCTTAGGTAAACCCTGAAGTATGATGTTTGAAGCCCTGATGTCAGCATCGTATCTCTTCTTCTCCTTATCAGTAAGTTCATCATATGTCTTTCGTCTATCCAATCCTAATATCACTGAACCATCAGCAGCAATTTCAAGAATGTCTCTGGTAGTCTCAACTGGATAAGGTCCTTCATCGATTGACTTAAGTATGTTAACCCCATTTTCTTTTCCAAAGCAATACAGTCTGATTCTTTGAGCCCAAGAGTCATAGTCGGTTCTGTCCAGCATGGGAGGACGAGTATCAGATCCTGCAGTTTGAACGTTGTCAGCAACAGAAGAAGTGATTGTAGACATGATTGCAGATTCTACGGGATTTTACTATTCTTTGATTAAACCGGGAAATGGATTCTCACACGGGATTTTACTAAATCAAAAGAAAAACCGAAAAATGTAACTCGAAGAAATGACAAGTCTCAAAAGACAAGTTGCACACTTGACAAGTCGCACTCAAGACAACTCGCACCCCAGTCAACTCGCACTCTAGACAACTTGCAGCCAAGACAACTCGCACCCTAGACAACTCGCTTAAACGACAACTCGCTTAAAGCGCAGCTCGCATAAGCTGATAACTCGCATATAAGACAACTCGCTTCAATAAGCAAGATCAGAATAGACACCTCGCATAGAGGATAACTCGCTTAACAAATCAGGACAACTTGCATAAAAGAAATGCACAACGAGACTCAACTCGCATCCAACAAACATTCAAAAAACACCATTTTTCAATCCAAAAGCAACTCAACCACGATGATTCAAACCTTCTAAACCAAAACCAAAACACTTATAATGATTCTAAACATAAAAGTACAATCAAAATCCAAACTTTAACAAAAGAAATGATCCAAATGATGTAAACTACTCTAAACTCATTCAAACCCAAAAACCTTATGAAAGCCACTAGAAATCCAAGAACATGAAAGATGAGTGATCAAACCATGGCTCTTGATACCATTTCTAGCATTTTGGATTTCATAAACACATCAAATCATATCAACAAGGGGCGTATGGTTTTAGGTTTTAGAGAGTGAAAAAGAGTTTAGGGAACTTAGTGAGACAGAGAAAAATGATACTATGAAGCTCCAACCCTCTACCTTGGGAGGTAGAGGGTATTTATAGTTTCTTACAAGACACGCCTCCTACGAGCTGTGGATCAGGCATACAGTGGGTAAAGACCCGTCCGTCCTCCATGGTGTTACTTAACAAACTACTTATTAACATAACATGACTATGACTACGAGCTTTCTAACGAATACATATCCTTGAGGTGACCGACTCTTTAACTACCGGATTTTCTAAATCCTAACAAGTTTTTATCATTCTTTTATTACCTTCTCAATCTGCCCTTTCCATTTTTCAGGTACATCTACAGAGTCGACTTTCGACTTCTTAGTTGCTTCATCACCTTCTGGAATTTGATGGTCCACATCATTATCATTCTTACCATCGGGAAGTAGAAGATTCTGATAATAATTCTCAATATGACGAGCCTTGACACCCACAAAAGCTTGCCATAGCTGCAATTACAAGTAATGAATTATATCTAAGATCTAATAATAAAAAACTTTCCGCACCAATTCAGATTGTAGCCTACCTCTCTACTAAGAGCCATTGACACTCCCCCTTGAACAAGAAATGCCAATTCCTCTTTCCATGAAACTAAAGATTCTGTTAGGACCGCGTTGCCATCAGTAGCTGGAATTGCAGCACTGGCAGCATCAGCTAGAGGGATTGTTGGCCTTCACAATTCCACACCAAGTGTCAACCATAACACCATCAACATTAATCGATGATAGCCAGGTGGAAAGCTACATATCATCTGAAACACAGTCGGAGACCCCTCAACTGGCGTCATCGGCCAATGCTCCGACCACCTTCAAAACCAAAAAAAACATTCAGGCATTTCATCAAACACTTAATATACACCTTTTTTTATTAAAAAAACTCACCCAGTAAATGAACCACTTAAAACGAAGAATGATTACCTTATCAGCAGAATGAAAACCACTAACAACTATCTGACATCGCCCACAAATATAACGATGGTAATACCTGACTTTTGACATCCCAAATTTTAACAACAGATCCAGAGGTGCATGTTCCAATAATGAGACCATCGGTATTAAAAGTTGTTGAAGTATAACCCTGGGATTGAGATGTATCTGGTGGAGGTGGCGTCAGGTGGTGGTGCCGTCGGGTGTTCAATTTATGTACTGTGTCAATTTATGTATCTGTTAACTTTGAGTTGTGATGGTTTATGTGGGGGAGAAAAGGTGTGAGTTATGTAGTGGTGTGAGTCTGTTTTGTGTGAGTGTGTGAATTTTTTTTAATTGAAAATGTAAAATGACGAAAATATCCTTGTGTATCAATACAAGTTGCCCAAAAATATAAAGTTGTCCAAAAAACAATACAAGTTGCCCAAAAAACAATACCTTACAATACATGACATATACTTTCAACATATGTACTTTTGTCAGAGGTTGTCGGACACATGGCATCCACTGATTGGCTCCAAGAAAATCGCTGGGCAACTAGTCCATTTTCATAATGCAAAAAAGCGTGGTCCGAAAAGTGATAAGCCTCGGGGCGCGTGGTCCATTTGCCTCATTTTCCCTTCTTAAAAACTATCAAATCAACTCCAGTGACAATAAAAAATTCATGGAATTAAGTTAAGACACACACACACACACACATATATATATATATATATATATATATATAGATATATATATATATATATTCATTATTTATAAGAGGAGGCATGCCACATAAAATGCCACTTGGCATCCCATAATGCCATGTCATATTTCCATGTCATCATTGATTTTATGTGGTATTTTTTTTTAATTATTCTTATATATTTCATCACATTTAGTCTACCCTAAACATGCACTCAAAGGGTTATAAAATTTGAAATTTAAGTTAATTAAAAAATGACGGTGTTGAGAATTGAACTTGGGTTATTTATAAGATTAACATACATGTATTACCACTAGACCAACTCATTTTTTGATTATATCTTGCAACTCCAAATCTATAAACCTATCCAACCAATTTTTTTAATGTGATAATCTACCATATCTATTCCTTAATTATAGTTTTACATCTTTTTTATTAATACCGAACCTTTTATAGAAAACCCTAATATCATTCATATGACTTTTCTCAAAACCCTAATATCATTGATTCAGTTTATATTAAATCATGTAAATTATATTTTTTTTGTATATTGATTCATTTTATTTTTATTCTCATGGATACAGTTTGAGGGAGTTATTTTTACTGGAAGATATTGATCATGCTTCACAGAAGGTATCTGATTTTATTAGAATTTTCGCAATGATTTATGCTTTTAGGTACAATACGGCAGTTTCTTAAACACCAAAAGCTAGGAGAGGGGGTTTTTGGAGCAGTTTATAAGGTAAAATTTCAAAAACACTGGTTAAGAAGATTTCAAATAAATGTTCATGTGATGGATTTCACAGGGGAAATTAGCTGACTGGCAAGAGGTTGCAGTGAAACGAATTTCAAAAAGCTCTGGACAAGGAATCAAGGAGTTTAAGAATGAAACTGAGCTCATCGCCAAACTTCAACATACTAATCTGGTCAAGCTTATAGGGTGTTACGTAGAAAAGCAAGAAAAAATCTTGTATATGAGTACATGCCTACTAACAGCATGGACTTCTTTCTATTTGGTAAGATCTAACACTTATTAAATTCTCTATATTACTTGGATTTTTCTTAATTGCTGCTACTGATTTACTAATAGATTATTGCCATCCCTTGGCATGGATAGTTAGGAATGGCTATTGCTCAAAACTTCTCAGTACCCAATCTCTAGGAAAGAATAATAAGTTTATTTTATTGATTTACTTAATCTTGATTCTGCATGTGATACAAATCCTTTTCTATTAATCTTAAGGCTTCTCTAACAACTTCGTGTACACCAGCTTCTTATCCTAGAGAGTTTCAACATCTTTTTTGTATAATTTGTGTCGGAGATGCAAGGGCAGCTTCTAGATATGTTTCATTATTTGGTAACCAGTTTGAAGAAATATGGTCATATCTCTATATTGGCATGTCATACATAGTGTTCAACAAATCATTGTACTAAATTCCTTATAGCGATTATAGCTTAGTGGTTGAACATGCCATACCCCACAATTCTAACAAACTTCCTTTCCTTAGAGTAGGGTTTATGATGATATGTTTTTTTACTGTTGGTGTAATCGCTCATTTGGGTCTGTTGCAGCATGGCCATTCGTTAGAAGGAGAGTTGCTGATTTGATCATTCCAAAGAAGCATTGACGACCGCATGTGACATGATATGCTCTTCTATTGACCCCAGATCTCACCATCTCTATTTCACCAATCCATTTTTTGAGGCCATAAGAAAAGATGCAATCGAAGTTGCTAAAGAGATTTCAGGTGCAGCTTTACAATTACAGTACGAACTACAATGGTATAGGGTTCGAATCTCTATCGACTCAAAATTGAATAATATTGGTCAGAATACAAAATATTTTGATATCAAATATTATTATTTACAATAATATTTATCTAGCATGATTAACATATTGTAATTTTGTAGGAAGTTGAAAGATATGTATGTCCATCAAACATCACAAAGAAGAACTCATCTCAAGAAACACCTCAGATGGTATTTACAAGAACACACAAAGAGTTGGTGACTAACGCTGAAAAATGGATGAAAGCTACTACCCGGTCATACACAATAACCGCTGCTCTGATCACCACCATTGTGTTTTCAGCGGCTATTACAGTGCTGTGTTGGATCGGAGGAAACAATCAGGACACTGGGGGTACCATTTGTTACCAACCGCCCGCGTTCACAGTGTTTGTAACATCAGATACAATATCCTTATTCACAGTCCTTACATCGTTATTAGTGTTCTTGTCATTCCATACAGAGCATTTTGCCAAAGAAAACTTTCTCTATAAGCTACCTAGAAAGTTGTTAACTGGTTTGGCTACTTTGTTCATCTCGATGACAGCCATGAACATAACGTTTGGTGCAACATTGTTTGATGTGTTTGGAAAAAAGTACTCTTCCACTCTTCTTCCCATGGCTGCATTGACATACCCACCAATTACGTCTACGGTCATAGTTTTGGTGTGATTGCAGGTAAAAGATATTCATCTATGGTCATAGTATTTTTGGTAGGAAAGTTAGTAGGAGTTACAGTAGACATTTCTGTATGTAATGTTCATTCTCAAGGCAACATAATTGGACAAGAGCATATTGGATTACGGCTTGTGATCATTGATGGCATAGCTCAAGGACATCTATATCTACATAAGTATTCAAGATTGAGGGTAATCCATAGAGATCTGAAACCATGTAACATTTTGCTAGATGACTATTTGAAGCCAAAAATATTAGATTTTGGCATGGCTAAGTTATTCGGGATCAACGAGCCATGAGCAAATAAAAGTAGAGTTGTTGGAACACGGTCAGTCCAAAACTTGTCATGTACGTGTCAACATGAGTTCCTATATACTATCTCACATATGCTAACTCTTGATTTTATATTCAGTGGTTATATGCCGCCAGAGTGTCTGATAGAAGGCACCATTTCAACCAAGATATATGTATTTAGTTTTGGTGTGATTGCAGGTAAAAGATATTCATCAAGCAAAGAACTACTCAAACAAATCTATCATACTTGCTGTTAATAAGTGCGAGTCTCCACGGAAAGGAGTAATGCAAGCCTCCGAATTTTGGTCTCTCGGGTAAGCTGGTTCTTTTCTCACTTCTAATAGAGTACCATCCATAAGGCTTAAAATCTAAGTTTTTCAAATAACAAGATGAACTCAACAATGTAAAGCCACTGAGACAACTCTTTCATAATCTCTCACGAGATGTTAAAATTTTGCAAGCAAAGATTATTTTTTCAGACATAACATGTACAATATATTTTTTCTGGCAGCCTTTTAGGAGCAAGTGATGTTAGCCTAGCATTAGGTGGTATGTCAGACTTCATGACTGCTAGCATCTTAGGATTAT
The DNA here is from genome assembly GCA_910596185.1 of Chrysanthemum makinoi. Taxonomy (NCBI): domain Eukaryota; kingdom Viridiplantae; phylum Streptophyta; class Magnoliopsida; order Asterales; family Asteraceae; genus Chrysanthemum; species Chrysanthemum makinoi. The sequence continues at coordinate 197,829,007 of OU343223.1, read as the reverse complement.
GGTTATCTCAGTTTGAATTATCTTTGTTACTACTTTATAATGGCATGATTAGGTTTACGCCACTTCTTATATCTGCTGTTTCTGGAACTGGAACTGGCGAGCTTCTTGATCTTGTTTGCTCTGGCTTAGGCAATATTGAGGTATTGTTTCTCCCATATGCAATAAACCACTGGTTTTTGCTTTATTATACTGTATTCTAGACAATTGCTGGTTTATACACAGGATTCAGAAGTTGAGAACAAAGAAGAAGACTACATTCCTTCAATTGCAATTGTGAGGCGTCCAAATGTTGGTAAAAGTAGCATTCTGAATGCTTTGGTTGGAAAGGACAGAACAATTGTTAGCCCAGTTATGGACTACATGAATCTATGAATCTATGATGTTGTTTATGCACGCCTGCTGGTATACACTTCCCACTTATGGCTCTGTTATGTAATTTGTACGTTTTGTGCGGTATAACATTCGCTACCTTCTCTCAAATTTATAAATCTGAAGCGTTATCAACTTTGTGTTATAACACTAGCTATGTTCTCTCAGAGTGAGCCATGTGCAACAGCTTAAGATTGATGACAATATGCACGGATCTTTAAGGTGTACATTGCTGATAGACACATCACGTGGTCATGGCAGCAGGTTGTATAATAGATCTATAGGGTCTCGGGTAAAATCTATTTTTTATTTTATTATTATTATTATTATTTTTAATCTGGCTGTATTTCTCTTCATGAAACAAGTGTGGCTAATAATAAGGCTCTTCAAAAGCATGGTGCTTTTGGGGTGTATTCAGGCATGTTTTATGACTTTTCATCTTTAAAGAAAAAAGAGTATCGGGTTTTGTTTAATTGGTTGCTGAAAAAAAAGAAGTGAATCATTCGATCACTTTAAATGAACTGGTCTTCGTTGTACAAAACATCCAGCAAGACTGTAAAATTTAGAAAACATTGCTAAAAAGTAAAATGGGTCATGTAGGCTGACTGGGTCAATAGGTCAAATTCGGGAGCGTTTTTCCAATAGTTTTGATACTTTGCAGGTTTATTTCTTTAAGTAATTGCATTAATATCATAACAAGATAGTTTTCATAATTTAACTGAATACATTAGTTATTTACAAGTTTCCATGAACGTGTTACGACAACATTTCGATGAAGAGATATGGAGTGTGGGAAATACAACTTCTTTGTGTGGGAAGAGTGCTGCTTAAGCACTATTGCTAATGGAAGAAGCATCGGCTGACTCACAAACAGATGCTGTAATTCAGAAAATTGGACTTTCCTGATTGCACAATTGTTGGAATTGATCTCAACTGTCATGGATTGGATCGGGTTCTTGTCATTCACACAGATAATTTCTTATCATTGTGTAGGTAGATATAAAAGTCAGGTCAATAGCAGTGTTTTTCATAGCAGACCGGGTCACGTTTAATTTCTTACCACATTGATCTAAAGAGAATGGCAAAAGAACGATACAGAAAAGTTAAGGATGAACATCGTCAACTGTTGAATGCTACACCAGAAGTTGAGGTAAACATTAACTGTCATTATTCCTCTGAGTGTTTGTTAACTACGTTCATACAGAAAGATAACTTTAGTTTTTTTGACTTTTAGCCATTAGTATGAAGTAAATTAAAAATCCTACATCAGGTTCGTATAGCTCTTGAACTATATTGAATTATGGTGTTGTGTAGAAAGAAGCCGGTGAAAGCAAAAGAACCATCAATGAAGAAAGCTAAAAGGGAAAGAGATGCAAGCAAGCTAAAAATGTCATTTACAGACTTTTTTCTATTTATGTAAAGCATGAATATTATACACGGTTATATTGTGTTTTAGTTTAATTGTGTGATACCTATCACCTTCGTCCACTTCTGTTGCAACAGAGAAATTCCCTTGGGCACGGAAAGATAATCACAAAGAAATAGTGAATATGTGTGTGTTTTGCTAAAAGGTACATTGACTGCTTCTTCTACATTTGTTTCAACATGCTTTCCGGACCTGCATATATGTATTTCAAAGGTTTAAATGTCTTATATGCAGCCGCTTTGTTAACTGTACAAGTGTCAGTGTTCGAGGTGGTTTTGGGTCAGGCACTCCCGCCAGATAAGTGGTTTTGTTGTGATCACTGTGATATGATCCATGGTGCTATTCAAGGCGTGGTTGCCAACGGTGCAGCTATAATTTCGGGTTCAGTTTTGAGCATTCGGGTATATTTAAATATAATAAATGTTTTGAGCTCTCCTCCATATATGTTCTTTGTAAGGTTTTCGTCATAAAAGAATGATATTAGAACCAGATTTTAAGAATAATCCAACATGCATCATTTAATAATACATTATATCATTGCCAAGTTGTGGTGTTCAAGAGCGTCTTTCGGAGGTTGTAAGTGTTCAAGTGGATAAACATCATATTTATATTTAATCGGTATAACTTTTTTGTTTTTTTTTGTTTTCTATATAAGTTGTGTGTAGTATGTTAGGATGTGTTGTTGTTGAAATGCATATGTAGTTGGTATTAGCCGCTTGAGAGTAATTTGTTTAGGGAACTATATTTGAACAAGGTAAAACACAGATTGTGCAAGTTTAGTTGGATAAAATGTAATTTGTTACTTTGTTAATTCATGAATTTAGAGTTTGGCTATATCGTAAAGTATAAATAAGTAGTTATTAGTGGCCTACGAGTAATTATAAACGAAAAAGGTAAAACAGAGGTTGCAAAGTGGATAAACAACATAATCATTTTATATTCACAGTATCACAAAAGAGATATGAACGTTACTCTTAACCTGTTAGAGAAAATTTGAGAGCACTATGAACACCAACTCCAATCTGGGCTTCAGCCTTGTTTGCATCAGCTGAAACTAAGCTGAGCTTCTAGGTGAACTCACTTAAGCCTTTTTGTACCTAGGCTGGGTCGGTAATTGTTAAAAAAAATATACTTCATGTATAATTGTGTTCACACTATCTGAAATGTATGTAGCGCATATTCTAAATACTACTTAGCTGCAAAGCTGGATCAGAAGTTTTTTTTATACAATCCCAGGTTAGTCCACATGAATTTGATGTAAATTTAGTGAATGTCCATTGAGTGTGACCACAACACTTTGCATAAAAAATATATGTTGTCAAGGATGTATAAAAATGGATTGATGTTTTTCTCGTCTGTTTAGTCGAGTTTTGAGCTGTATGGTAATAAGTCACTTTATCTTTAATACTTTCATCAAGTAAAGACATGATGAAGTTTGGCTTGTTTGATGGACTTGTCACATCATATAATGATTCTTCCTGGCTAGATCTTTTATGCCATTTTATTCTCCAAATTCTTATGCACTTCATAATTTATTAAGAAAGAAAAAACAGAACAGCAATATTTATGTCAATATATGCATTAAGGTTTGATCATAACTATACACCATCAATTTTGCCTCAAATGATTGTGTCAAATGGGTTGAGTTAAACCCTGATTACTTGAAACATGTGTGAGTTTCTTTCTGAATGCAACTCTAGGTTAGTGGAAGAACTGGAAAATGTATGACTATGTTGTCAAGGAGCTACCATAATTGTGTCATTAATGGTGGATTACATGAAGTATGCAGGTAAAGTCTTACATATGCTCTATGTTATACTTCAGATGTATTTTATTTGCCAACATTCAATATCACATTATCTTGATCCATTTACCACGTTGTTGGATCAGAAGCGGGATGCTAGAATGATCGAGTAATGAATAATAGTATAAATCCAATCAATGAGAATGAAAGTATGCTCTTTATACTGTAAACGTGGCACTATCAGAAGTTTTCGCAAGCGTGTGTGACTTGTATGGAACCTTTTTACTTCTTTTATCATTCTATCAGGAGAAACTGAAAACTGAAAGTTTTGATCACTCCCAACACCATCTTTCATATTGTTACCCGTTCTCAGTAAGAATCAATATACTATATACAATCACATAACTGATTATTGTGTGTTTTTGTCATCCATTATTGAGTTCTGAAGTCGATAAAGTGTTCAAAATTTATGTAGGTCTATTAGTTTTCGTGAATTCACTGTAGATATTGGAGTTAGAGCTGGTTTGACCTAAAGAACTCACCTTTGTTGGAAAAGATGGTGTGTGCGAGTGTTTGACGTTCATTATTGAAATTTTAAGTTAATGGGCTAATAGTATATAATGTTTCTTGGAATTATTACAGTATTATCAGCAAATAGTGACCCGAAGCTTGTAATGAAAGGGATCACTCATGGTGCTTGTGATTACCTTGTGAAGCATGTCCGCCTTGAGGAATTACGCAATGTATGGCAACATGTGATCAGGAATAAAAGTTGACTCAAAATCTCAGGCAAAGTCAAACAATAACCAAAAGAAAAATCATGGAGGTGAAAGTGGACAAGAAGCCTATAACCAAAATCATTAATTCCACTTTTGACAATAAATCCAATAGTTTGTTTTTTACAAGTGGTCGAAAAGAGTGCTATGATCTTACATAACATTAGTGACACTTCTTTAGAGGATTTCATTAAATTGTGTATTTAGTTTATTAAGTATTTTGACGGTATGGGACAAAGATGATCTCCTCAACCCCAGTCTAGATTTCACATGAGAGGGTGCAACATAGATTCGTGCAAAGTAGCAGTTTCTTTTGGTATATATGCTTTGATCGTGGTGTTTTGGACTGATATATATATATATATATATATATATATATATATATACATATATATATATACATATATATATATATATACATATATATATATATATATATATATATATATATATATATATATATATATATATATATATATATATATATATATATATATATATGTATATATATATATATATATATATATATATATATATATATATATATATATATATATATGTATGTATATATATATATATATATATATAGATCTCAAGGTTATCGATTTGGTGGAAATGCTAGATTAATCAGCACCTTACATTGAGATTTCAAGTGATTTCTATTGGAGTCGCGATTGCATGCATATCGAGTTTTGGTCCTATATATATATATATATATATATATATATATATATATATATATATATATATAAATATATATATTTATAGAAATCGGTTCATTTGAAAAATTGATCTCGGTGGAAAAGTGAGAGAAGTGATCTGAACCATTAGATCACTTCCTCCTCCCCTCCTTTTTTTTCATCAAACTACAAGGGCCTATATGTAACATTTTACATTTTTGGAGGTAATTTCCGTAACTTTTTTACAATACAATATATAATGTTAAATCAAAATCATTATTTGGGATTATCCTTTCCAAAATTCTCTCCTTTTCTCTCTATAAAACGAAAACTTCATTCACTCAATTTTTTTCTGTCACAACTCAAAGATCTCGTTGATGCACTGATTCCGTCATTCATAATGACACATTCCGACATCAACTGTATGTTAATCGTAACTATAATCGTTATTTTTTTTGCGTTAATTGTATTAGGATGTGACGTAACACGCTTTCCCCTTTATTTTCGATGTTAATCTGATGTTATATGTTGATTTTATTAATATTAACCTAATATGTGTGTTATATGACGATTTGTGTGTTTTTTTAGTATATTTTAATTTTATTTTTTTGTTATTTTTATCATATATGTTAATGATTATGTTTTAGCAGTTGCGTTGTTAGCTTAATATGATTTTTTTTATTTATTTATATATATATATTTTTTTGTACAGATGCACTAATTTTTATTAATTGATGTTTGTTATGTATTATTATGTGTTATTTATTATTATTTTTTATATATATATATATTAATTAAATCAATTTGATGTATAATACAGATGCACTAATTTATCAATAATGTTCATATTAATGTTATTGTTGCTGCAATAGTTGATATTAGTGTTGGTTATGTTGTTATACAGATGCTTCAGATTTGTTTATGTTCGTATTAACGTTGTTGTTGCTGCAATAGTTGATACAAATGTTGTTGATGCACTTTTATTTTTGTATCATATGCACTTGTATACGAATTAGTGGATTAAGTTTGTGGATACACTTTTATTTTTGTGATTTATATGAATTAGTTGATTAAGTTTTTGTATTCAGGTTCAATTGTATACGAATTATGGATTAAGTTTGTTGATATGCACCTTTATTTTTGTATTCATATGCAGTTGTATGTGGAGTGATAAGTTGATGCGATTGACAAGTTTGTCGATTCACCTTTATTTTTGTATCCCGATGCACTTGTGTGCGATTGATATGAATTAGTGGATTAATTATGTTTATATGCATTGAATGTATAACTTGAAGTGATATGTACTAGATATCTGTATACGGATAAGTTGATTAAGTTTATATGCACAATGTATAGAGTTTATTAAATAGTGGATTAAATCAATATGCTGTATAATACAGATTCACTAATTTATCAATCATGTTCATATTAATGTTATTGTTGCTGCAATAGTCGATATAAGTGTTGTTTATGTTGTGATACAGATGCTTCAGATTTGTTTATGTTCATATTAACGTTGTTGTTGATGCAATAGTTGATATAAATGTTGTTGATGCATTTTTTATTTTTTTGTATCAGATGCACTTGTATACGAATTAGTTGATTAAGATTGTGGATACACTTTTATTTTTGTATTCAGTTGCATTTGTATGTGATTTATATGATTTAGTTGATTAAGTTTTTGTATTCAGTTTCACTTGTATACGAATTATGGATTAAGTTTGTTGATATGCACCTTTATGTTTGTATTCATATGCAGTTGTATGTGGAGTGATAAGTTGATGCGATTGGCAAGTTTGTTGATGCACCTTTATTTTTGTATCCCGATGCACTTGTGTGAGATTGATATGCATTAGTGGATTAATTATGTTTATATGCATTGAATGTATAACTTGAAGTGATATGTACTATATAGATGTACACGGATAAGTTGGTTAAGTTTATATGCACAATGTATAACTTGAAGTGAGGTGATAAGTTGATGCGATTTATATGAAGTTAGTGGATTAAGTTTGTTTGATGCACCTTTTTTTGTGTACAGATGCACTGAATATTTACAGATTCACTTTTCATATTTGGTTATAAGTACTAGTTGCACAAACATGTTATAATAGTTGTGTTTTCATATCTGCATGTATAGGTACGATTTCTTCTTCAAACAATGTTGGCGAAAGCAGCAGTTGTAGTTATGTGTGTGGGGGTAGTTATAGTTTAGGTTCTGATGGTGTACGTGTATCTAGCTTTGGCTCAGTGAGTGATGATTCTAGTTCGAGACTTGTTAGTGCGTCTAGTTCTTCATCGGTTGTTAATGTCTCAAATGTTGGTGATCGATCTACTGGTGTTTCGTCGGTTATTGATGGGTCAAGGGTTTGGGTTCCTGATGTGGATGCGTCTCTTAAACCGGCAAAAGGAACTGTGTTTGTATCCTTGGTGCAAGCGTACAACTTTTACAGACATTATTCAAAAATGGGAGGGTTTGATATTAAGCTTGGTACTGAGAGCAATCCCGATGGTAGTGATTATCCTAGTATTAAGTACTTTAGCTGTAATAGAGGTGGGAAGAAAAGAGATTCTATGTATGATAGACATAGGTCGGATTCTGATGTTGCTGTGCGTGGTAGGGTGAATGGTAAAGGTGCTGATGGGGCGATTGACAATAAGGGAAAGGGAGTAGACTTGTCACTGGTTGGTGATTCTTTTGTTAAGAAAAAGTTTAGGAAGAATACTTCGCGTAAGACTGGTTGTTTAGCTCAGTTGAGGGTTAGGAAAGTCGATGGGGTTATGTACGAGGTGTACGTGTTTGTTGAAGAACACAACCATCCGCTAGTTTCAAAAGAAGACATGCAGTTTTTAATGAGTTCGAGGGACATGGGGTGTTCTAAGCAACATTTTCTGATGCAAGTATCGAATTCCAATGTTGGACCTGTTAGAGCGTTTAGTCTTATGAAAGAGATTTATGGAGGGTTTGAGAATATTGGTGCAACTGTGGTGGACTGCAAGAATTTTAAACGTGATGTGAGTTCCTTTATTGGAGACCATGACGCCCAGATGGTGGTGGAGAAGTTAGAGAACCTTGAGAAGCATTGCGAGGGGTTTTTTGTCGATTACTATAAGGGTGAAGGAGATTCTTTATCTGCTTTTTTTTGGGCTGATAGTAGTGCCAAGTTGAATTACCGGCGTTTTGGAGACGTGATATCCTTTGATGCCACCTTTAGGTCGAACAAGTATGTTTCATGCATTACTTTTATTTTTTTTGTCGATTTATTTACTGGTCAACTTTTCGTATATATTGGTGCACCTTTTTATAATAAACTGATGCACTAAAAATCAATTGCAGTGTACGAATGGTGTTTGTGCCTTTTACTGGGATTGATAATCATAACCGGTCTGTTACTTTTGGTGCTGGGTTGCTTGCTGATGAAACAATAGCGTCTTATAAGTGGCTTTTGCGGGCTTTTAAAAAGGCGTTTGTAAATGATCCGCAAGTTGTTGTGACTGACCAGGACCCGTCAATGAAACAAGCCATTGCTGATGTTTTCCCTAACGCGCGCCATCGTCTTTGCATGTGGCACATCATGCAGAAATTGTCGGTTAAGGTATATTTGGTGCACTTATTCGAATTTTTAAGTTTTGTAATAATGAAACATTTAGTATTGGATGCACTTATTTTTATCATTCTGATGCATTTTTTTACAGGTTGGTTCTTCAGTTTGCAATAACACTGACTTTAGGAAACGATTATGTCTGTCGTTTGGAATGATCGATTTCGCCAAGTATTTTGAGGAAGAATGGAAATCGATCATTGATGAGTTTGGCCTATCTGAAAATAAGTGGCTTTTCGATATTTACGACATGCGGTCTAGATGGATTCCTGCTTTTTGCGATGAAGACTTGTCGGTTTGATGCGCATACAACATCGAGGTCTGAATCGAGAATCATTTTTGGGAGATGGACTAATGCAAACTTAACCCTTGTTGAGTTTATTAGTCACTTTGATTCTGCTATGGATTCTCAAAGGTATTCTCAGCGAAAAAATGATCATGAATCTAGGTATAAAAAACTGGATATGCGTACTGGTTTGAAATTGGAAAAGGATGCTGCTGAGATTTATACCTTAAACGTGTTCTTTGATATACAAGAAGAAATTTCTGCTTCTGTTACAAATTGTTTGTCTGTTAGCACTCAACATATTGGGCTTTTTGAGAAATATTTCATTCGGGACACGGGTGTTAAAAAGTGGAATGACAAGGCATCGTTTGAAGTTTTTGAGGTATGTAAATTCTTGTGTAGATGCCCTTTTTTGTTGTGTTTAGATGCACTAATTATTGTATTTATATTCAGTTTAGCCTTAGATTAGTTCATATAGTTTGTTTTAGTATCCTTTTAGGACTGATCCATACTTGTTCTATTTTAAAATTGCTTATCTTCTTTTTGATATGGTTTGACATTTGTTATTCTTCATAGCTTATTGTTTTAGATTTGATATGTTATGCCTTTTAGAATCCTTTAGAAGCTTGTAGCATTAGCTTATTATGACTGCTTTTGTTTTTCCCCCTCTGAGCATCAGTTTACCATATGTCCCAATCCACTATTTTTTTTTTAAATCTGCATGATAATGTCTTTTTTAGCTGAAAATCTGGAAATATGCTCTTTGCTTGGTTGTCTTTCGCTATATTATTTTTGTTTATTTTTAAGAATTTCCTATATTATTTGAATTTAAGCTCAAATCAATCCCTTCAGGGCTGTTTTGTCTCAAGCTTTTAGGAAACCTGATGTTGTGCTTAGATGCTTTTAACTTGTGCTTTTTTAGGGTCTAATTTAGTTGCAGTATGATAACTTTAGATGGTTAAGTTTAGTTTTAGGTTATGGAAGCTTCTGGTAGCATTGTAATAGCTTATAACTTATTTTTTAGATGCCCTTTTTTGTTGTGTTTAGATGCACTAATTACTGTATTTTACATTCAGGTGCAGTAAATTGATGATTATTGAATATTTTCTAATTTGTTACATTTAAATGATTTTGTTATATGTATTTAGATGCATTAATTAAGGCAATAATTTATTTATTTTTTACTTATACAGGTGTTGTTTTGTTCGTCTGATATGTCTATTACCTGTTCATGCAAGAGGTTTGATTTGTTTGGGTTACTTTGCCGCCATATCTTTTATGTTTTGAGGTTAAATGGTGTTGAGGATTTCCCGAGAGAGTATGTGCTTGATAGGTGGTGTAAGACTCCTGATGATGTTTGTTTGGATGCGTTTGTTAATGTTGCTGATTCGAGCTCAGATGTTGTTATTCGCTCAATTCGTCGTATTGTTGAAGACAAGGTTGACAGGTTGATGCCTTGTAGACAAAAGCTTGATGTGTATCGTTTGGAGTTGTCTGATCTTCTCTCTAGGGCCGAATCTGATGTTCCAGTTGGTTTAAAGAAGAGTAAATCGGATACATTTTGTTCAATGCTTGGTGTTAGTGAACCTGAAGGTGTTGTTATAAAGGTTTCGAAACAATCAAAGAACAAAGGGACTGGGGTTCATACTCGATGGAAGAACATTGATGAGATAATTCGTAAAGAATCTAAAGCAGGAAAGAAGAGACGAGTTTGTTTCACTTGTGGGAAGGCTGAAGGACATAATTCCAGGACATGCCCTTTTAAAGACACGATCAGGGCTGGTAACAAAAGAGCACGCCGTTCTACTCGTGCCATGGATGTTAATTACGAGGAGTGATTAACGTTTTGCTGATTATGATATGCACCTATATACACTTTCAATTGCAATTTGTCGTCTTTGTTTTTTTTCTAAATAAGCATAATATGCAAAATAATGTCATGCTTGTCTGATGCATGTATATGGATTGTTGATTTTTTTACGGAATTGTCATACTTATTGGATACTGGAATTTTATGGAATTTAATTGCATCTTTATAAAATTTGTTGCTTGATGCACTATATTTTAAAATATTGATGCACTGATTTTACTATATTTTATGGTTAATTATTAAGTTTTCATATTGATGCATTATATTTTTACACTTTTTTAATATATTGATTCCATAATTTTAAATATTGACTTTTCCTATATTCAGTTATTTTTACATCATTTAATGTAATTTTTTTACATCATTCACATATGTATCAGTAATTATCATTTGGATTCACCTTTTTTTATCATATTGATGCACCATTCTAACCAATGTATGTTTAAACACATTTCCATCATTTAATGTATGTTGATTTTTTACGGAATTGTCATACATATTGTATATTGGAGTTTTATGGAATTTTATGGATTTTAGTTGCATATTTGTAAAATTTGTTGATTGATGCACTATATTTTAAAATTAATTTGATACATCCCAAAAATGAAACGTGTACAATAAAATATATGTTAAACTTGATTTATATTGATTACACATTTATTGAAGGGTACAAATTAATTTGATACATCCCAAAAAAGGAAACACATACAATAAAAAAATAGTACATAGGGAGTATTATTTTATGCATGGGAAATGTAAGCTATCTGGTTACTACTGTTTGTATGGTTACTGTTCACAACTGTAGCAGTTTAGTTCACAGGATTAGGGTTTTGTGAGTGGTTATAAATAGCAGCTTATGTTTTCTAGGTTTTACATCTACAATAAAAAATATGTTTAAACACATTTCACCATCATGCATTATAACCCATATATGTAACATTCCATTCATAGATTCAAAAACATAAGTTTTGATTATAACATAACATTGTTTTATGTCTTATATTAATACGAGTCCATCATAATACGGTAAAGTACGTAGATCTAGATCATAATTGAAATTTATCACATCATATTGTTTGCTGGTGTAAATTTGTTCAGAAAGCTCCATTTTTTCTTGAGTTTCTCTTCGTGCTTATCATAATACTTTCGAACCCTTGGCTGAAGACGTTGAAATTGAGTCTTATGTAAATTCGAATTTTGAGCTTCGTTGAAATTGCTGTACCTTTTTGACTCTTGTTCCAGCATCTCTCTTTTTTCGTTGATAGTTGTCATCAGCATCTTCACCACGTACTTCTTTCGAAGGCTGGTTAGCTGGTTTAGTTGCTGGACACTCTCTTTTTCGACAATTGAACTCTTTTTTCCTTCCAAAGAATGTCTCCATGTGTCTCATTAGAAAAACCCCATAATCAACACGGTTCAATCCTGTCTCCCATTCCAGCTTCATGATTTTATGTTTTGATGTTGCTATTTTAGCTGCAGATGGGTGTCCCATGAGTGAGATATAACGCAAATGATTTTGTCTGTAATTGAATTTGTTGATCAAGATATGTTAAATACATTTAGATGCACCTTATTTATAATCTTTGATGCACTAATTTAAAAATAAAAATAAAAATAAAAATAAATATATATATATATATATATATAATATTGACAACGTAAACTGCATAATAAACCTAAAAATATTTCATGGATAGTATCGTTCAGTGCATATGTATTATCCATATAACTAATAGTAGTTTCATTTGCACCACCAACTCAAACCATACTAGTAAGTAATATAAAATCTGAACCCAGATGCACTATTAATACAACATCCACACTAATAAACTTATCACTAACTCCATACTAACCTATAACTTTGTTATGTATGATATATCAATAAACAAACTAATTCCATTATGATATTTAAAGTATGAATAACTAAGTTTATATATAAATTACGAATCGCGTCATATTTACAACATATATTGTATTTTGCATTCAGTATGTCAAAATATCATCATACATGTTATGTTATATGTATTCTCAATTAAATCATACCGGCAATGAAATGATATCGAAAACATTATCAATCAATCATAAATCAAACTATCTGCTATTATCTTAACATCAAACATTCATATTCATACACATTCATTTGCGTGCGAATAAAGGTTTCTTACCAGTGCCTTTGGAATATCCCCGTATCTTTTATGTATGTCTTGATTGTCATCATGCTTGTTATCAATAATATCTACTTCCATTGTCTTCAAATTGTAGACAATAAGGTAGTATCGATTAATTTCTTCTGTTGGCACGGTTATTGGGAAAAATACCTGTTTCGTATACATATTTACGTTAAACAACAGTTTGAATAAACAATGTAATGTGTTTTTGTTTTAAATCTTACCAGCTCAACTTTGTCAAGGTTATTTTTTGTAGAATACTCGAGCACCTCATCCTTTTTCTTTTAAAGTCCTCGGGTTTCGTGACATCTGTAAATAAGATGCATTATACAATATGTCATAATTTTGATTCAAAATTTTATCAATTGTTTTTTCTATATGAAAAATATGTATGAATATTATTGAACTCACTTACCATCATTCATGTTTTGCAAAACAAAAAGCGTGAAGATACCCTGTTTTCAGCTTCTCGTCATTGTTTTGAATTATACTCCATACGTCTATAGCTGCACTTGTTACCGGTAAACTTTCACGCATGCTCTCAAATACCACCCTTGGGACCTCCATGTTCATTGTTTTGAAAACAATATCGCTGTTCATATGTAAACACGTCAAATTTAACTGTGATGCACTAAAAATAAATAATTTAACTGTGATGCACTAAAAATAAATAATTTAATAAAAGGGATGCACTAATAATTTAACTGTGATGCACTAACAATAAATAATACTCTATATATTTGTCAAATTCACGTTTACTTACTTCGCCGGCAACGTTCCGCTGAATATGAACTCGACGATAGGTTTCTCATCAGCCTGCAAATTGTTTGTGATGCTGACCTTCCTCTTGACGTATGGAGATAGCAATACACCTGATAATACCCTCTCCCTTTTTTGTCTTACTTCCTTTTCCGGTTCATCCTGATTATCATTTGTGTTTCCTGGTTTCATGTATCTTATAGGAACTGCTATAATTGCTTCAGCTGGTGTGATAATTCTATCTTCAGTGGTTACCAACTATTTCGCTTTACTCCTTGTGGTTGGTGAAGGTTGCCCTTGAACTACTTTTATTGTAACCTTCGGGCTTTTGGTATTTACAGTTTCAGTTCTAGGTTCTTCTGTGTTCTTCTGAACTTTTTCTAATTCCTTTTTACCTTTTTCAACATCATTTTGCTGAATGGTATCATCATCTTTCCCAGATCATTACTTGAGCAATTGGTAGCTTCAAGACTTTGTCCAATCCAAACATGTCGTCACTCTGTGAAAACAAATTGAAGCTTGGTGGTGTAAAATCCAAATTTTTCTTTGTTGCATCTTTACCAGTTTTTGAACTTTCCAACGTCTTTTCATTGTTGCTCTGCTTTTCCATTGTGACTGTATCATTTGGGAAACGTTTTAATTGACCTTTGCTTCTCATGTTTCTCATAATCTGTGAAACAGTCCTTGTAGGTTCACTGTTTTGTTTTTCTTTCAACCCATCACCCAACGTATTCTCTTTTTCTTTGTTGATGTTTTCTTCATCATTTACATTTACATCTCCCGTTGATACAACATTTGTATTTTTCTCCTTTACCAACCCTTTATTTTTCTCTTTAACCACAACCTGACTATTATCTGTTATATCTAAGTCCACATTCATACCATCATTTTCTTCAGCTGCATTTCCCGAAATATTTACCTCATTTACAGCATCACTTACCCCATTTTTTACCCCATCTTGAACCACAACATGATAATTTCCCCCATCATTCACAGCATCATTTACCCCATCATTTATCACATTTGCAGCATCATTTACACCAACATTTACTTGTGTTCCGTCATTTGGCCCATCATTTACATCCATGTTTTCCGTCGATTGGTTCTGATTTTCATCTTTATCTCCGTTTCCCCCACCACGTACCCTATCAGTGTCCACTTGTTCCCCATCATTTACATCCATAAGCGTGTCTTCTTCAATATTATCAACGTCAATGTCTATTTGTGGACTGACTTGAAAAAAGTCATCCGTGCTTATGTTGTTTTCTTCTTGTGATATATGTGCGTTGTTTACATCTTCATCCGATTCATCCACTACTTTTTCGGGTATGCCATCCGATGTGATCTTCCCTGGTTTGAACGCTTTCGTGAGTTTTTCGTTTCTGGTTTGAACAAGTGCTTTTAAATCCTCATCCTCAGGGTAAGAAACCGAAGCCAATTCGAGCAATTCATCTACCAGACCTTGTACACCTTCTGATATGGACAATGTCTTCATTATTTGCACTTTCATTTCCTGAATTATATAATTAATATTCGTTAAAAAATTAATAATAAAATAATATTAATAATAATAATAACAATTGATATGCTTTAACATATTTTGTGCAAACCTGATGTCGTAAATATACTAATCAGATGCACTTAATTTTATTTATTTGATGCACCAATCATATTATTAAGATGTAAAACTGTCATACGATGCTCTAATTGTAAACATAACTAATCAATATATATTATTTACATATTTTTGGCACATATTCCACATAATATTTTTTAAAAATACACATATATGTGCTTTAAAAGATTTTGTGCAATCCTGATGTACTAAATATACATATTATACGCGTGTAAAATTATTTATTTGTTGCATCAATCATATAATTTACATAGCATATGTACTAAATATATATAACAGATGCGTATAAATATACATATGTATGCACATACATACCTCTGATGTTTTTCTTTTGAATATTTTGAATGTCTCATCCTTATTAGAAGATTCACCTATCCCACATATTCCGTCACCAATGTCAATTCTTGGTGTATATAAATGGTGTATGATATCTTCTTGTGCATACTCCAATTGTTTAGCTGCAAATTGATTTAGTGATTTTTATTAAATATCACGAAATTATTGTAATGCATGACAATTTGTAATATAAGCTAACTTGTACATATTACCTGGTGATTTTTTGGTATTCCTGATTGCCGACTTTGTAAGACCTCTCTTTCTTTTCGGTGCAATGTACTCGCGCCCTTCTTTAATTGGTAACTTTCCAAAACCTCCCATTTTCACTTCCTGTTTTTCTCTGGTCTTCAGCTTTTGCGTGTCCCATGCTTTGATAGCTGGGTTTTCTTGAGCAACTTCAACCTCTTCTGAGATGGTTGAGTTTAGATACAAAAGCTGCAAATATAATAATACAAGGAAATTAGCATAAATATACAATGCAGATGCATTATTTTGTTGGATTATGATGCACTTAAATGTTTGTACAATACTTACCACCATTAACAGCAATGGACCCCCGAACCCTGATGAACTGTTATACTCTCTTTTGGATTTCTTCATTGTTTGCAACAAGTATGTACACCAATCCATATTCTTGATATCTTCTTCCATTTAGATACACTGCAAAAACTTCTGGTTAACTGTACCATTTTTTGTGCATTCGCCAATAATTGAGATGAATGCAACCAGGAAGTTTAGCTTGAACTCTCGTCCAGTGTGATGTTCTACTATCAGTTTCTCAACCACATTTTTCAAGTAGAATCTATCATCTGGATAATCGTGTGTGTGCCTCCATTCAACAATCAATGGGAACTCGGTCGTTGCGGCACGCACTTCTGACATGGTATCTCCCATCGGGATTCCAAGC
The DNA here is from genome assembly GCA_910596185.1 of Chrysanthemum makinoi. Taxonomy (NCBI): domain Eukaryota; kingdom Viridiplantae; phylum Streptophyta; class Magnoliopsida; order Asterales; family Asteraceae; genus Chrysanthemum; species Chrysanthemum makinoi. The sequence goes on along the minus strand of OU343223.1, from coordinate 197,812,448 downwards.
AGTTCTTGTATCATTTTTGCAGTGATCAGGATTGATCTACCGTCTCCCATCTTGATTGTTGATGTTTCAGGATCAAACTGGTCTACCACCCACTTTCCCATTTTTGTTGGTGTTGTCTTTATATTGAAGTTCCCGTCCAACAACGATCCAAACCCCATGTCAACAATGTTCTCTTTCTGAACATCTGACAACCTTGTTAAAATTTCTAATAAATCCCTTGGTGACGACCTAGATTTAATAGTTGGGAACGTCTTTTTTGGTACAAGAACTGTATTTTCTTCCGCGACCTTCTGTTTCTTTTTGTCATGGCCACGTTTAATTTGTGTTATTTCACTTGATTTCCTTTTTTTTGTAGCTATTTTTTTCTTCCTGTTTTGGCTTTTATTTGTGTCGGTACTGAGATTCTCGTTGCCTACATAATGAAACACATTCAGAGTTAGTGGACGCATTAAAAGTATGCTGCAAATATAAATACTACATATGCTGCAAATATAATCATATTGATGCACCTGAAATGTAACAAGTGATGCACCAAAAATTCAATATTACATACAGATGCACCAAAAATTCAATATTACATACAGATGCACTTTGAGTATACCAACTGATGCATAATAAATAATACGTTGAATACAGATGCTGTAATATTAACCATTGATGCTCCTAAATTATACAAAATGTACAAAGTATTTTACACACATCAAACAAGCGACGCTTACCCTTCATGTTTATATCACATTCCCCAACAAGTGAAGCTAAAAACACATCCCCTTCGAGACTACCACCAGGACGTTTCTTTACATGCACATTTTTAGTTTGTTTCCTCTTATTACGTCCACGAATTTCAGTTTCTGTATCATGTACAACCCGTTCATTATCTAATCTTAAAATAACATCATTCATTTTTAAATCATAAACTACTTCATATATTCTTTTAAATCGTTGCATTTTGTATTCAGATAAATAATACCGCATATAAAATCAGTTTCGCACATGACATAGACTACATCAAACCTAACTCATGCTCAAATGCTGTAAATTATAACCAATTACATCTTAGTTCAACTTCTAGTGGATCAGATAAATTAACAAGCATACAACTCAATTTCGCAAATGATATAGACTACATATAACTAGACTAATGCTCATACAGATGCACCAAAAAATCAGTATTACATTCAGATTCACCAAAAATGCAGTATTACATACAGATGCACTTTCGAGTACAACAACAGATGTTGTAATATTAAACATTGATGCTCCTAAAATATACAAACTGATGCTCCATAATTAAAATTATTCTTAACATGAAACATATGATTAAATTAAGAATGTATATACGCCGTAATGAACAATTTAATTTATGTCGCAATGAAATATATGTATAATGAGCAATGTAAATATACGTACAGCACACATTTAAGTACATTTTGATTCGTTAATCACATGAAACATATGCTGCAATGAATATTTTGTAGTATGTAATAAATAAATAAATAAATATTTATACATGAAGTATTCAGTATACACATAAATATTATACGTATACATATCAAAAAAAAAAAACACAAAAAAAAAAAAAAATAAAGACATTGAAATAATATGATTTGTAAAATCCCCATGAATTCTTGAATGTCTTCCTCTAACTTACTAGTTTGAGATGTTTCATTCTGAGAATTATGACCGCCATTGCCTTCTTCGTTTGCTGAAAATTTAAATTGAAAATAGGTGTCATAATACTGATAATACTGAAAAAATATGTCATAACACTGATATTAGATGCTTTAAACTTAAGTTTAGATGCACTAATTATACATTTAGATGATTCAGTCATTTTAACTAACCATTTTTTGATGCACTAATAATGCAAACATATCAGTTTGATGCCATAAATTTAAGTTTAGATAATGCAAACATAAACTTAAGTTTAGATGTGCTAAACTTACGTTTAGATGCACTAATTATACATTTAAACTTAAGTTTAGATGCACTAATTATACTTAAGTTTAAATTTAGATTCCCTAAACTTTAAATTCGGATGCACTAAACTTGAATTTAGATGCCATAAATTTGGATTAACTAAACATTTAGATGCTATAAACATTTAAATCAACCATTTTTTGATGCACTAATAATGATAACTTATTTTTGTACGCTTTAACCATCAGTTTGATACCGTAATAATAACATTTTGATGCATTAATCATATAACTACCAATTCGATGCCCTTTTTTTGCATGTATAAGATTCGACAATTTATATACACTGATAACTATCATATTGATGCACTAATCATACAATATGATGGTGTGATCAACTAGTTTGATGTAATACTCAAATATTCAGGTGCATTAATTCTAATAATCATTATTTATTAACACAGATGCACTAAAATTATACATTAATCATATCTACAATTACTTGTTACATATTACTAACTAAAATTAATATCACAGATTCACTGAAACTATACCTTAATCACATCAAAAATTACTACCACAGATGCAACAATTATACAATAAAAATATAAATACGTAAAATTAGGGCACTTACATTCTGATATATGAAAAAAATCAAATAAAATTGTAAATACTGATTTTGATCAGAATAAACACTGAAAATTAGGGCACTTACGATTCGTATACGTTTTTTTCTTCATTTTTATTTTGATCGGAGTTATTTGTTTGATCTGGTGGCGACGGTGGATCTGGTGGCGATGATGGTGTTGACGGTGGATCTGGTGTTGATGGTGGTGTTGACGGGATTTTGATCGGTGTGTGTGAGTGTGTGTTTATGTGTGTGTTTTTGTGTGGTGAAAAAGTGTACAGCACACGCATAAGGCGTGATTATTTATGTTTTTTACATTTGACCTTCAACTTTCATCTGTTTACATAATCTACCTCAAACTTTTTTCTCACTTTTCCTTCTAATTACACTTTTCTCTAGAACCGGACTCTATATATATATATATATATATATATATATATATATATAGATCTCAAGGTTATCTGATTTGGTGGAAATGCTAGATTAATCAGCACCTTACATTGAGATTTCAAGTGATTTCTATTGGAGTCGCGATTGCATGCATATCGAGTTTTGGTCATTTGATTTATGTAGGGGAGGATATATTCAAGCACATGCGGTGGTTCTTGAGAATTAGAGAAACGGTTCTCAAACTGAATAGAGGCTCTTTATGCTTATGTCATCACATTTGGAATAAAGTGGTTAGGCTATAGTTACAAATAAAGAGTTCTAAGTATATATAGATAGTTCAAGTATACTGCATAATGGGAATGATCATTAAACTTTGAATATTTATCAGTTATTTCTATATAAGAAAATTTTATGTGAATGAGTAATAAGATGTAATCTAACAAAATAACATATACGCTATTTTGAATGAAAAAAAAAAAACTGAACAAAATAACACATACACTTTAACTAATACGTACCCTCCAAGGATTGAGAATATGTGTGACGGATCAACTCATCATGTCATAGAACTAAGGTAATATACCAATTATATGTTAGTTTTGTATATATATATATATATATATATATATATATATATATATATATATAAATATATATATATATAGGTCGGGTTCCGATGGGGATAAGATTTTAAGTAGGGATGCTGCGAAACAGTAACTTTTTTTTTTTAAATTCAAAAATATGAAAAAAAATAAAAAAAGAAATAGGACAATAAATTAATAAGAATCATTGAAAAATTTTCATTTAATTTTTTCATGGTTAAAAGTATTACGGTATTAGCGTCTTATCTTGAATTTTATTTTTTACAAAAGTCAAGATTTAACTTGACAAAGTCAAGATCTAATCTTGATATCACATAAACCTTTTTTTTTAATAAAAATTTTAATATGACAATAACTGTCCTATTTGATGGTTGTACAGTTAGTTTTAATATTCATCTCTTTCAACCTTGTGGTGAAATTGGTACAAAAATGTTATGGTGCGAAGGTGATTGATGCTCCAAATCTGCAGCCAAGCGAGCATGATGCTTGAACGTGTCTAGGTTCTTTTGAAATGAGGTAAAGTGAGCTGGCTCTGTAGTTATGTAAACTTGATGCCAGAGATTATATGAAACTCTTAAAACAAAAATACAACCCCGTATATACATATCTTACTACTCATAAACTAATACATTCAAAGAACATTCATAACACATGTTGGCGTATTATCATATTATGAATATAATCCTACTGTCAAACTCTTTCAAACTGCAAGATGTAGAATTAATTTATGGATTTCATCTGGAGGACAGTAAGATATTTTCTAAGAGGGAAGATAGACAAAAAAAAGGAACAAGAGAAACCTTTTGCCATTAATAGGACACTCTGGGATTGGAGCATCCTTGCCAATGATTATGATAATATCACTTGGATGGATACGTTTTTTTAGCTTTCCCATCTAGATGACAGTTGAATTTTCAGGAGTAAAGAAAATTCCAATAATTGAGCAAAATGTTTGGATTTTTTGACATATATCAAACATTTCTAATATGGAATACAAATGAAAGAATATTTTGAACCCAAATCAAAGCCATTAAAAAGTTATATACATGCTAATAGGATAATATATGTAATTTTTAGTTGGATACCATATAAAAGGAGAACTTTGTGATCTTCATAGGACACATGAAAAAAATTTAGATGAATTTAACTAAAACTTTTATTAGAGGGATCAAATTATCAATCAAACCATGGGATGTTCGCCACGGCCTCAAAATAACCCAGGTGCCTCAACTCTGAAATTTCCAACCTACATCATCATTTAACGAATATATACTTAGGGACTTAAATGAGAGGGGGGGGGGGATGATTATGACATGTTTGAAGCCACAAGAATGTCCACGATCAATCATTAAACCATAGTAAAGAGAACTTCATATTGTTAAAATAACTAAAGCTAGCTACAATACCTTCTCTTTGACACCATCAACAACTGCCCACATATACTTCTCCTCTAGCTTCATCTTCTCTTCTCTCAAGGCCTTTTTATCCTACAATAGACAAACTCTTGCATTAATAATTCCGTGCATCTGGCCAGTTATCTAAACTGTTTTTACTATAACTCATTTGTCTAGAGAAGAGTCAAATATCTAAAAATACCAACAATCATAAAAATAGAATGGATCATACAGACCATTTGTTTAAACCAATATATCATAATGATTACAGTCGACAAATTAAAACAGTGGTGAAGAATATGGTGCAATTCAAATATGTAATTTCTAATTTTAGTTGTTGTTGAGTGCATATATTAAACATATATATGAGCGATGAATTAAAATGCTAGAATCATGGTTTTCCATTGCATGCTTGCTTTATTGTTATTGAACTTAGGATACGTATTCAGATATGGATGAGGGAATTGTCCTGCTGGTGGGGCTATATTTATTCATCTTTTGGAAAAATCCCGTCCATCAAAAAGTTCTTGGAAAACTCAAATGAGGAAAGTGGCGCCAACATCATTGCATCTATATGTCCCTATTCTCTCACATGTTACTATTTTTATGTTTCTTTTATGGGGTGTTTGGTTTGATAGAATAGGAATGAGGTAATGATATTGATAGTAAAACTGTAATAGAATGTGTTTTGGCTTAAGGGAACGAAGTGATTCCTTAGTATATGGGCCTATGTTTCCCAGTTAATTTGGCAGAAAGCGTAGAAGACCAGAGAGAAGTGAAGGCTCGTGTCATCGAGCAATTTGAGATGAATGACCTGCCAGACACAAATTCCTCATTATGATCTGCGACAAGGGTTCGAGATTAATAATCATAAGATACAAATACAATAAGTTATCGGATAACCATTCTTTTTTTTTGAGTTCATTATTCACTATATAAGTGTATTATAAAATTTATTCTCATGCATTTGCCTTTGCCCGTTAGGAAAGTAAATTATGTAGATAAAAATTAATAAAAAAACATAGTTATAAAAAAATAAAAAAGCGCATATATATATATATATATATATATATATATATATATATATATATATATATATATATATATATATATATATATTATGGTAACATCAATTATACTTGTAAATTGTTTAGCTTAACTTTAATTACTTTTTAGTATATATTTGTTCTACTAAAACCTAAAAATAAAAATCACAAGTCATACCCGTCCATCGGACGGGTTTTGAAACTAGATATATATATATATATATATATATATATATATATATATATATATATTTATATATATATATATGTTCAAAATAATTGGCATGGTCTATAGTAAAGTCTAGCTAGGGTTCCTATATCGATTTTTAGGCTGACTATTCTGGGGCAGAAAGCTGTGAAAAACCAAGTAACTTAATTCAAAGTTTTACAACTCTACAAGTATAATTTGGTGCTAAACTAACCATGGCATGCATATAAGCTGTTATAAGTATGAAAAAGAGTTATTGAAGCTTACAACAAAGGTGGTATTGTTGGGATCGCTCCTAACACATAAATGGAACGACATTTACGAGATTACATTAGTTATCTTATTAAGTCGAAGCACGTGGACTAGTTATGTAATATTGTAATAGTTAAGCTTGTGTTAGGCTATATATACCCTCCTAGACTTCACCAGGAGAGTGAGACTTAGTGTGTAACTTTCATCTTTCATATTATCAATAAAAACATAGTTTTTGATTCTCTCTCTACTCTCTTTCTAACCATGGATATCATTTACTTTCATTTACCAAGATCTCCCGATCACATAATCAACCAGATACTATGGACCTCCCGAATCACACAATCAACCAAATACTATGATTTTTGTGGTAACATCTTGTCAAAAACTTCATAGTTATTTGTTATAACCACGAGTTAACTGTTTTTTTTACATTTCTTTGGGTTTAACAGTTTTCTTACAAAGTTTTTGTTTTTGGTATCAAAAATGGTAAAAACTAATAAAAGTCCTAAACTTTCATTCTCAGTTTCATACATCTGTTATTTGTGTCCCTTACGGTACCAATAATACAGCTTTATGTAACTTATTATCTTTATAAGACTGTTTTGTACCAAATCCTGTGATTATTTGTGGTACGAAACCTGGTCAAATATATGGTCGGAATACTAGTAAAAAAAAGGTGGTTGGAAAAGTACAACTAGGCTTTTATCGAACTTTGTCCAGCCACAGTTTCTACACGATTCGACGATTACTCAGTATTTCCCCTGCTTGGATAAGCATGGGGAATACTTCGACTAACAGATTTTCATCTAGCTTGTATAAGTTAGATGAAACTTATCGCAATTGACTCTAGGGTTTCATGGAATTTGAACATAGGGTCTATCATAGTTTGTGCTCATCGAACTTGCAAAGTCAAGCTCATCGAACTTGCAAGTCAATGTCGCATGGACTAAAACTGGTTTATCAAACTTGGTTATCGAAACTGACTTTTATCTAACTTGCTCTAAACCTTTTATCGAATTTGCTCAGAAATTTAACCAAAACCAAAAGAATGAAAAAAGATGAAGAGCAGACGAGCGACCACAAACCAAAATACCAAGACTCTTAAGTGACTTCAGTTTTATCTAACATCATAAGTCCAAACTAAAAGGAAAAACATCAAGACTATTGTTAGATGATGAACGCGACCACAACCAAAACAACCACAAACCCATAACCATATCCTAACTTCTTGTCACAACCAATGACCCTCACCATCTCTCATTCAACTCTCATGTACATCTAAGATCTGAAACAAAAAAGTTAAATACAAAATATCTCAGTCTTGTTTTGACTCACACCTCGTATAGATATCAAGATCTTATAGATCTTGGCAAATCAAAACCAACTCATCATTGATCAAGAAAGATATTTGATGAAAAGTAAAATTATTTTAGATGTCATTTTTTTCTCTTTGTGTTATCAAATGCACATCCTAAGACATAAACCACAAGAGACTGCTCATCATCAATCTTAACGAAACAAAACAACAAGAACCATTAGATCTCAGGTTATCTCTTTTTGATACTCAAACATTCGTCCAAAGACAAAAACTCAAGAGATAGTCATCATAGATCTATTTTGAAGATTAACTTCTTCGGATATCTGAAAAGTAAAGAAAGAAAAATAACAAACATGTTATTTTCTTACTTTGTTTCATACAAAAAATAATCGAGCAATACAAATACAAACACCTACCTTATTTAGATCTTGAAGTCGTGGTACTTGGGTGCTTCAAAGAACAAGAGAAAACAGATCGGTGTTACTCGATTATAATAGCATGATAAAGAAGAAGGGTGTTCTTTTGTTCGATTAGATCAATGTAACAAATGGTGTTATGGGTTCGATTTGCAAAAATACAGATTAAGAGTTATGTAGTTGATGTGCGATATGGAGATGTCAACGTTTTTAAAAAGTGAAAATTGATGCGTTTGTTTTTTGTATGTGAAATGAGATTAGGGTAAGAAAAATGTGTGTGATTAGGGTTATATCAAAATGTCACTAATTAGGGTTGAGTGGTGTTTTATATAGTCCGAATTATTAGGGATATTTGTGATGGGCCGGATATAACGTTGGGTTGGTACACTGGTTTGTTTACCTATTGAACCACGATTTCAAGAATTGCAATGAGGGGCCACGAAATTTTAATGGTATTGTATTTGGGATCATATGGTTAAAGATGGTATAAGAACAGTTAGGCTTGGAATCATTGTATACAAAAATGACATATAATGAGCTGAAAAAATTCTATTTAGTAATATGAAATGTATTTTTTAATACATTGTGTGCATCATTTTGGTAGAATTGTTGGCGAAAGAATGGTATTTTTGGTTATTACAAATATTCACGGGAATACATTTTTGACAAGATCGGGAATAAACCATTATCAAAGTTCATTAAACCGTCAAAAGGCTAGTTTTGAGCATTTAACCGCAAGATGCAACTACGGCGTTAATTATTTATTACATATTTAAGGTTGAAATAGGATATCACGGGTGCGTGTACTCACTATCTTGAAGATATCGGGGTTGGTTGGATGCATAATTCTTTGAGATCCTTGTTTGAGCCTTTAACCTTTACAATGACGAAGACTTAGATATTTATTTATTTTTTGTGATTCTTCCTTTCTATTACCACAAAATAGCTATCACTTTAAGGAGTTACATTATAGTGCTCAGTGTCACACGAAGTTGTGGATAGTCAACAGGTGATGTACGTCTTATACTTGATGGTTGGCTGGTTGAGAAGTATAGAGTACTTAGAGATTTGAAGGTAGATGAACTCTTTACACCGCTCTTAGTCAGACATTAGTTACAAGCTCGGGTTATTTTATTTCAGTCTCAAATTCATCATATTGGGTTTTCTCCATCAGTAGTTACTACAAAGAGTCGTTCGAATGATAATGGGGTCGGTAAAGAGTTAGCTGAGAGGAGTATAAAAGAGTAGAGAAGTTTATCAGCAGTTGATTCTCACGGGAGATTTATGGTACGTCACCCTTGTTCGATTAATTGGACATACATGGTTACGATGTCTCCAATTTCATCGTCAACATACGTGGTGTATGTTTCTGATTCATTGAAAACATCAGGGGGAAGAGAGAGTAGGTGTTCTGTGCTTTCTTTGACTTCTTTGCGAAAACCCTTTTCCTCTATGAGTTTCTGCAATCAAGGGAAGAAATGAGATGATCAGTGGTTCAAACGTCTTACTTTGGTGTTATCATATTAACTCTCATGGGTTGTTTTGTGTGATGTTACCTACATATGATGCTTTAACCGCATTATGATGCCTCACACACTGTCATATTATCGAGTATTCGTACATACACAGGTGATTAGTTTTTCGATAGACCATAAAAATCAAGGGGAAGAAGTAGTTATTTCACCTTTCATGAGTTATCTTGTGTGAAGCGTCTACACACGTGAGAAGATCTTGTTGATTTTTGGCATGTTACCCCCGAACGGATTTTCCGCATTGTGTACAACTATGATTACGTGACTAGTCAGATTTGCGTGGTGTGGTTTACTGTTCATCTACAAATTCCGCTGCGCACTTAAAACTTCTAAAGTTAGAAGACATGTCTACTACATCAAAGTTTCGAATCTGCTGAAGATGGTTGTCAGTTTGGGGGGAAGCTGATTCAGAAACTTCACCGAAAAGAAGTGTATGGAGAAGCTTTTAAAGACATGCAGCATGAATTAGGGGGAAGGTAATCCAATTCATACATATTACATCATTTGCCTACAAGTGAAGACAAAGTTCTCAAGTCGAGGTACAAGATGAAGACAAAGAGAGTCAACTGCCATCATCCTCAACATTTGAAGAGCTTATGAAGACTTTACTTTATTTATATTTGTACTTGTAGGTAATGTTGTAAGTAATCCCTTAAGTCGTCCCATTGGGGGAAGATTGTTGGGATCGCTCCTAACACGTAAGTGGAACAAAATTTACGAGATTACATTAGTTATCTTATTAAGCCGAAAAACATGGACTAGTTATGTAATATTGTAATAGTTAATCTTGTGTTAGGCTATATATACCCTCCTAGACTTCACTAGGAGGGTGAGACTTAGTGTGTAACTTTCATCTTTCATATTATCAATAAACACATAGTTTTCCATTCTCTCTCTACTCTCTATCTAACCATGGATATCATTTACTATCATTTACCAAGACCTCTTGAATCACATAATCAACCAAATACTATGGACCTCCTGAATCACATAATCAACCAAATACTATAATCCAACAGGTGCAAGATTGGTGCAAAGGAACTCAAGAACAACTAACTAAAACACAAATTAACTTTCAAAACCCTAACTTAGAAACCAAACTCTTAACCAAAGCTTGAACCAACTTTGAAAACACTTTGTTTCTCCATTATATTTTGCTGCAAATATGTGAGTGAGGTGAAGGTGTTTGTGTTTTTGAAATGGCTCACATGGGTCTTGTTTAAATAGTGGTAATTTAGGTACTTTGAATGGTAAAAGATGGGATCAAAAGTGTATGTTATGGAAAATTCATAAAAGCTACAAACTTGGTGGTATCTTGTTATGTTTGGTCGTTCAAGGTGAAATGGAAAAGAGAATTGGGTGTCTTTCCAAGCTTTTGGCCTATTATGGTTAGTATAGGAGTAGAAATGGGGTGGTTCAAGATGAAAAAGGAGATGTTGGGGTATCCCTTTTGGGGTGAACAGTTCTAAGGCCTAAAAAGGGGAGGGAAGGTTAGTTTTTGAAGTGTATAGATGAGTGTATAAGTGTATAATGTAAAGGTATTGAGTTGATTAAGTATTGCATGCATGCATGAACGTAAATGCGAAAGTTATGTGTTTTATGTAAAACTTGAAAAATAAAAAGTGTAAACTTACAAAATGTAATTTAAATAGTTATATGACATATATTTTATGTAGACTTAACTTGTATAATGTCGGTTTATGTTAGAAGTTGTTTTCTGATTTAGGCGATTTAACTTAACGGTTATATGTTATGTAAATATTGAAATGTTTAAATTAAATTATTTTGATTTTGTGGTCAAGTATTGCCCTGAAAATTCTAGTTGCTACAGTCTACCGTCGTTAAGAGAATTAAATTCAGTTCGTTGCAGTTAACTCTGAATGGGGAAAACTTTACCGTCCTTTAGTAAAGCCATCAAAAGCCTTAAGAAAATTTTATGTAGCTTTAGTTGAGCATCAAGTTGAATCTAGCTTAATCTCATAACTCATCAAACAAGAACTGTCACAAAATTAGGCTAGGCAACAAGTTGAACTCTAACCTTAAGCTTAATAACAACTTGATTCTAGCTAAATCTCTCAACTCATCAAACAAGAACTGTCACAAGATTGAGCTAAGTAATAAGTTAGATCTAGTTTTAAGCTACATATTAACTTGAATCCAACTTAATTTCACAACTCATCAAACAAGAACTGTTATGAAATTAAGTTAAGTATCAAGTTGTAAGGAAAGAAACCCGACGTTTATGAAGAATTGGCTCAGTTTTAGGATTGCTTTCAAATAAAAAAATAGATATCTACAACTTAGATAGGAAAACTCGGTGAGAAGGTTAAGGGTACCATCAATTCATGTGAGTCTTTATATCACCGTCTATCATTGAATCAAAAATAATTTGCGAGAATTGCAGCATCAAGAATTTTCATACTAGCAATCGAGATAACTAAGGTTGTTGGTAAGAATGAGAACAAGTAGCTTGAAATTATACTTATTTGCGCAAAATGTAAGGTGAATAGAGTGAGACCATGTAGTCGACACGACACTTGTTACTAGTGTGGGGATTAGGTTGGTCTATCGGGAATCTACAGTATCGTTAACTTGTGGCAGTGGTGATTCTTATGGATACCGTGAGGCTGATGTACTCTTATGGGTTGTCCTAAAAGATTAAAATGACAAGAAAAATGGAGACCCTAAGGCAAAATGGAGGAGCTTTGAAGGCAATTGATGAGGAAGTAAGGGTAGTACTGGGTGTCGTGTCCGGTATATTTCTCGTCAATAACATACTTGCTTGCGTCCGACATTTGATGCCAAAGAGATGTTTGGTGACTCATTCATACTATCGTGTGAATTGCAAATCAAAGAAATTAAGTACAATGCTAGTTGTAAAATTTGTAGATGGAGGATAATTTTTTACAGAAGAAATCGTTTATGATATCCCCATTAGTATTAATGGAAGGAAAATTTGGTGAAGTAAGTTCCGATTCATTTAGGTGAAGTTGAGGTGGTAAATCATATGGTATTTGCTGGACATAAATTTAGAAAAAGTCGTACGTTGTAACATATTGGATTTCATAAACACATAACACATCAATAATATGGGGCGTACACTATGAGTTTTAGAGAGAGAAAGTATAGAGTTTTGGGAACTTGGTGAGACTAAGAAAAATGATATTGAAAGATCCAACCCTCTACCTTGGGAGGTAGAGGGTATTTATAGTTTCATACAAGACACGCCTCCTACAGGCTGTGGATCAGGCATACACTGAGTAAAGACCCGTCCGTCCTCCACGGTGTTACTTAACAAACTACTTATTAACATTACATGACTACGACTACGAGCTTTCTAACGAAAACATATACTTGAGGTGACCGACTCTTTAACTACCGGATTTCTAAATCCTAACAATATCCCCCTAAGGAAGGTCACCTCAATTTACATAGAACACAAACAGATGTTACATTTTGATTGTTCTTGGATTCTTGATTAAGATCTTTGCTCTGTAGTCCGTAGCCTTTGATTCTTCATGTTTCGCATATTTTGTTGACTCAAGTGGAGGTCTTTAAATGATCCACATGATGATGAGTGTTGAGCCAGCTTTGAGATCATCTGCCACCATAAATCTCTGACTCATCCTTTGTAACGTTGCCATTGATAACGCTACACGCGTCGTTCGGGGTCAAAGGAACTTCCTTTTCGTCGAGCAAGTTTTTCAACACCCTAGGCAGTGAACCTAATCGTTGTAGTGTAGTATTAGGGTAAGCCACGAGAATTGATATCGTTCTCTAGGGGAATAGGAATGCTAGTGAGAAGTTACTACGCTAAGGTTGGGGTTGAGGAAGATTATTTTTTTTATCTTTTTATGTTTTTTTGGAAATGGAAAGGTACGAATCTTAGGGTTTGGATTTGGGGGGGGGGGTTGGTATTTCTACCGATTACTCTACTCGTCTAATTATCTAATCTAGTGGGTTGTCTATGTCTAATTATTTTGTGCTCGTATGATGATTTAAAGATGTGTTTACTTAGGTTTTATTGCTCCTTAATTATCTCCTATTGATGGTTGAATTGTCACGTCCTTATTCTTAATCGCGTTGTGTGTCTAAGGTCGTAGGGTATGCGTTTATCCCTAACTCTTTGAAACTACCAAAGGTTATTGCCTACAAAATCTCTAGGATTTATAAACTTAACACTAAGGTACTCTTCGGATGGTTTAGCCTAAAATGACTCTAGGTAACGATAAGCTAAGGTTCACAAAGATTAATCAAACATTAACTACACAACGGATGACTTATCGCAATACTAGATCATTAACAATTAAGATAAAAGACAACCAATCAATATTCAATAATTAAGTTTCATATTCCCTAAGCAAACACACAAGTAAATTAGCCGGACATGGGAAACATGCAAGCATACACACAATTAATTGAAGACATACTTGAATTAATGAAGTAAAACACTTATCTTGATGTAAGATAGGATATGAACCCTAAAATACTGTACAAGACAGCCTTGGTTCGGTTTAGGTTTTTACTCCAAAGACTACACACTGAAAAATAAAAAATTCAGATTCTATATATAAGATTACAAATGCGACGGCGTCACCCTTTGATTTGTGACACCGTCGGGTCGCCGTTATTAGGGTTTCGTCTTGGCCACGTTAGTCTTGCGACGGCGTCACCTTATGCTTGTGAGGCCGTCCCTTTCAGTCTCTGACGTCGTCTGGATCAAATCTAGGCTGTCTGAGTTGCGACGCCCTACTCTTTTAAAACCTGAAGCCGTCACTTGTAAATGAGCAATTTGGCTACTAAGTTGTCACAAAACTTGTCCGACGGCATCGCTAGTTGTGCTTGACGCCGTCCCCTTCAGTTCCAGCAGCCTGAGTGTCTCGATTCTTGACTTTGGCCATTTTCTTCGTATATTCACACCTTTTTGTCCGAATAAGTGTCATTCCAACATTTTGCCTTCAAGATACCTAAAAAGTGAAAAGGAACGATATGAAGTAATAACGGATACAAAAGTGATCAAATAAGGGCTTAAACGACCCCTCAAAAAGGCACATTTTAAAACCTTATCAGCCATCATGTAACGTTGTGACTATTGGACCGACATGCACACATTCTGGATCATGATTTCTTCTCATCAGATTTGCGGAAGCTTTTGTTGATTCATGATATTTGCAGCAGCGTAGCAGAAGCATGGAGTGAAAATATCAGAGTCGTTGATGAAGATATGCACTTATCATGAATTCTTTAGACATGAATGTGATGTGTGAGCATGCGGCTATGGATTGACGCCTCAATTATGATCAACTGCAGCCGTCGGGTGTTCCTGCAGACAACAGTTAGCAATAAAAGCGCACAAGAGTGTCTTTGATCACTTTCGTTGAATTGAGGTACACGGCCCATGGTTCCCCGTTGATCAGTACAAGTACTGCCTGTGGTCAGGTAGAATTCCGAAGAACCTCCTTGACAGGGTTTCGCAGCTGCTCTAGCCAGTCTCAAACCGGAATGTCTCAAAGAAGACAACACGGAGTGAGTAAACCAGCGAATTGAGATTCACTGATTGATGAAAAAGATTTGAAAACAATCATGTATTGCTTGTTATAAAGGGTTTTGCAATACAACAAAGGTTTTATGAAAATCAGTTATCAATCATAAATACGCTTTTAATTTTTTAAGACATAATACACAGACGAAGTGCTAACGAAAAGAATTTTTGTGCACATCGACCGGTTTTTCAAAGGTATCCGTCAATTCATTTCCTGGACCAAGGTTGATTGAAGGTATGAATCGCCCCATCATTTATGTCCAGTTGTCACATGTTTGATCTATTGGATAGGTCTCACATGCCACCTACCAAGAGCTTGTTTGATGTTGGCTCTAGAAGGTTTTCCATCTTCATTGTGAATATGTGAACATATCACTCAGATGTTCTGGCAATTCCACAAGGATAGTGCGTAGGACTCTTAAGATATATATACTCACTTTCCACATTGTGTGAAACATTGAGTCTTCATTGATTGTGTCCTAGTGAGATTTATTGATGATCTCGTGGCTCTAGACTCAATAGTGCACATTTTGCTTCCTATGCCAGAGACTAGGGAGAGGGTCTCCTTCTTCAATATCAACAATCTCTAAGAGAAAGTCGATAGATTATGTAGGTTCCCCGTGAGAATGAAACAAGTGCTATTAAGAGGAACTTGAGTAGCTTGGGAAGTTGTAGTGTAGTGCGTCACTGGGTCCATGACGTCTTGTCTTCAATACCGGTGTTACCTTGGTAACCGCCAGTAGCATATGAATTGAACCCGGTTTCTGCCCTAAGGTTGAAATAATGGAGGGCTATTTCTTTTCAACCTTTTCTCATTCATTTCTTTATCATTCTTCAACCCCTTCAGTGCTTACCGAGACTTCATTACTAGAACCTTGTTGGGTTTATTCTAGTTCTAGCTCTATCTTAGTCCGCACTCTTCCCATTTCTCACTTTTCTCCTTTTTTCATCATACCTAAGGACTTCTACACTATTTAGTGGATTGTCCTTGGGTAGATCCCTCCGGGTCTGGTGGGATCGTGGGAACGAATATCTAACCTAACCATCCTTATATCTCCATGCATAAAGTAAATTTGGTCGGTCTTTTTGGTATTGTTCTTCTCCTAATGAAACCAATTGAAAACCATATGAAAATCAATCCAGGTACGTGTGATACAAGATCAAATCATTTTGTACCTGAATCATTTTTTGATATTTTTAGAAAACGCTCCCCCTCAGCATGTGCATCAAATATTTGAAGTTGTTTTGGCACATGGAGTAAAGAGGAATTTGAAATCTTAGATTAAGAATTAAAGATCCAATCTTTGATTAACATTTTCTAAAATGATCATCATCACTTCCCGATCAAATCTAGTAATTTTAAATACTTTGGATAAAATACTTTTGGGAAGGATGAGGTTTTCTTATGATTGCTCCCCCTCAATATGTGCATCGAGATTCGAAAGTGTTTTGCACATATTAGAGAGAACCTGCACTTAGAGACAATTCAATCACGTTTCAATTCTTTTTGGTTTGAGATAGATGCTCCCCCTCAACATGTGCATTGAAAAATTAAAATCGTTTGGCACATGTAGGGAGGAGAGCTTGTTAATATCTTTAAAAAACCACTTATTGACTTATCAGTTTATATCCAATTTAAATCACAAATTCTCCCCCGATAACAATTTTTAAATCCTTTGAGATATGTGATCTCTATTGATTTAAATTATTTTTGAAAGCTTTTGAGGAGAATTGAGACTAGTTTTTAAAATATTTAACTGATAAAGATCAAATTCTGAGACTTTAACCTCCAATGTTTAAACATGCTTAAGTATCTTATGAAAACACAACGTTAGCCTTGGTCTGGATCCAATTGTATAAAAACATTGTTCTTTTTGATTATCCAAAGTTAGACCTTGCTCGGTTACGCACCAATTGTTTGAAAAATAACTTTTTGATTTGATTGAAATCATTCTCCCCCTCAATCAATGACATAAGTTGTTGATTGAGCGTACGAGATTTTGACAAATGATATGTCCAGATGATTTTCAAAAATATGGTCTAAGTTATTTTCAAAGCAATTTTGTTTTCATTAGATGACAAATATTTTTCAGAAGAATATTTAGAAGGAAAAATATTTGTGATGGAAACATTTGTCTTTTTGGCGACAAACATATGATTTTAGAATCAGAGCATGAGATTTCAAAAATTAATTTAAGTATGGCTCTGTTCTTTCTTTAAAAATTGGTTACTACCTGAAATGACAGTAAATTACCATTTTCTCCATCCCAATTTTATTTATTTATTTATTTTTTTAAGTTTATGTACATTCGAACTTCATCTAAAGACCCGTGCCATTCTTTGAGTGACAAATCAAAGTCCGTAGATGTTATCGAAAAATAGAAGTAGATGGGAAAAATAATATTTTTGGGCTTTTTCATAGATTTTCTGATTTTTATGGATTTTTTGAAATTTTATATTTTTCTATTTTCTTTTTGTGGGTTTTATAATTTTGTATTTTGCTTTTTGAATAAATATGTACAAGAGATGGATGAAGAAAAGCCTTTACTCCTCGTCTTCCTCTTGAATATGTTTGAGCGGTTCCGGTTGTAGACTCTTTAGACCAAGTCGTGGAAGGATAAACTCAAAACGTTCTCTAGGAAGAGCTTTGGTGAAGATGTCTGCTAACTGATATTCAGTCTTTACAAAATATAGTTCCACCACACCATTCTCCACTTGCTCCCTGATGTAGTGATGTCGAATGTCGATATGCTTTGCTCTTGAATGTTGAACGTTGTTGCATGAGAGAGCAATGGCACTCTTGTTATCACAGTACAGAGGGATTTTGTTGAATTCAAAACCATAGTCAGATAATTGGGATCTCATCCATAGGATTTGAGCACAACAAGATGACATGGCTATGTATTCTGTCTCTGTAGAGGATATTGAGGTACTCATTTGTTTCTTTGAAGACCAACTCACAAGCTTATCACCCAAAAACTGAGCACCTCCTGACGTGCTTCGACGTGTATCTTGACACCCTACATGGTCAGCATCTACATAGGCTGTTAGTGACATACCGGTCTCCTTCGAATACCAAAGTCCCATGTTGATGGTTCCTTGGAGATACCGAAAGACCCGTTTAACCGCTTCAAGGTGCTTTTTGGTAGGCTTATCCTGGTATATAGCACACATGCATACAAAACGAATGTCGGTCTCGGGGTAAGGTACATCAGGGATCCAATCATACTACGATATTTAGTTTGGTCAACCATGATCCCTGAGTGGTCCTCATCCAGTTTAGTACGCTCCACCATGGGAGTGTCAACAGGGTCACACGAATCAAATCCAAAATTCTTTAAGATCTTATTTGCATATTTAGATTGATTGATAAAGATTCCTCCGGGACTTTGTGAAATTTGTAATCCCAAGAAAAATGACATTTGTGCCATCATTGACATTTGAAATTTGGAGCCCATCTCCTTAGAAAAACGGTCACATTCATTGGGGTCAGTCGAGGCAAAAATAATATCATCTACATAGATTTGAACATGAATTAAGTGTTTGCCTGACTTTCTGGTGAACAATGTCGGATCAACTACTCCTTTGCTGAATCCATTAGATAGAAGAAACTTTGATAGCGTGTCGTACCATGCCCTTGGAGCTTGCTTCTAACCGTAAAGGGCCTTTTTCAAGCGATAGACATGAGTAGGATGCTCTGGATTCACAAAACCTTCAGGCTGGCTGACGTATACAACCTCTTTCAGATCTCCGTTAAGAAAATCGGTCTTTACATCCATCTGATAGACTACCACGTTCTTACTAGCAGCGTTAGCCAAGAAGATTCTGATTGCCTCGATAAGTGCAACTGGAGCAAATGATTCTTCAAAGTCAATACCTTCTTCTTGACGGTATCGTTTTGCAACCAGTCGAGCCTTGTTCGTTAGCACATCACCATGCCCATCGAGTTTTACTTTGAAGATCCATTTTAGAGCAATGATCATCGCACAGTCAGGAGCAGGTACTAATTCTCATACATCTAGTCGATCAAACTCATGATATTCTTATTGCATGGCATTGAACCAGCTGTCCTCAGTCATGGTTGTTTTAACATCTTTTGGTTCGACCTTAGATTGTACGGAGTTGAAGAAGCACCACAAGGTATCAGTTGCAAGTTGTTTACGAGTGGATACTGGACGAGAAGGGTTCCCAATGATGTTTTCCAATGGATGGTCATGTGTCCATTTTCTAAGGTGCTCCTGTAGTTGTTGTTGAGGGACTAAAATAGCAGAGTTTGGATCTTCTGATGAAGATGGTTCTGAAGTTGGTTCAGTAGCAAATATGTTCTCAAATGGAGCATCTTCGGGAGTAGTAAAAGGGTTATCTTCATCATAATTTGCAGCTTCATTTCCATGATGTACAGCTGAAGATTGAGGATTTGAGGATGACGATGAGTGATCTGCAGCTGGCGCTTCTTGAGAAAGAGTCATTAAAACAGATGGATTATCTGTGTTGATTGGATTAGAAGCCACCACTCTTGATGGTGTAGAATGATCATTAACAATAGGTTCATAATATTCATCAAACATTGGATCAAACAGTTTCTTCAAATCTTCTTTAGAAGGAGGTACATATGGAACTGCATGTGAGGGATTGTGTACAAGAGAGGAACTGATAGGACTACAAGATAAATGTTGAGATGCGGGTCCAGAACTTAATTGTCCTAGAGCCATTTGCTCAGACAGCTCATCGAACGTGACGTGAATAGTTTCCATGATATCTCGGGTTCTTTTATTGTAGATTTCGTAACCCTTCTGGTTTGGTGCATAACCAACAAAAACTCCAATGTCCGCCTTAGCTCTTAACTTTCCTAAGTCTTGACCATCATTCGTTGGATAACATAAGGCATCGAAAATACGAAGGAAAGACAGATCTGGTTTTCGGTTTTTGATAAGTTCGTAAGGAGAACGGTTTTGGGTGTAGCAAGCAGTGGCAATGGCTTCAGCCCAGAGAAACATTGGAACCTTTGAGAAAATTAGCATAGTCCTTGCAGCTTCGACAAGAGTCCGATTTCGTCTTTCAACTACACCGTTTTGTTGAGGAGTACGTGGAACACTTCTTTGATGGCTGATTCCAATGCTTTCATAGAACTGACTCAGTTCTTTGTTAACAAACTCAGTTCCATTGTCTGTTCGGATAATTCTGATAGTTTTATTAAGTCGAACCTGTAGCTATTTAATAAGTTTGATAATGACATCTGGAGTTTCATCTTTGACCTTAAAAACTTAACCCAAGTAAACCGAGAATAGTCATTAACCACGACTAACACATATTTCTTCCCGTTTATAGTTTGCACTCTCATGGGTCCACACAAATCCATGTGAAGAGTATGAAGAACTTCCATTACTGAGTTTGCAGGTTTGGGTTTATGGGCATATTTCTTGCTTTTTCCCAATTGGCATGTTGAACAAAGATGATCTTTTTCATACTTCAATCTGGGTAAACCTCTTACGAGGTCCTTTCTTGACAAATCATTTATGGTTCCGAATTTCAAGTGATTGAGACGACGATGCCATAGCTATGACTTTGTTTTAGAGGCCTTTGATAACAAGCAGATTGGAGAAGACTTCAGCATGTCTTCGATAGAGATGGTGTACAAGTTTGTTCCACGTTTTCCTCTTAAAAGTTCCACACCATCAAGTTCTCTAACGAAACAAGTATGTTTTCTAAAGGCCACTTCTAGATTAGAATCACAGAATTGACCGACAGAAAACAAATTATGACCAAGACCTTCAACATACTATACCTAGGAAATTACATTATCGCCAACCACATAATCTCCATAACCCATAATTGCCCCAAAATGGTCATTACCGAATCTAACAGTCCCGATAAATTTACTCATGAAGTTCATGAGCCGCGAGAGATCTCTAGTCGTATGCTTGGAACAGCCTGAGTCCAGGTACCACAGAACGATTTGAACGACCTGCAGTTGAACACAGACAAGAATGGATGACTGGACAATTGGGATCCCCATGCGAGAATGGGTTCCATTTGATTAGTAAATGAGGTTGGAACACCCACATCAGAAGCTGAAACAATGATATCATTAGAGGTAGATACCGAGCTAGTAGTAACAGTAGATCCATTCAAAGTATGTTCACTTCTAAAGGTATAGTTCTACCAGTAGGCATCCATTTCCTAATGGGCATTGATCTAGATAAGTTAGGGCACAACTCATTAAGATTGAATTTATGGCCAGTAGGTATCCATTGATATCTTACATTACTAAACTTTCTTCCTGTTGGTTTCCAATGTTTTCTAGTCCTCTTCCACCTTGATTTTCTGACCTTCTTATCCTGTTTTCTAGTATTAACATTTTTTACCGGAGATTTGACAGCATTACTCAAATCATTCATAACACATTCATGATTAATACCAGAAATCAAACATTCATTATATGTTTTGCAAGTAGTAGCAGAATTTGAATTAATTACAGTACGCTTATAGCTAATACTAGAATCAACACGATTCGTCTTATTCAACACAAACTTATTGTTCCTAGGGTGGTCTTCTACGTTCTTCCATTGGTCACTCTTAGCTTGCGAGGTCCTATCTTGCTTTGTATTGCCTAGAGGCTTTGACCCGCTTGCCTTAGTATCACTGATTACTCCTGTAAAGGGAATGATGGGAACATTAGTTGGTTTTGCTACTTTTTGCGTTCCTGATCTAGAAGTGCTGGGATCTGAAGTACTCGCAGGCACATCAAATTTCACATGTTTAACTTTAGGCATAGAACAAGGCATAATGACTTTGTCTTTAGTACAAAAGGATTTAGGGCATGTTGCTCTTAAACATTCTAAAAGTTCCTGAGATCGTTTAGCATATAAGCCTGCATACCTAACTTCACTATCAAGTGGATTATTTATGCTATCCTCTTCGACAATCTCACGGAGACATTCTAGACTATCCTTAAGGTACGAAAGATATTCTTGAAATACAAGTTCGTTATTTCTAAGATGAGGAGGAATATACTTTGATCACAGCATACTTAGAATCCGCAGATGCCTTTGATATAACATTCTCATCAAAGACAAGCGGCATTTTCCCTTTTCCCCGACTCTTCAGATTCTCAATTTCCTTTTGTAAAGAAGTTATTTTTCATTGTTCTTGTCACGAGTGACTTTCATTGAATCATATAACTCTTTGAAATGTTGTTTAACTTTTTCATTTTCTTCAAGAAAACTGTCATTTTCTTGTTGTAAAACATTAATGATGTTTTGAAGATGAAAGTTTTGAGAATTATGAGAATCTAAAGGAGGAGGCATTTGGGAGCCATTCACATTATTCTTATCACCTTTCAATTGTGAAATTTGGGTTTTCAATCTTTTGATCGTGTTACAATGAGCTCGAATCTGTTCATCACGTTTGCTTATTTCAAAAACTGCATCAAACTCAGGAGCATCCGAGGATGTCTTGACATTTGAGGTTTTAATATTTTCTTTGAGATGTTGATATTTTAATTGCAAAGCAAGATGTTCAACTTCCAATTTAGAGAAATGTTTGACCAAGTTATCATGATCATCCTGTTCAACTTTATCAAGCAATTTTGAATTTGTGGTTTCAAGCTCAATGACACGATCATGGGAAACTTTTAATGCAACAGTTAATTCATGAAATTGAGACGCAGTAATAGAATAATTTGTAACAGTTTAGAACACATCTTGTGTAACACAATGAGAAATCAATTATCATTAATGATGTGCAGATTCTTTATCTCAATTTCATTACTCTTAAGCTCACGTTCATACATACTAACCTTAAATTCCATATCATTAAACATCCTTTTCATTTCTATAATCTCTGTGTCCATTCCCTTTTGAAGACTCTCAAATTGTTCTTTAAGTTGTTTAAAGAAAGGCATGACCTCAGTTAAATAGCATTATTTAGTTTGTTCAAAACCCCTTTCCCCTTCAGTTATCCTAGTGGGTGTGATTCTCTTCTTACACGTTTTCTCAAAATCAACAAATAGTTGGTAAACTACATAAAGGCTGATTAAGGTCTTGCTATTAGTGGGAAGATTTCTAGGCACTAAATGCATTGGTGTATTTGGAGGATACACAGTGGCTGGAGTCAATTTCCAACAAGGGGGATTCTTTGTAACAAGATTACCTGCCTTTTGCTTATCTATATCTTTCTTCCAGAAAACTTGTTCAGGGGTTAGTTGAGTTTGAGGTTTAAACATGTTCAAGGAAATCCAGTTTTCCTTAGTGTAATCATGGGGTTTATACGATATATTATACTTTGTACACTTAGGATCATTTAAATTCTTTGCCATTTTCACCCTAGAAGCTTCTTCAAATTTTATATCCTCGTCAGTGCATCCTATACATGATGGTGTTTGCCTAGGCTTAATAATCTCATTACCATCATAGACTACCTTTTGTGCAGCTCTAGCAACTTTTCCATACTCGGGATTGGGTACCTCTACAAGGGGGATGCTATGTTTATCGCTTAAGACTCTATGCTTAGTGATCATGTGAGAAGTCTGAATGGTGTTCCCTTGTATGTACAGTTTGTTTTCAAGTTTGTTTTTCAAAGTTTTTAGGTTGGAAAAGTCATTCAAAAGTTTTGATTCCTTAGCATTGAATTCCTGTTTAAGCACTTTTACATTTTCTTGAAGTTCTTGCTTTTGCTTAACAGTTTTAGTAAGCTTTTCTTGTAAGGAGTTTAACTCTTGTTTTAACATTTCTTCCCTAAAGTTACTTTTTCTAATGACTGTACGTATTTGGTTATCCATATCCTGCTCACGGGTGGTCAATTCAAACTTAGCACGTTGTTCATAAATGGCAACTTGTTCCTTATAGGCATTAAGTTCAGAGGTTATGGAATCATCAGGGGCACATGCAGTGTATTCATAAAAAATATAGTCATTATTGACTGCAGAAGATGGATCACTTGATACATATTCACTTCCATCTTGCTTCACATATTGATCATATGGGACAACATTGCTATTACTCATATTTTCAATTCTGATTCAATAATTTCAGTTGATTGTACTTTGTCATGCATCTTTTGCACATCAACCTCATCGTATAGTTTTAATACCTCTGAAATGATAGATTCCCTGGAAGGATTGGCCTGTTTTGGTGTAGAAGCCCTTGGAGTTACCATTGGTGAGATACTAGCCATGAAGATGGTGCAGGCGGTTGGTTCATCATCAACATCTGAATCAAATGCATCACAATCTGCAACTTGAAATGCGTTGGGATTGTTCTGACCCATACCCTGCACTGGCTGTTCATCCACATTAGCATCATAAGTTCTGGCATTTCCCTCAGCAAGGAATAGCAATTCTTCCTCATTCAACATAGCACCACTGTCTTGAGCTTGCACCAGTAGCATCTTGTCCCAGAAGTACTCTGCATTTTGTGGACGTTTTGGAAGAGTGCAATTCCTTGCGATGTGTCCTTCTCCACCATAGTTGTAACATTTAATAGGCTTTACTTGACCCTGAGCCATGTTCCTTCCACGATTCTGATTGCCCATATATCCACCACCACCTCCAACATTCCCATATCCAGCACCAACATTCCCTTGCTCATTATGTGGAAGGTATGCATTTTGTCTTCCTTGCACATTTTGCACCACTACCTTTCCATCTTTAACCGTAGCATGATTGTGAAGATTGGATGTAGTTCTGAGGTAATTGTTGGTGTGCGGGGTGAAGTTGAAGTTCTGCTTGACCATTAAAGCCAGTTGATTGACAAGCTGTTCCATAAATGTGTCTGATTCTGGAGGCTTATACCCTGGATCCGGAATGAGTTTGTGATTACCATTTCCAGTAGGTATGACTTGAGATGCTTTGGTAGTAATTCCTACATTAGTATAGAATGCAGTTGAATCATTTGAAGAGCTTGCATTTCCAGCATTGTTGTTGAACTTTTCAAGAATCATCCGCTCAAACACAGCATGCTTCTCATTATGGAGCAAGTATGCATACAATTGCTCATAATTGGTGTTCCTCAAACCTTTGTTTAGCTTGATTGCAGTGACAAATTTGTGCCATTCGGGATTCATGTTATTCACAAACTTTGAATTGAGCTGAATATTTGGCATTGTCATTTTGATATTCCTCATATCATTCACAAGCTTGTGGAATCTTACATGATATTCAGTAACACTTTCCCCTGGATTCATCTTAAAGTTCTCAAACTCAATATACAGCTGAGACTCCCTGTCTTCTTTAGTCAATTCAGAACCAGAGAGAAGCATCTTAACATTGTCCCATACTGCCTTAGCTTCAGTGTTGTGATTGATCAACTTGTAAATGTCCTTAGATAAACCCTGAAGTATGATGTTTGCATACGAGGTCTGCATCGTATCTCTTCTTCTCCTTATCAGTAAGTTCATCATACGTCTTTGGTCTATCCAATCCTAATATCACTGAACCATCAGCAGCAGTTTCAAGAATGTCTCTAGTAGTCTCAACTTGATAAGGTCCTTCATAAATTGACTTAAGTATGTTAACCCCATTTTCTTTTCCTAAGCAATACAGTCTGATTCCTTGAGCCCAAGAGTCACAGTCGGTTCTGTCCATCATGGGAGGACGAGTATCAGATCCTGCAGCTTGAACGTCGTCAGCAACAAAAGAAGTGATTGTAGACATGATTACAGATTCTACGGGATTTTACTATTCTTTGATTAAACCGGGAAATAGATTCTTTCACGGGATTTTACTAAATCAATAGAAAACCGTAAAACGTAACACGAAGAAATGACAAGTCTCAAAAGACAAGTTGCACACTTGACAAGTCGCACCCAAGACAACTCGCACCCAAGACAACTCGCAGCCAAGACAACTCGCAGTAGGAGACAACTTGCAATACAAGACAACTCGCTTAAATGACAACTCGCTTAACATAAAACTCGCTTAATAGACAACTCGCTTAACAGACAACTCGCATAAGACACAACTCGCTTAGGCTGACAACTCGCATAGTACACAAGTACACCCACTACTTTGTCCTTTCTTGTTGTGACAACTCGTAATTTCAGGTCATTTTACAATCTTTAAAAGTTTCACTATTTCATCATTTATCGTAAACTACGTTTACGAGTATCAAATTCGCGTAACCTTAACGGTTTAGCTGCGAATTCATGAACATTTCATCTAGGACATTTTATATAGACTAGGTTTAGTCTACATATCATTAACATCATTTCATATCGGTTCATGCATGGATTTGCATTTTTCAATTAAACGTTTATTTTCCTATTAAATAAACGCTATCGCGTAAACATTTAATTTGAATATTGATCCGACACTTCCAAAAATATTCCTAATATATTTTTATACTCCTTTTAAGACTATAAAAATTATATTATTAGTTTACCCGATGTTTTCAATTTATTTCGTATATAAATTGTTATGTTTATATAATTACGACGGTTTTCGTAAATTCAACCCGATAAATATTTATTCACTAAATTCTTGTGAGAAATGTATTTTTATAATTTTTATGGCTTCAATACATTTTATTTTGTTCCGTTAAAATCTATTTTTAGTTAACACTATACTAAATACCTAATTATTTTACAAATTACACATTACAACATAAATTTATACATTTAACTACTCAAAACTACACCCCCCCCCCCCCCCCCCCTAAGCCTCATGGCCGGCCACCCTTATCCAACTTAAGTCACCAATTTTGTTTTCTCTACTCATGTACACCTAGACAAGATATTTGTATAATATACTACATAATATCTAATTAACACATACACTACACACAATGCAAGGTGAAAATCAAATAAATCCTCTCCTCTCCTCTCCTCCATAACCGGCCAAGGTCAAGAACTAGGGGAGATCAAATATTTTTCATGATCCAAGTGATTATCAAGCTCTACTAGTAATCTAATTCAAGGTTTTGAAATAAAAATCTATAGATTAATTAAGGTTTTCATCATTTTCTTCCACCACATCATTCAAGTAAGCATTTCATGATCATCATAATTCTTTCATATTCATTTTTATGTTATTTCATCATTTTTGCAAGAAAACATGCATGTTACATATGAATTTATACCACTTTTGTTGTTTTTATTACTTATTATGTAATATAATTATCCTATAATGAATCCCTTGAAACATATCATTTTTGGTGATGTCTAGGAATCCATGACACCCTAAGAAGGTGTATGGTAGGATTTGAATAGCTTCGGAGTTGTTTTGAATTGGTTAGAATAGGTTTTGCGCGATAAAAACTCATTTCGACAAGTTTAATTTAGGGTCTGTCCATATTTTGAAATTCTGGAATTTTCGACAGTAAGCAAAATATTTTGGGCTAGATATTTGGAAAATATACTTTAAAACGAAAACGTGGCCGCTTGAACGGGTTAAAATGGAGTTATAACGAACAAGTTTTTGAATTTTTGAAGTTTGACGACGAAAACTAATTGTTTCAGAAAATTCAGCATGCTGTCTCGACTTTTTACGAGTCAAAAATGAGTCTTAAGTGTTATAAAATGTGTCGACTTATCAAAAATATATTAGTATATATTATTACGATTCTGAGGACATATAAAACGTAGAAAACGGACTTGTAACGATTAAATTATACACGTTTACACAAAGTTGCCGTAACTTTATTATATAAGAAAAACTATTATATTTCTAATAGACAAGTATTACGGCAAACAAGTGACGATTTTGAAGGTCGTTTTTAACATTGATGTAGTACTTTTTATAACATTATGTCTTCTAGTAAAAGTAAGTTCGCCTAGCCTATTTTCCAAAATGTCCAAGCGTTCGTCAAGCGGAGTTGTAACGAATAATATACGGTCACTTAAACTTTGCCGAAAACCATCCTGAAACAATATTTTGGATACTAGTACCATACTTCACCTATACTTTTCTCCATGATCGAGACCTCTAGGATGGAAACTTAAGCACTAAAACTTTGAGATAATGATACAAGCTTCCCAAAACCGTTAAGTTCGTTTACTAACACTCGACGTGCACCATTTTACGACTAGCTTTTCAAGGCCGTTTTGTCACTTTCATGAAAATTCCAATGACATTATTTTACGACGAAAAGTTATAATTTCATAATAAATCATTAAATGATTATCGTAAGATATCATTTCAACGTAAATACTTGTAAAGTATTTTATAACATGACGAGATGTAATAAACATATATTTCGACAATAAATTCTATTTTTAAAAACGTACAAGTGGTATAGATTACATGTGGATTTGCATGCACGATATTGTTTCATGATTTACATTAGAACATATCATTCATGATAGGTCATGGTCAGAGGTTGCGTCTCATTTCAGTATTGCCATTACATCATCATTATCATTGCAACAAGTGAGTTTTCATAGCCCCGATTTATTCAAGTTTTTACTTATTTCAAACCTACGGGGGAGAATACATTGCACATCATTTTTATTACGATACCAAGTATATCAAATTCATTACATTGCTTAAGTTACCTCATGCCAATTGAATGTCCCCATTATATAACATGAACCGTTAATTTCATAGAAGCGAGGGTGAGTGGATAGATCTATCGAGGGTGACTCCTCCATCCGGGTTGGTGGATTCCAACTGGTTAAACGGATGCATTTCATTTAATATCATTATTTGAGTTGTTTGGCAAACACTTTGTTGGGGCGAACATCATGATCAGTCTAGTTTCGGTGTCATGGACTTATAGCAATTGTAACATTTTTGTGACATATTTGTCATACATAATTTATACTTGTGGTAGTCGTATTAAACAGTTTCAACAACTCTATGAACTCACTCAACCATTGTGTTGACACTTTTAGCAATGTATTTTCAGATAACTAAGGCATTCACTTCTTGGCATGCATGTGGACATATCATAGAGTCGCGGTGACGACGCGTCTCACATGGGATTTATACACTTTAAAAACATCGTTTGACTTGTACCAAACTTATTTTCCGCACATGTTGATTTCATTTGGGACCTATATCTTTGTAACTCTGAATGTTTTTATTAAATCAAGCGATGTATTTTCCAAACGACACTTTAGGTCGTTCAATATAACTGTGATTGTGATGCTATGACAGTCAATCCCCAGGAATTCCATTCCGCTGCAAAACAGGTAATTTGGGGGTGTGACACTTGTCGTTTTGTCTCAATAGACAACTCGCATATAAGACAACTCGCTTCAATAAGATGGCTCAGAATAGACAACTCGCATCAAGACTAGGACAACTCGCATCAAAGAAAAACCATTCGAGACACAACTCGCATCCAACAAACTTACAAAAATACCACTTCTCAATCCAAAAACAACTTAACCACAATGATTCAAGCCTTCCAAATCAAAACCTAAACACTTATAATGATTCTAAACACAAAAGTACAATCAAAATCCAAACTTTAACACTAGAAATGATCCAAATGATGCAAGCTACTCTAAACTCATTCAAACCCAAAAACCTTATGAAAACCACTAGAAATCCAAGAACATGAAAGATGAGTGATCAAACCATGGCTCTAGATACCATTTGTAATATATTGGATTTCATAAACACATAACACATCAATAATATGGGGCGTATACTATGAGTTTTAGAGAGAGAAAGTAGAGAGTTTTGGGAACTTGGTGAGACAAAGAAAAATGATATTGAAAGCTCCAACCCTCTACCTTGGGAGGTAGAGGGTATTTATAGTTTCATACAAGACACGCCTCTTACGGGCTGTGGATCAGGCATACAATAGGTAAAGACCCGTCCGTCCTCCACGGTGTTACTTAACAAACTACTTATTAACATTACATGACTACGACTACGAGCTTTTTAACGAAAACATATACTTGAGGTGACCGACTCTTTAACTACCGGATTTTCTAAATCCTAACATACGTGATAGAAAATATTATTGCAGTTGTATTTCCGAATGAAGGAACGATCACCGTCTATGAAGGTCGAAGAAATAATGATATAGGGGTGATACATGTAGGTTTCCCAATGTGTGAAGAATGTTGTTCTAGGGCAATTGAAGGAAATGAGAAAGAAATATCCAATTCGTGGCACGGGTTTGGTAGTCGTATTCTTGAGACAGAATTATAAGGGAAATGATTGTATGGTGCGTAGTGGCTTATCTATACATTTCACAAAAGCCTGATTTACATGTTTTGTTAGAAGGTTCTCATAATGAGTCAAGTGATGTGGACGAGGTCAGTAAAGAGTTACGATGGTGGTGTTCTTATCATGTAGGAAAAGTTTGTTGATGTCATCATCCGAAAGGAAGGAGTAGAATCCAATAGAGTTCGATCAATGAGGGTAGTCATTACTAATAGTCTCTTAGTGGAAAAAAGAACTTTTAAGGAAAAGTCCTTGGTGTGAAAACATTAAGGATGAACGTGTCGTCGGGCATATACGGCTTGCTGGAAATGATGGTCTATGAATCAAAGGATCTAAGGACAGAATTTGGGCCAATGATTTGGAACGTTAAAAAATTGTTATTAGTTGAAGCTCATAAGTCCAATGCTCAATTCATCTAGGCAGGAATAGGATGTACAATGACTTGAAATCATTGTATTAGTGGTATGAGTCAGGTGGATACAATGTTGAAGGATGTTTGACTTGTTACAAGTGAGAGCTAAAGGCCTTATGAACATGTGCAACTTCTTGAATCCAAATGCAAAAGTGTAGTCATGTCCCAATGTGACTAAGTTATCTAGAACTCCAAAAAGGGCACGTTGTCTCGTGGGTAATTATAAATATATTGTTTAATTCAACGCGCTTCAATCAACACGAGAGTCTTATTCTTCTGGAATGGGTGGTGTTAGTGCAAATATTACGATATTTAATCTATACAGTCTCGTTTGTTTTGTTGATGACAAACCATGTAACTTGTAATACATAATGTAAAATGTACAAATTACTCGTAACCATATTTGGTCTCAACATACTTTCTGCACCTCTCTATGTCTCAATTCCTTGTATGCTACAACACAGGTTCATACATGTTTGTTATGTTGCGTTATGATCAAACCCCTAATAAACCATTAAACACATCTAGTTAAATATTTTATATAAAGCTAAAACCATTTTTATAAAACATTTACAAGTAACATTTGTTACTTACACTTTTATACAATACATGGCCTTAAAACTAGTTAAGTCAATGGTTAATAAAATAGGATGGATTATCCATAACACATGATCCATTACCCATTACCCATTACTCATAACCCATAACCCATTTTCTAGGTTCATCGTATCTAGTTGAGTACCCATGACCCAAAGTCCATGACCCAAAACCCATTTTCCATGTTCAATGTACAGGAGCATCGCCGGATCTGCCAGATCCCTTTGGGTTAGGCAGCCGGATCCCTTTTAGAAGGGATCCTTGGGGAAGAAACAATTTTTGGTATTTTGTCTATGGATAGCAAACCATTTCATCTTTGTTTCTTGCACCTTTTACACACTTTCTCTCCACCATTTCTAACATATTTAGATCAGTAGGAAAACATGTAAAACACCTTCTTTCTCATATGATCATAATGCTTCTAACTTTCATTTTCTTGTAAGCATACTCCAAAAGTGATCTTCCAAAGAGATCATGCATCCTTACCTACTGAAGTGATCCTCTAAAGCAAGTTTAGAGATCTTGCATCCTCATCCACCACAACCATACATACATGAAGATCTATCACAACAAGCTTAGGGAACTCGTGATCTTAATTGAAGGCTTCCTATAAATGGAAGTTTATTTAGATTAGGCATTCATATCCATTAGACACATTGTCTTGGATCTTCTCTTGTATGATCTTCATGTATCTCTAACTAGATTATATGGTTTATGTGTTTGTGCCATAGAACACAAGGTTTGTTATGTTGGGCCACATAACATAACAGGTGTCGTAGTTGTATTGTGTAGATCAGTGTAGTAGAACGTTGGTTCCTTAAGATTTGTTGATCGGGTTGTGGTTCCTCCTTT
The DNA here is from genome assembly GCA_910596185.1 of Chrysanthemum makinoi. Lineage (NCBI taxonomy): Eukaryota > Viridiplantae > Streptophyta > Magnoliopsida > Asterales > Asteraceae > Chrysanthemum > Chrysanthemum makinoi. The sequence goes on along the minus strand of OU343223.1, from coordinate 197,780,222 downwards.
GTAATGGAACCCGATATCTTGCCTTGTACCGGATAAAGTGTATGTGGAAAACTAGAAGGGGGGGTTGAGTAGTTTTACCAATTAAAACATCGGTTTAAAATATTTAGATCGACTTATGTCAATCTATTTAGATGTTTATGTTGGACATTGATAGATAGATATGTGGAAAACTAGAAGGGGGGTTGAATAGTTTTGCCAATTAAAACTTCCTTTTAAACTATTTAGATCGACTTATGTCAATCTATTTGGATGTGTGTGTTGGATGTTGATAAACAAGCATATAAAGGTAAGTAATGAAAAGATGAGAGTAAGAAGCACAAAACCACAACACGAGTATTTATAGTGGTTCGGCTACAAGGACACCTTCCTTGCCCTACTCCACTCCCCGAGTCACCTACTCGAGAGTTCGTAATCACTACACCAATCTCCTTATGGCGGAGAAGCCTTCACAATGTCGCCTACCCTTTTTCCGGTGCTAGGCTAACCACCGGGTTCTTTCACTCCAAGGTGAACCACACCTACACAACGTCGCCTACCCTTTATAAGGTACTAGGCTAAGTACCTAGTTCTTTCACTCCAAGGTGAACTACACCTTCACAACGTCGCCTACCCTTTATTAGGTACTAGGCTAAGCACCTAGTTCCATTGCAATGGAGGAACTACTACCACACTACACCAACGACTAATCCCAAAGGAGATCTACTCCTTTACAACATCATCAAGGATATCAATATCCTTGGATCTAATGATAGTCTATCTTGTACATCAAAACACACCATATCGAGTGTACATCTAAGGCACCTTTCACTAATGCCTTTGACTAGATCTACAAGACACCTTTCACTAATGTCTTGTGTCTTCACTTCAAAGCACCTTTCACTAATGCTTCTTTGTCTTGACTTCTAAGCACCTTTCACTAATGCTTCTTTGTCTTGACTTCTAAGCACCTACCACAAGTGCTTATCTTATTGGCGATAGATACCCTTCACTAATATCTTCGTCTTGACACTTGAGACATCTTTCACTAATGTCTTCAACACTACACTTCTTTGAATAAAGAAAGGAATCATCAACAAGAAGACTTCAGTAGCCTTGATGATGAGGAAGCATGGCAACTCATGGAATTGAGCTTGCTCGGCTTCAAAGGTGGTGATCTTGCCTTTAAGAGGAACCTAAAAGATCACACAAAAACAAAACTACAAACATAGATCTCTTGGATCTGAGGTTAGTGAGTTTTTAATTCAGGGAGAAAGTGTGTTAGAAAGGAGTAAGAAATAATGAAAAAATGGCTCACTATTTATAGAGGAAAAATCCTACTGTTCCCCGGATCCCACAAATCCCTACCACAAGGGATCCGGCTAGCATAAAGCTAGGGATTCGTAGAACGCTCCTCTTTGCCCATGGGTATTTTGGTTATGGGTCATGGGTCATGGGTTGAACCATGGATCTTTGGCTAGATACAATGTATCTTTGAGTGCAATGCACTTAGTCACTTGGGTATGGGTTGATCCATGGGTTATGGATATCATCCATGTGTGATATAAGCATGATGTCATGCAATGGGTTATGGGTCAAGATCCATGGGTTATGGGCTTTGGGTTGTACCCAACTACATTCAATGTATTTGCCCAATGGGTTATGATACTTAAGTTTCTACCCATTTATATTACCCAATATACTATATACTAGTTATGTGTATGTTTAATCCAAATATGTAAACACTAGTTGTTGTACATATGTATTACTAAATCATAAAATCACTTATACTTGTTTTAGTGTTTTATGTGAAAATATGAATATGTTAGAAACTATTAGTTCAAACCATTTACGTATTTTATTTGTTTCGTTAATATGATTTTACGTTTGTTATCGACAAAACATTAGAAGATCGTAAAATATAAATAAACATTTTTACGGCTTATTTGTATTAACAATCTTCCCCTTTTTGTTGATGACAAAACATAAAATTATTTTAAGAAAAAAGCTAAAATTTGTAAAAGTTTGAATTTGTAGTTTTTACTTTCTTCTCCCCCTTTTTGTCGAAACAAAAAGTGTTTGAAGGAAAGCAACACATCGTTTTTAAGAAAAACATGTGAAAGAAATAAAAATAAGAGAGAAAAAAAATTAGAGAGCAAGTAACGGGAAAGGATCTCGTCTTTACTCCCCCTTGACGAGTCCATCCCTATGTAAGGGCGTCAAGTAAGTGATACTAATCTAGTTTGTTTGCAAATAAGTTTGCAAAAGATTTCGTCTAAGAGACGAATGTGCTCCCCCTTGATGATTGCAATTTTGCAAGGGGATGTCACGAGATGTAAACCTAGTATTGCAAGTAATTTGCAATGTATTGCTTTGACATAAAGCTCCCCTAGCTTTAGGATGTCAAAGACTTCATGTTGTAAATTGAATAACTACAAAACAAAGGTTAGAAAGCAAGTATAATTCACAATTTCCTGCAAATGTGGTCCAAGTTAGTAGTAAATAGCTTTCTGTCTCACGGATCCCGCGGTTCCCTCCTAGTAGGGATCCGTCTAGGAAATTCTGAGGGATCCGTATTAGCTGTTTAATTTCAGTAAAGGTGATATAACAAGTAATGTTATCACAAAAATGAGATATGAATACAAGGTAATCATATGCTTAGAAAATTAACAAGTAGCATGTAATTCCATTTAATAAAACTAGAGTTATGATATACATGACTCTAAAAACTAAGAAATAAAGAAAATACATGACTAGGAATTTCTAAACTAACTATCGCTTGATGCTAGGACACCACTAAAATCTTCTAGCTCAAGTTTTGTTTAGGTTTGATCTCGTCGAAACATTCGAGGAGATGATAGAACATGAAACGTTGGTCTTCTCGTACTTCATGTATCAAACTTTCAACATGTTGACTATGATAGCAATCTTTGTCATGGCTAGGTAGTGGTGCTGGAAGAAATGAAATAGCTTGATGCGAAGGATCAAGTGAAGCGGCTTGTGGAGCTTCAAACGATGGAGGGATTGGTGGAGGCGCATTTGAGAATGGCTCGACTAAGAATGATGGTGGTGGTAGAGAAGTGTCAACTTCCATATGGTCGGGTGGTTGACTTTGATGATTTCTCATAATCCAAATGGGATTATATGATGGAAACGGCGAAAAGGAAGCCGAAGCAAGTGTTGACTCAACACCTTGATTTTGTACCATTATTCCTCTTAATGAGGAAAATGTTGTTGGCGGAAGCGGATGAGACGGCCTAGGAGGCAAGTCATCTAAATTGTAGAGGTGTGGTGATGATAGTGGGGATGTAAATGAAATAGCTCTAGGAACCAATGGTGATGGTTTAGTGGAGATGATATTGTTTGGCCTAGGAGGTATGGTGGTGTTTGGCATAGGTAGTTTTCTGGGTACTATCCTTTTAGGAATTGGTTTGATTGGATGATGAAGGATCCTATCATTTCTTGGCTTGACCGGAGATGATTCGGTTGAAGAGATTTTGTGTATAACACGAGCCTTTTTCATGGGTGGTTCTTTGGTGGATAGGTTACTACTTGGGGTTTTCCTCATGATGAGATGATTTCAAGAGGTTGCAAGAGCTGAGAGTTAGGATGAGAGTGATGACTATGGAGGTCCTAACAAAGTGGTTTATAAACCAAGAGATTTGGCAAGTGCATTTAAGCTTTAAGCCACTAGGATTCATTTGAATGTGATGATTAACATGCACAAGAGTCAACTTCAGAGTTTGCACTAATCTAGGAACTCATTTAAGATGAGATGGAGTGTTTGAGTTAGGAAGATGAGTTGAAATGATGGTTTTAGCAAGATTTGACATAAACTGTCACCCGGATCCCACGGTTCCCTTCTCAGAGGGATCCGTCTAGGCTAATCCTAGGGATCCGGCTTTCAGCAGTTATGAAAGAGTGAAAATGATGTTTCTAAGATCTAAGTCCTATAACATCTTGAGTGTTTCAGTCCTCCAAAGTGTTTTAAATGAAGGGGTGCTCAAGTACTTGAAGGTAATGAGTGATGTAGCTAATGATTGTCTTTTATGGAAGGACTTGGAACTTTCAAGAGTACCAATGGATGAGCAAGGATGACACTAAAGATTTAGAGTGTCAATTGAAGCTAAATGATCCTAGAGATCAGGTTGTGACTTAGGATAGTGTTTTGGAAGATATCCTTGAAGCTTTGAGATGGGAAAAAGTAGAGTTTGATCAACTTTGATCAATTTTGAGGTAAGGATGATTTATGGTCAATTTTGCCATAATCGAAAGATTTCTAAGGCTAAATGTGAGGGATCAAGTAAAAAAAATGAAGTGTGAGTTTGAGAGCGGAAGAGTAATGGATAAAAAAAATGAAGTCGTAGATCTACAAGCGTTTTAGAGTGTGATCTAGGTGAGTTATGTGTGAGTAGGAAAGATCAACCTATCTTGATAAGAACTTAATTTGCCTTAAGACACTATGTTTAGCTTAGTGTGAGGTGTTCTAAGGTTATGTTTGAGATATAATGCTTGCAATTGCATTTTCTGTTTGCCGGATCCCACGGTTCCCTAAGTGTATGGATCCGTCTAGCACAATCTTTGGGATCCGCCCATCTGCTCAGCAGGACCTTTACTAAAGGTATGAAATGATCTTGACAATGCATTATATCTCAAGGATAGTCTAAAAAGAGTTCTAATACTAAGATATCAAATGTAAGATGTTTTATTTCATGAAAGAAATTGGATTACATGGATAAAGCACGAGTGCAAAAGATTTGATCCTATTTTGGAATATAACTAGGTTCCTTGAGTGTTTTCGCTAGAAGGATCATTATGTGATTGATGAGTGTTGGTGGAATCAAGAATGAAGAAAGTCTTCATGAGAGATATGTTTAGCGGTTCCATCATCTTGTTCACAAGTACGTACAACAGACTTTGAAATTGAGGATGGAAGTGCATAACATTATGATAGAGGCGTGTCAAGAACATTCCATAAGGGATGAGTTTATTCTTGGAGCCTTGAAGATTTGCAATTCGCCTTGCGAAGAAGTAGGCGAGATTGTATGGTTGTTGTGTTAGCAAATAGTACAACATGTGAGCACAACAAGAGGGAAGAATTTCTCGATTTCCCCTAAGACTCCAAACATTTTCACGTAGGATGAGTGCAAGAGGCTTGTACTCTTCTCGGATATCCCTTGTAAAGATAATGTTTAGATCGGAGTAATATGGTCGAGGTTTGCATATTAGGCGATTTAGATCTTCCGGAGAGGGTATGTGTGAACAATATGGACTATTTTCTTCACGAAAGTTGAAGAGAGAATCAAGAGACCAATCTTCGATGAAGGCACATTGTCCATGATTTGGAATCCGGAGGATGTGAGCACAATGCCCAAGGGTTAGAGTGAACTTTTGGTTTTTGATATAAAACCAAAGAGATAGAGAGCGATCCTCGTTACGAACGAGTTCGACTTGATGGAAGAATTCCATTATGAACCTTGGACATATCTTCTCGTTGATTTCAAGAAGACATTCTAGTCCTATGGCTCGGAAGGAGGTATTGATACCTTCTTCGAATTGTAGAGAGGTGTATACAATACGTCCTTCGTGGAAGTGACGATTTTCGAGATTATTGAACCCACGGACATGATTGCCAGGTGTGTTGGGTTCAAGAGAGATGTTCGGAGTGTAGACACTAGTGAGTGAAAAATCAAACTCATATTCATGCGTCATAGTGACACCTATAGGAAAAGATGAGTTAATAGCAAATAATGTTTGTGATCAACCCATGATTATCTAATGTTTTTATTAGATTTTTATTAACAATGGTTTTTTAACAACAATGACGCTTAACTCACTTATGGTTTTTAATCTTGCATGAAAACTGTTTTCCAGTAGGACGGATCTCACGGTTCTTTTACAAAAGGGATTCGGCTAGTATATCTTCCGGGATCCGTGGATCTGTAGTAATAGAAACAAATTTGATAAAAACATAGGTTTTACAGTTTTTATACCACAAAATATGTTTTATCCTACATTTTCTTTTAGCATGCATACATGACTTCTAATGTATCACGAGAGAAAAATAAACAAATAAAACAAAATAAATGACAAATACATTATGATAATAATAACCTAGATAACTAGATTATTAGTAATATTGCATTTCAATACTAAGGATGATACAAAGGATTGGGTATATGATCCCAATGTAGATTAACAACACAAAGTAAATGTCTCCATATGTGAACTTCATCATAGGGAACACAAGTGCAATGAGTGTTAAGGCGATGAGCACGAGTGCGATGTAAACCATGTTGATGACGAATCTTCTTGGTTTCGGTTGAGATGGAATGAGGAGGAAGATGAAATTTTTGAATGAGAGGAAATTTTTGAAATTGGAAGATTTGAAAAAGTGAGGGTTTGGTAGAGAGGTCGACGGTGGGGTTATTTATAGGAAAGGAGGAATTTTTGAAATTCGTGTTTTGTTTTATTATTGGATTAAAAGAAACAAAACATAAGTTTTAAATACCACGGCTTTAGATGAGAAATAAAACATGTATGTGAGAAAAAGGCTTCCTAATGAAGCTTCATGTAAAACATTTAATTGCACAAAAGATAATCATATAAATACCTAAATAGGTATACTTAATTATCAAGCAAAGTAAAAAGAAAATCATACCTCTAGCGCACTTAGGAATGTCTTTACAAATGACACAGCAAATGTCACTTAGACGATTCCCGATCCTTTACGTTTAAGATACCTTCTTAAGGAAGGTATTCTTGTTACCAAGCGACTCCTAAAGCTTGGTGGGTATGAGCTTTGACTAATCAACATGACAAGGAAGATTAGTGCAATTAAATGAAAAAGTAAATAAGAAAATAAATGTTGTTATCAAATCAACATCCAAACATATAGTTTTGAAAGACATGGTGTTTGTTTTTATGAAAAACCTTCTTTGTAGTTTTCAATTAACTATGGATCGTATCAAGTTTTTAAAGTACAATATACTTCAAGAAACTTGGTAACGAAGCTCTGATGCCAATTATGGAAAACTTGTTGGAATCACTCCTAAACCTTAATCAAGTGTTAGTGATTCACATGTAATAGTTAGCTTAATTATGGCCTTTATGTTTGTTATTAGCCTTATGCTTATATAGAAGGCCCATAAGCCCAGGCCTAGCCCAATAAGGAAAAGGATGGGAACTAGGAGTGTTGCCCTAGCTTCCCTCCTATAAATACTCTTGTATAACCCTCACTTGAGGGTTGGTTGTTCAATTTATTTCCTTTCACTCATACTCTACGCATAACCATTTACTTATATCGTGTGTGTGTGTTTGGTTTATTGTTCAATCGCCTTTATCTCTTTCTATTAAGCTTGTGTTGTAAATCTAGTGACCTAACAGTGGTATCAATCGCCTACTAGTTGGGTGAATCGTTTTGTTTTTGAAGTGGGTTTTAGGTCCTACGCGTAAAACAACGGTTTGATACTTTGGGTTCGCTTAAAAACGTATTTTTCACACTTTTGAATCCAAGATTCTTGTACTTTCATTGTTTTAAGGTGTTAAAATAACTGTTTTTGGCAAAACGTTTCAAACTTTATGCGTGGATCATAGTTTTTAAGCTTGTTTTTGTTCGAGGGTGTCGTTCTACGCGTAACCTGTTTAGCCGTTTTGATCCATCAAGTTTCACACTTTTGTGTTATTTTGGTGATATTGAAGCTATTCCATAACAAAAATCTGGTTTAGAAACAACTTTGGGCAAAATCAATTTTACGAGTAAAGCTACGCGTATGAAAACCTTAGTTTTACGCGTAACTTTACCCTTAGTTTGATCTTCAGTTTCGTGGTTTACTCCGTGTTTTCTTGCTTGGATAAGCCTGAAAATACGTCGACTTTGGATATCTTTTGCACTGTGATAGTGTAGAAGATCATTTGGGCAAAACCCTAAACTTACGCATAAGCATAAAGCTTACGCGTAGAAATCCTACGCATAAGATTCATCTTACGCCTAAGCCTAGTCTTACGCATAAGGTAATCCTACGCATAAGTTTCTACGCCTAACTTTGTGTCTACGCATAACTTTAGTGTCTTTTCCCTACTTACGCGTAAGCTAAAACTACTCGTAACTATCATTGTTACGCGTAACTTTGGTGTTTTTACGTTTAAGTCCTACTTGGTTTCTTGTGATTTCTACGCCTAAGGACACTTCATCAACAAAGGTTCATTCGACTACAAAGATCCATTTTTACCAACACAAGTTTTCAACATGTCACAACCACCATACTCTAACTATTTACCTTACACTTATTCTCAATGACAACAACAACTAAGTCCACAACATCAACAATGGAATCAACAACAAGCAATTTATCAACAACAATTTAATCAACAACATACTCCACAACTTGCTGCAATCCCACAACCTCAAATGGTTCAACCACCACCAAGTCTTCAAGTTCAACCCTACACAAACGAATTTAATCAACATCCATCAAGGAACACTATGAAGGAACCCACTTGGTTTGCAAAGATGTGTGAAGCTTTAAGCAGCCAATAATCAATTCATGAGGCTGGATCACTTGATAGACCTCCAATGCTCACTCCAGGAAACTACGATCAATGTGTGATAAGGTTCTTTAGGTTTTGTGATCTGAAGAAGCCACATGGAAAGTTCTTAAAGAAGGTTCTCTTTGAAGGTCCATTTCAGATGCCTACTGTCACTGTACCCGGCGATCCAAATGCTAATCCACCAAGAGATGAACAATCAAACATTGCTACTGTTGCAGACCTGAATGCAGAAGAACTTCTACACTATGAAGCTGATGAACTTGCAATGCAATATATCCTCTTAGGATTACCTAACCCAATTCTTCGAAGTGTTGATGCTCAAAAGACTGCAAAGGCGACGTGGGAACATATTCATCTTCTTATGGAAGGATCGGCACTCAATCAGGAGGATATGGAATCCAAAATTTACTTGGCTTATGAACACTTCATGATTGAACCTGGAGAGACACTCGAGTCTTATCATCATCGATTCTTAGACATCATAAATGATTTGGATAAACACAACATCATCATGCCAAGAATTGCAGTTAATACTAAGTTCCTGAGTAGTCTTGGTCCTGAATGGGAGAAGTATGTCATTTTTCTCCGTCAAGCGAAGAACATGCATCATTCTACATACGGATTGTTGTACGATTACTTGAAGCCTCATGAAAATGAAGTTGATAGGGAAAGGATTCTCCGTGCTTAAATTGCTTCAACGTCAAATCCGGAAAATCAACAACTTGCCTTGTATGCTCAAAACAGTTATCCTCCTCAACCAGCAACAATCTCAACAAACTCAATTGGTTCCATACAACAACAACAATGCTCAAGCACTTGTCAGTGAAGCTAATGAGGAATCTGATCCGTTCGAAGCATTGCAACAAGGATTTGTTATGATTGCTAATGCTTTTAGCCGTTATACCAACAAATCCAACAATCGTATTCGTTCCTCATCTAACACACGGAATCAAGCTGTTGTGAACAATGGACGAGTTGAAGTTCAGAATCGTGGTTATGGTCGTTAGATGGGCGGTGGTCAAGGGTTTAATGTTGTGGGTAGGAATAACAATAGAGCTCAAGTGGTGGAACAGGGAAATGCTCAGAATGGGTTGAATGGTCTTCGATGCTACAACTGCAATGAGAAGGGACACCTGGCTAATGCATGCCCAAAGCCGAGGACGAGGGGCAGTGCTTATTACAAAGAGGCTCTTCTTTTGGCTCTTAAGGATGAAGCTGGTGGAACTCTCACAGACAAAGAACAGAGCTTTATGGCAAATGCAGACTCAGATGATGATATGGAGGATTTGCAGGCCAATGCAGCTGTTATGTTAATGGCTAATATGCATGAGTTACACATGAGTGACACAGGCCCAGTGTATGACACTGATGGCTTGTCTCAGGTACCCGAACAAACCATATTCATCTCTGATCTAATATCTCCGCCAACATCTGAATCCGGCAAGGCTCAGAATGTTCAAAATGAGTCGTCCACATCTCATTCCGACGATTTTCAACTAGACCCCGTAGTTATATTTGACGATCAAGATGACCAAATGGTTTCCCTTGATAATCAAATTGACTCCGTGGTTATACTTGAGGATCTCAGTAATGATCATGTGGTGACTCACGTTGAACACGCCGAACTTTTGCCTCATCCAGATTTTGCTCGTTTAATACAAGACCAACAAACCATAGTGGAAGAATGTCATGCAATTAATCAGGACTTGAAAAGTAAAAATGCACTGTTAACCAAGGATTTTGAATGTTTACAAAAGCAACTCAACTTTTTCAAAACTCAAGAAAAACGTGAAAAAGGTTTTGAAGCAGCCTTTGCCAAATCTCATCAAAACGAACAATATTTAGAGAGACAGATGCGTGATCTAGCCGCTTCGAAGAATGCTTTGTTGTCTGAAATAGAACAACTGAAACATGAACATAAAAAGCAAATTAACGCTCTCACCTTGGAAACTCAAAAAGCTAAGGCTGAGTTGTTAACTTGTCAAAAACAGTTCTCTGCATACAAAAAGCATTCAACGAAACGAATAGATGATCATCTGGAAGAAATCATCGGCTTGCAAAACAAACTTAAAGAGTTTAAAACTGTTGTTTACAAACATGGTGAGTCGGTCACAGCTATTGAAAAGTTTACTTTAAAACCGAATCCAAATGGCTATGGACCAAATCTTGCAGATTACAAACCTAAGCTTTCAACCAAAGCATTCAAAACAAATCCTGAAGTTTCCAGTGCAGAATATAAAATTGATAACTCTGTTATGAGTGTTGTTGAATATCATCGTCAAGAGGAATTAGATGCAGAAGACGAGAGTCAATCAAAATTAGAAAATGTTGTTTACAACAAACCTTTTAACTATTCAAAAGCGGTCACTTTCGTCACACCAACGGATTCTTCTAACACACCAAGGATAATCATAAAAACGTCTGAGTCTTCTAATGTTAATCCCAAACCAGATTATGCACAAACTTATGGTCCTTTACCTTCCATCAGTGAAGTAAACTCAAAACCTGAAAATCGTAAAATTCTTCGATATTTTGACCTTTTCATGGCTGACCTCAAAACTTTACAACATGAGATAGAATATCATTCTAAAATCAAAGTTCAACATTTTCAATCGCCTCTAGCGCGAGAACAAAGAGATATTTTTCAGAAAAATCTTTTACCAAATGTTAAAAATTTGAAAAGTTGTGCATTGTCTTGGGAAAGGGACTTTCATAAGGAACTTGGATTGATGAAGGTCATTTTCGAGAAAACAGAAACATCTATTTCCAATACTAAACGTAAAAAGAAAATGTTGAGAAAAGATGTTGATCGACTCTTGGAAGATGTCATATGTGCTGATGTCCATAATGCTGTGTTATTGAATTCTTTGTCATATGCATTTGATTATATCTCTGCTGATACTGTTGATTCTGTGGTAAATGTTGAGAACACTGATAATGTGCTTCAGATCGAGTCCTTAAAAGTTGAAAATAAACGATTGTCAAACGAACTTTCAAATGCAATACGTCGTCTTAATTGGTGTCAAAAAGATATTCACGATCAACAACTTGTTTTTCAACACAAAATCGCCCAGTTGCGTGCAAAATCTTCTGATCCTAAAATTGAGCAACTGGATGATCAAAATGTGTCTTTTAAGTGTCAAATCTCAAAATATGAACAAGAACTTGTAAAAGTTAAAAAGGAATATGGTGTCATATTTGATTTACTCAAAAAGACTCGTGATGAAGCATCAAATGAACTTGATCATTATCTTGCACACACTAAAGAAGTTATGCATTTTGCTGGAAATATTCGGTCTGAAAATCAAGATCTGATTCACACTATCTTCAAGTTAAGAGAAATGTTAGGAAAGTATGAACAACTTCCGCCTACCGTGATTAAGAGAATAGCCCCAGTAACACTTAGTAATCGTGAACCTAGAATCCCTACTGCCAAATCACAAGTTGCTAACGTGCTTCCTTCTACTGAAACATGAATAGTTGCGTCTTTTCCAAACGTCCGCACTTCACAGCCTAGAAGCACTACATCGAAGAATAGGAAGTTGCGACCTAAGAAAAGATCAATAAGGAATGCTAAAGTAGAAGAACACCCTAGGACTATGAATAAGACTCATGTTGCTTCCACTATAGATATTGCGTCTGGCAAATGTAATAGAAATAGTGATGTAACGAATGCTAAACCTTTAAGTACTTTTGATATTCAGTCTGATGCACCTTGTGTTATTTGTCGTAAAAGTATGAATTCTGATTGTCATGACAAATGTGTTGCTAAAGCTATCATCTCTCGTTTAAGGAATCCTAAGAATCGGAATACCTCTAGGCCCACTAATCTTTCTAAGTCTGTGCTTGGTAGACCGCCCTCTTTAGATTCTAAGGAACGCATTGCTGTCCCTGTAGCTCCAGTTTCAACTCCTAGGAATGTAGTACCACCTAGTGCATTCACTAAGACTAAAGCAAATACTAGTTGGAGATGGCAGAAATGGATATATAACACACTAGGATTTAAATGGATACCCAAAGCTATTGATGTGTGTATGTCTACTACACCTGCTCCGGAACCCTCTAACATTTCGGGTTCCACATCTACTTCTATTCCATCTGTGTCGTCTGTGTGTAATGCAGGTGATACAGATCATTCTCTGGATTGTTGATAGCGGATGTTCCCGACACATGACAGGCAACCTTAAACTGTTATCAAACTTTATTGCAAAGTTCATTGGCACTGTCAGATTCGAGAATGATCACTTCGCAGCTATCATGGGCTACGGAGACTATATCAATGGGAACATCGAAATTAGCAGAGTTTACTATGTGGAAGGCCTCGGTCACAATCTGTTTTCAGTAGGTCAGTTCTGTGATGGAGAATTGGAGGTTGCTTTCAGGGAGAAATCTTGTTTCATTCGTGATCTACAAGGAAACGACCTTATGTCTGGCTCGCGTAATTCCAGTCTTTACACTATCTCTATGCAAGACATGGTTGCTTCATCTCCCATTTGCTTACTTTCAAAGGCAACATCAACAAAATCATGGCTATGGCACCGTCGTCTCTCACATCTAAACTTTCAAACCATCACCAACCTTGCTCGACACAAACTAGTTGAAGGACTCCCACGATTTCGGTATTCTAAAGATCACCTTTGCTCAGCTTGTGAACAAGGGAAAAGCACTCGTGCTCATTTTCCTTCAAAGGTGGAACACAACTCTCAGCATGTGCTTCATCTTCTTCACATGGATTTGTGTGGCCCGATGCGCGTGCAAACGATCAATGGCAAACGCTACATCTTAGTAATTGTTGATGACTATTCACGCTGGACTTGGGTCTACTTTCTTCGAAGCAAAGACCAAGCTCCACAAATGATCATCACCTTTCTCACGAAAATACAGGTTCAGCTCCGAAACACCGTCCGACAAATCAGAACAGACAGAGGAACTGAATTTGTTAACCAAACTCTTCGTGAATTTTATGAGAAAGTGGGGATTCAGCATCAGACATCTATTGCACGTACACCAGAACAAAACGGAGTTGTTGAAAGACGAAACCGAACGTTAGTGGAAGCTGCAAGAACAATGTTAATCAATGCTAAACTTCCAGATTACTTATGGGCAGAAGCTGTATCTACTGCATGCTATACTCAAAACCGTTCTATGATTACAAAACGCCACAACAAAACGCCTTTCGAGCTTGTCCACAACAGAAAACCGAATCTCAAACACTTTCATGTATTTGGATCTCTTTGCTATCCGAATAATGATCGTGATGACTTTGGAAAGCTCAAAGCCAAAGCTGACATTGGAGTCTTTATTGGATATTGTGATAATTCTAAAGGTTTCCGAATCTGGAATCGTCAAACAAATGAGGTTATGGAACGATTCATGCTCATTTTTATGAACTTACGGAAATGGCTTCTGAGTATAACAGCTTGGAACCCGGTCACAACCGCTTAAACTTCCCTCAAACCCCATCATCAGCTGAACAAAGCCCCCAGCTCACTCGTCAACAAATGGAAAGGCTATTTGCTCCGCTGTTCAGTGACGATATTGATGAACGTGCTCCAGGTGTATCCGCTGTTTCCGCTGCTCAACCTGATAATACTCATATACCTGATACACCTGCTACAACAACTAATGTTGAAGAAGCACCACCAGTTGACTCCACCACAATAGTTGAACAAACCGCTTCCAACACTGATGAACCGACTGATGATGTTCTGAATGAAGTACCCCCACATGCAGATTTTGATCCAAATGCGTTTTTTAACCCGTTTGCTAATGAGACTGCTGCACCAGATGTCGCGGAATCTTCAACAAGCCATTTGAATCCTCAAAATCTGCACAATGTATACCAACATCAACCCTCCACACATAGATGGACAAAAGACCATCCTCTGGAAAATATTATTGGCAACCCGAATCAACCAGTCGTTACGAGACAACGTCTTCACACAGATGGTGAACATTGCATTTATGCACTCACTGTCTGCCAATCTGAGCTAAAAACATTAAAGACGCAATGACAAAGGACAACTGGATTGAATCCATGCAGGAAGAACTCAACCAATTTAAACGTCTTGAAGTATGGGAACTGGTTGAAAGACCAACAGGGGTCTTCGTCATTGGTCTAAAATGGATTTGGAGAAACAAATTGGATGCTAAGGGTTATAGACAGGAAGAGGGTATTGACTTTGAAGAATCATTTGCTCCAGTTGCTCGTCTTGAGGCTGTTAGGATTTTTTTTGGCATTTGCGGCTCACATGAACATCACGGTCTTTCAGATGGATGTCAAAACTGCCTTTCTCAATGGACAACTGAAAGAAACGGTTTATGTTAGTCAGCCAGAAGGATTCATTGATCCAGAGTTCCATAATCATGTCTACAAACTGAAGAAAGCTCTCTACGGTCTCAAACAAGCCCTTCGGGCATGGTATGATAAGCTATCATCTTTCCTCATTGCCAATAACTTTACCAAAGGTTCGGTCGACCCAACTCTTTTCATACAATATCACGGGGAACATATTTTAATTGTTCAAATTTATGTGGATGACATCATATTTGGGTCAACTCATAAAAAGTACTCAATCGCTTTTGCAAAACTAATGAAGAAACATTTTGAAATGTCCATGATGGGTGAACTTACGTTCTTTCTAGGACTGCAAGTTCATCAATCACCCCGTGGTATTTTCTTGAGTCAGTCCAAATATGCCCTTGAATTGTTACACAAATTTGGAATGCAAACCTGTGACACCTATGCCACACCAATGGCTCATACCAAGAAGCTAGACGCTGATTTACATGGGAAATTGGTGGACCCTACAAAATACCGTAGTATTATTGGGTCTCTCATGTATCTAATAGCTAGCATACCTGATATTGTCTTTGCTATATATCTTTGCTCCCGTTATCAGTCACGACCAACTGAAACCCACCTCTCTGAGGCTAAAAGAATCCTCCGATACATCAAGGGAACCATTAATTTGGGAATCTGGTATCCGAAGGATTCTGGGTTTGAACTAATCGCTTTTTCAGACACTGATCAGGCAGGATGCTTAGATTCACGGAAAAGTACTTCAGGAGCTTTACAATTTCTTGGTGACAAACTGGTGTCATGGCAATCGAAGAAGCAGGATTGTACATCGTTGTCCTCAACCGAAGCAGAATATGTAGCCATGTCAGCGTGTTGTGCTCAAGTCATTTGGATGAGAACACAACTCAAAGACTATGATAGGTATTTGACAGAATCCCGATGTACTGCGACAATCGGAGTGCTATTGCAATCTCGTGCAACTCAGTTCAACACTCGAAATCAAAGCACATCGATCTTCGATATCATTTCATCAAGGACCACGTGGAACAGGGTACTATTGAATTATATTTTGTGGGTACAGAATACCAATTGGCAGATCTACTCACCAAAGCCTTGCCTCCTGCTAGGTTTAATGAGTTGGTCCACCGGATTGGTATGAGGTGTTTGACTCAAGAGGAATTGGATGAACTCCTAAAACAGTCTTAAAAACCTGTCAAACACCAAAACCTCTTTTGTAAATAGTTTTTCAAAAACAAAATAGCACTCCGAATCATTGGTGTTTTGCGTGATTATGTGTTCTACGCATAAGCGTATGAACACAGAATCATTGGTGTGTGTTTGTGGTTAAAAAAAGAGTGCCAAAACGTTTAATAAACATCTATGATACTTTGTTTATCCTCAAAATCCACCCAGAATCACGAATTGAATGATTTTTGAAATTAGGGTTTATGCGTGGATTTGGATATTTTCAATTGTGAATGTTTTTGGTCAAAATGATTGTTGTGTGATGTTGATATCATGATGAATTGATGATATCCATGCCTTAAAACAACCTAGAAACTCTAATTGATTGAAAATTAGTGATTAGGGTTTAATGTTCTTCGCTTTTGGGTATTTATGATTCATTAGGAGTTTGATGTTAAAACTTGGTTATTACACTCACATGACAACTATAAACCATCAGAATAACTTTGGTGCAAATCCTATGGCTAGATTTCATACGCGTAATTCATGAACTTTAGGGTTTAAGTTCTACGCGTATGGTTTTCTACGCTTAAACTGTGTAACAAGTTTTCATGCCATGATCTGATGATTTTATTTCAGGCTTGCTACGCATAAAACTCATAATCAAGGTCATTGAATCTCTACGCATAAGGATCACCTTACGCGTAGAAAGTTATGCGTAAGAGAAATCTTACGCGTAACTGTTATGCGTAAGGTTCTACAAAGGGACTACGCGTATCCTGTGAAGGATATGCGTAAACAGTTACCTCTACGCATAAGGTCTACTCTTACGAGTAAGCCTTACGCGTAAGGTTTTATATACGCCTACGCGTAAGCTCTACGCATAAGGTTACTCTGTTCCTACGCGTAACATTTCTTACGCGTAAGACAGATTCCTACGCATAAGCTTGTGCCTACGCATATAACCCCTGTTTACGCATAAGCTACCATTTCTACGCATAAGCCTTGATCAAACCTTCATAATGAATTGTTACGCGTGCAAACTTGTATATAAATGAATCATAACGTCACGAAACCACTAATGTCACTAATAAGCTTAAATGTCTTATGTGTTGTGTGAATATGTGATAACATAAACTTTAAAACTTAAAGTTAATTAACTCACGAAACTTTCACGACGTCATTGGACTATTAGACAAACAAGTGACTTTGGACTCGTAACAACCATTGACTTTATACGTTCAATAATTAGACAATAAAACCTTCTGTTGACTAACATTATGTCTTTCGATATGTTGGTTCTTTTGGCTAATGTTATTTCAGATCACGACATGGCTGCTCAAATGAATGTGGATGCACCTGAGGTTCTCACAGTTGCCGATATCTTCCCTAATGGCTATCCGAGAAAGATTGGAAAGAACAATCTAAGAGTTGACTTTGAAACTCTTTCATGCTCAGAGTCTTCCTGCCTGATTGCTGTGGATGTTCTAAAGAATCATCCGTACCAGAACATGCTCTCACACTCTGCTACTGTTCCAGAGATCTACATTCAACAATTCTGGAATTCAATGCAAAGGATCAAAGGTCAAAGTGCGGTGACTGTAACGCTCAATCACAAACAGATCACCATCACACATGCAGATCTACGGGCTGTTCTTCTAATTCCTGAAATCGAGCCAACCGAATTCTATGCCACACCCGCTGAAGAGACAGTTCTGAAATTCCTGATTGATATTGGCTATAATGAAGCTTTAGGAATAATCACTAAGCACTCTCATGTGGAGCTTAAGAACATTCCTCAACCGTGGAGAACCCTCTACATCATCATTACCAAATCTGTCTCTGGTCGTGATAGTGGCTATGAGCATCCCAAGCTCATAGAACTACAAATCTTCTGGTCATTAAACAACAAAAAGGACATCGAAATTGAAGCAATGTTATGGGAAGACATGATGTCATTTCTCAAGAAACTTGGCTCAAAGATTCCCTACGTCAGATACACAAAACTGTTGATCCAGAGAGCACTTGGACTTCATCCTGATATTCCTAAGAGGCTCAATGACCCCGACAATCACGATATGTTGAGTGAGCCTACCCTATCAGTCAGAATCAAGGAATCGTCAACAAAGAAACAGGGTGCTGTGTTACCTGATCACCTTCTGACTAATGAAATCAAAAAGCTCGAGACATACAAAAGGTATCTGGTAGCAGTAAAAGAAGGCAAAGTTGGTCATCTCGATGAGAAGTCTTCTGGAACACCTATAAGGAAAACCAGAAGAGGAAGTGGAGGAAGTGCTGCAAGCACTGAGAGTCAGAGGACGTTCCCCAGGAGGAATCCTCCACGAAAGGGGACAATTCCCGCCAAGGAAGCTGTTCCTATTCCCGTATCTAAGCCTGAACCGCAAAGACAGCTAAGTGACGAGGACTCTGAGGGTACTGCATCAGATGAAGAGACTTTCTACTCTGAAACTGCTAAAGATGACACTACAACAGTATCTAAACCTCCTAGTCCTCCAGCTGATCAAGGAAAAGGGAAGACTCCAGTACTTGTGCCTTATGAAGAAAGCTCAAGCTCAGATGAAGAGCAACTGGATAAATCATACAGGAAGAAGTTCAAATTCGTTAGACTTCAACACGTTGCACAACAATTTGCTCAAGAACAAATGGGTGGCCCCGGAGGGTCGAGTGGTGGAGCTCAACCTTCACCAGGTCCTGATGCGGTTAATCAACCCGATAAGGGATCTGGTGCCACCACTTTGGTACAACAACAAACACGTGTGGAGGACACTCTTGAATATGACTTTGAAGAACCAGAATCTGAGAAGTTAGAGAAGGTAAAAGCTGATGAAGAAGCTGCAGCCAAAGCCAAAGCTGATGAAAAAGCTAAGTCTGGAAATGAAGAAGACGTTGAGTATGATAAGTTTCTTCTAGATAGTCCTGCACG
Source organism: Chrysanthemum makinoi (assembly GCA_910596185.1). Lineage (NCBI taxonomy): Eukaryota > Viridiplantae > Streptophyta > Magnoliopsida > Asterales > Asteraceae > Chrysanthemum > Chrysanthemum makinoi. Next base: position 197,761,266 of record OU343223.1, on the reverse strand, counting down.
ATCAAAGGAAGAAACCTCTGAGCCACCAAAGGACCCGGAGTCTCCTCACATCTCTTCGTCATCAGATTCATCTTCTCACTCTTCACCACCACCATCAAAGAAATCAACCAAATCATCATCCAAATCAGTAAAGAAGCCAACTCCATCTTGGATCTCTCAATCAAAGAATCGAATCATTAAAGCTATAAAACGAGTCAGAAAGAAAGATATTCTCTACAAAAAGTTGAATTTCCTTGCTGACCAAATACAGCATCTTCATGATGAGCAAGACGAGATGAAAGTTGAAAGGGAGTATGTACAGAAGCTTATGAAGGATGATCTTCAAGGAAGCATGGACGAGATGATCAAAGGATACTCTCATAAGTTCTTAATGGAAGTCATTCCGAAACTGACGAAGGAGATGTATACCAGACAACTTTATCCGAATCTCTTACATTTAGCCAAGCAATCCATGAAATCAACTCCAATGAATTTGAGCATCAATCCAGTTGAATCGACAATCTTCTCAGATGATGAATTGGTGAACCGGCTAGTAGCCCAAATGTCGAAACGCTCTGCAACGTTTGCCTCCCACGAAGCTAAGTTGTTTGAAGCATTGCTGGAATACCAACTCAAGTCATCATTCAGAGAAGAAGCTGTGAGGCCTAAACGTTCAAGAGATGACGAAGATAAAGATCAGGATAAAGATAATGAGCCTAAACGCACGAAGAAGTTTGCCGAATCATCCTCCATTCAGTACTCGATGCAACCTCCACCACAAAGGACTCCTGCTCAACAAAGATCCCCTCCTCCCTCTTCTGCAGATAAACCTCAGGATTCTGAGACACCACCCCAGACTCAGAAAACCGGTGACTACTTTGAGTATACGGGGGGTGACGATGAGGAATACCATGAGCCCCAACAACAACCCGACTCTCCCGACACAGTACAGAAACCAGAACCCTCATCTAGGCCTAAGAAAAAGAAGAAGAAGGCGCCCAAGGCAGACGTCCTATCATGGCTAGATGACGACAACACAGAGGAATTTGAATTTTCTACACTTGTCAATTCCACTCCCTACCCTGCTGAAGGTCAAGATTTGGTAGACGGTAATACATTGGAGCATGCTAAGATACTGCAAGAAAGATTCCGAGTAAAGAAGATGACGAAATCTGAGTTGCGGCGAATCAAGAATGAAGCTTTTCAACTGTTAAAAGATAGCTCAGAAAGTGCCATCGAGGTCGAATATCACCTTGAAAACATTGCTCGAGCTATGTCTAATAACATGGATTGGCTCAACCTAGAAGCGAACATCGACTTTACCAAGCGGGACAACCCTCCATATTACACCGACTGGTCTAAACCACTACCAACAATCGGCCAACCAGGTGAGCCTCGAATTCCATTCCGATATTTCTTCAACAAAGACTTGGATTTTCTTCTACACGGTGGCGATGGTTCTAGGAAATACGCTACATCTTTGACACTTCCATTCCCGGCAACAATATACTCTAACTGCATAGCCATCGAGGAAAGATCTAACCACTTGTTCTCCAACACAGTGGAAGAGTATGACCGTGATGCAATGTATGGGATTCATCATTGGCCAGAACGCCGAAGAATCTACTACAGAAGCTGCCAGGTTCAGAAATCTCAACATGAAGTGTTCAGTACAAAGAGTATCGTTGCCATCAAACACGTTGATCTTTCGTCCAAATGGGACTACACTTTTCTAAAGAATATTGTGGTCAAAAGTCAAGACAAAAGGGATTATGCCTTCTCTGAAGCTGACTTTGAGAATTTGACTATCAACGACATTGAAGACATGTACCTTGCCAAAGTACAGGGTCGCATGAGACAATTTTCAACTGAAGTACAACGTGAATTCATCAAGTCATTGCTCATCTTCATCAGACGCATAGTCATCAAAGAATGTGTAGAAGATCTCCAGCTAGCAGTTGAATCTTATCAGACCCGTGTCAACTTCACTCCACCGCAGCTTGATCTTCCTGACATCCACCAGCTCTCACAATGTACACTCATCAGCAAACCATTCGGCGTCGTTTACCGCAGTGAACTTCAAAGAAATTGCTTAATGGCGTGTAGAGATCTTCACAAGTTTGGGGATCACACTTTGAAGATGGTTAGGGACGGATTGGCTTATCGGTTGAAGGATATACATCAAAAGATTGGGTCTCCTAAGCGATGGAATTCTCAGGATCGAAGGGATGTAAAGAGGATCATCACGATGATTGATGAACGGTTGTATCGAAGGGATCAGTTCAGAAGATTGGAAAGCTTTGTTGGTGGTCGACCCAAGATTAACATCACCGGCTTTCAACGGTTCACACTCTGGCAACATCTCTGGACTACCTGGTACCCCTTGAACTGCTTCTTTCATTATAAATTTGGATGTATGATTTATTATGTCTATGGCTTGTGTACACATTACAGTGTACAACCCGTTCTTGTAAATAAAGGACCCTGTGGTACGCTTCAGTGCCACAATCCTTATAAAAGGAGCAAAAGCTTCTTACTTTTGAGTAAAACCTATCAAACCTTTCACTTTTCAAGGTTTTGCTCAAAAGAACAAGTACTTCCCCTTATGTTTTTTCAAAACCTCAGCCGTTTATATCACTCGTTGAGGGGGAGTATTTGACTTGAATATCTTTGTTCACAAATTGTTCTTAGTGGTTATCTTCCACAAAAATCAAAATGGTCATATTTATTGTCAACATTTCTTCAAAAATAACATTTATATGCCATTTTTTAGGGGGAGAAAAATACGTGATAAGAAATATGTTGTGTTTTGCTCATGAATTCTCGTGCAAAAAGACTTCAACCCATGAATTGACGAGATCTTAACTGTTAGTAACTCGAAAAGACTTGTCCGGGACGGGTAATAATTTCAAGCTAGTTCGCTAGTGATATAAACGTGTCTCGCAAAGGACTTGTCCTAGTAGAATGTACCATTCGAGAAACTCTTGGTAGACATGAACCTTGACGGGTTTGACAACCTTTCGGGGTTGTCCACACCTTCAAGATAGTTATTAGAGCTAGTTGTCACCTAAAAGCTGACAATGCAACTCTTTAACTATGCCACGTAACCGTGTCTCGCGGGGGATGTCTATCTTGAGTCGATCAATTCAAAAGTGCGCGCTTCTTCCCTCATAGTGATTTCCGTCAAAACTCTAAAGCACATGTGGAGGGGATTATTTCGGCTAAAAGATAAAACTCTCACAGTGGTTCAAACATGTTTTCATTTACAAACCCTTTGAGAGATTTTCTTGAAAATGGTTTTATGGCAATGGAGTTACAAGGTGATTAAGGTTAGGAATAACCGTCCTATGATCCGCCAGAGCCGGAGGGATCTACCCAAGGACACTACCAATAGTTAGAATTAGAAGTCCTTAGGTATGATTATAAAAAAAGGAGAAATAAGAATTGGAGAAAGAAGGAGTTGAAGAATTAAAAAGAAATGCAAAGAAAAGGGTGAAAAGAAATAGCCCTCCAGATTATTCAACTTAGGGCAGACACCGGGTTCAATTCATATGCTACTGGTTGTCACAAGATGACACCGGTATTGAAGATTAAAAGTCGTCATGGACCCAGTGACGCAAGCACTAAACCTTCTTAGCCACTCAAGTTTCTCTCAACAGAAGCTTGTTTCATTCTCACAGGGAACCCTACGTAAACTATTGGCTTTCTCTTAGAGATTGCTGGTATTGAAGAAGGTGACCCTCTCCCTAGTCTCCGCTCAGGAAAACCAAAACGCACTATTGAGTCTAGAGCCACAAGATTCATCAAAAGATCTCTTAGGTACACTTGACATTTCATCACTTGGTGTTCAACAATAAGAACATCAGTGGTACGTTATCGAGTCCTTCACAGATCTTAGCAATCTGTCGAGAACATTTATGAGAGGTTCACAATTGTGATCCTCAGTGATTGAATGGAAACTCCTGCCAGGGTCAACATCAAACAGCCCTGACAGCAGGTCGCTTCGGTAACTCCCCGTGGATTACGCTTAGTGGTCTCAAACGGTCTACAGTCGTGAGGTGATACTTCGGTGTACCTCAGCGACTCATCTGAACCGTAGATGTACTTCGGTACATCGCGTTATCTCACTTGTGGGACTCCGGTTCAGGAACGGCCTTTGTGAGAATTAGAGTTGTGTTTTCACACTATGTTGTTAACACTCTCGAAGTTCAAACTTGTAAGTGCCGGAATCCGCTTATTACTAACCGTGTTCATGTTTTCTTCTTATGGAAGCTCTGGAGCGGAATGATCGTGCAGATTCTTCACATGCTCATACCAACATCATCACTAATGGAAGTTCTATCTAAAAGCAACACAAAAGTCATAATGATTCTTCGTCAAACCAAAGAATCTACAAAGATAAAGACTTAAAGAACTTCATCAGTACTGAAATCCAACGTCAAAGAGCGTATGAGCGTGTTGAAGAATGACGTAGAGACACTGGAGCAGTGAAGCAGACCTGAGGCAGACTTGATGCAGACAACTACAACATACTATCACTACCATCACAAAGAACAATGATCAATGAACAAAGACAAGATGACGTCAAAGCAGAACTGTTCAAAGAAGACAATTTCTCTACACTGGAGAGATTGTTCGATTCAAGGCAATTCTTCTCACAAGAAAGAAGAATGTCAGAAGACGTCAAAGCTACTATTACATCTGCTCCTTCACCGTTTACATTCATTCATCACTAACGCTTAGGGGGAGATTGTTGGAATCACTCCTAAACCTTAATCAAGTGTTAGTGATTCACATGTAATAGTTAGCTTAATTATGGCCTTTATGTTTGTTATTAGCCTTAGGCTTATGTAGAAGGCCCATAAGCCTAGGCCTAGCCCAATAAGGAAAAGGATGGGAACTAGGAGTGTTGCCCTAGCTTCCCTCCTATAAATACTCTTGTATAACCCTCACTTGAGGGTTGGTTGTTCAATTTATTTCCTTTCACTCATACTCTACGCATAACCATTTACTTATATCGTGTGTGTGTGTTTGGTTTATTGTTCAATAGCCTTTATCTCTTTCTATTAAGCTTGTGTTGTAAATCTAGTGACCTAACAAAACTAGAAGGGGGGGGTTGAATAGCTTTGCCAATTAAAACTTCCTTTTAAACTATTTAGATCGACTTATGTCAATCTATTTAGATGTGTGTATTGGATGTTGATAAACAAGCATATAAAGGTAAGTAATGAAAAGATGAGAGTAAGAAGCACAAAACCACAACACGAGTATTTATAGTGGTTCGGCTACAAGGACACCTTCCTTGCCCTACTCCACTCCCTGAGTCACCTACTCGAGAGTTCGTAATCACTACACCAATCTCCTTATGGCGGAGAAGCCTTCACAACGTCGCCTACCATTTTTCCGGTGCTAGGCTAACCACCGGGTTCTTTCACTCCAAGGTGAACCACACCTACACAACGTCACCTACCCTTTATAAGGTACTAGGCTAAGTACCTAGTTCTTTCACTCCAAGGTGAACTACACCTTCACAACGTCGCCTACCCTTTATTAGGTACTAGGCTAAGTACCTAGTTCCATTGCAATGGAGGAACTACTACCACACTACACCAACGACTAATCCCAAAGGAGATCTACTCCTTTACAACATCATCAAGGATATCAATATCCTTGGATCTAAAGCTAGTCTATCTTGTACATCAAAACACACCATATCGAGTGTACATCTAAGGCACCTTTCACTAATGCCTTTGACTAGATCTACAAGACACCTTTCACTAATGTCTTGTGTCTTCACTTCTAAGCACCTTTCACTAATGCTTCTTTGTCTTGACTTCTAAGCACCTTTCACTAATGCTTCTTTGTCTTGACTTCTAAGAACCTACCACAAGTGCTTATCCTATTGACGATAGATACCCTTCACTAATATCTTCGTCTTGACACTTGAGACATCTTTCACTAATGTCTTCAACACTACACTTCTTTGAATAAAGAAAGGAATCATCAACAAGAAGACTTCAGTAGCCTTGATGATGAGGAAGCATGGCAACTCATGGACTTGAGCTTGCTCGGCTTCAAAGGTGGTGATCTTGCCTTTAAGAGGAACCTAAAAGATCACACAAAAACAAAATTACAAACATAGATCTCTTGGATCTGAGGTTAGTGAGTTTTTACCTCATGGAGAAAGTGTGTTAGAAAGGAGTAAGAAATAATGAAGAAATGACTCACTATTTATAGAGAAAAAATCCTACTGTTCCCCGGATCCTACGGATCCCTACCACAAGGGATCCGGCTAGCACAAAGCTAGGGATCCGTGGAACGCTCCTCTTTGCCCATGGGTATTTTGGTTATGGGTCATGGATCATGGGTTGAACCATGGATCTTTGGCTAGATACAATGTATCTTTGAGTGCAATGCACTTAGTCACTTGGATATGGGTTGATCCATGGGTTATGGATATCATCCATGTGTGATATAAGCATGATGTCATGCAATGGGTTATGGGTCAAGATCCATGGGTTATGGGCTTTGGGTTGTACCCAACTACATTCAATGTATTTGCCCAATAGGTTATGATACTTAAGTTTCTACCCATTTATATTACCCAATATACTACATACTAGTTATGTGTATGTTTAATCCAAATATGTAAACACTAGTTGTTGTACATATGTATTACTAAATCATAAAATCACTTATACTTGTTTTAGTGTTTTATGTGAAAATGTGAATATGTTAGGAACTATTAGTTCAAACCATTTACGTATTTTATTTGTTTCGTTAATATGATTTTACGTTTGTTATCGACAAAACATTAGAAGATCGTAAAATATAAATAAACGTTTTTACGGCTTATTTGTATTAACAAGATATATAAAAGTGTAATGAAAGATAAAGAGTAAGAAGCACATAACCACGATACGAATATTTATAGTGGTTCGGCTACAAGGACACCTTCCTTGTCCAACTCCACTCCTTGAATCACCTACTCGAGAGTTCGTAATCACTACACGACACCAACTCCTTATGGCGGAGAAGCCTTCACAATATCGCCTACTCTTTTTCCGGTACTAGGCTAACCACCGGGTTCTTTCACCAAGGTGAACCACACCTATCACAACATTGCCTACCCTTTATCCGGTACTAGGCTAAGTACCGAGTTCCATTACAATGGAGGAACTACTACCCAACACTACACAACACCTAATACCAAAGGAGACCCACTCCTTATTACAACACCATCAAGGATATCAACATCCTTGGAAACAAACTATCACTATTTTTATAACGATGCACCTCATCGATTATACGACCTTGGCATTCTTCACTAATGCTACTTGATTTTATTCCTAGGCATCTTTCACCAATGCCCTTGACACAAGCGCTTGGCACCTTTCACTAATTTCTTCGTCTTGACACCTTTAGCATTCTTCACTAATGCTTTTGACACGGACGTTAAGCACCTTTCACAAATGCTTTCGTGTTGACTCTTTCGACATCCTTCACTAATGCCTTCGACACAACACTTCTATAGAGGAAGGAAGAACTATCAACAAGAGAACCTCAGTAGTCTTGATGATAACGAAGCATGGCAATTCATGGACTTGAGCTTGCTCAACTTCAAGAAGTGGTGATCTCGCCTTTAAGAGGAACCTAGAGAATCACACAAAAATAAAAGACAAAATACATAGAAAGATCCCTTAGGATCAGTGGTTAGAGAGTTACAATACTTGGGGAAAGTATGTGTAAGAGTGGCAACCCAAAAGGAAGAAATGGCTCACTATTTATAGAGGATAAACACTTACTGTTCCACGGATCCCACCATCAAGGGATCCGTCTAGTGTAATGTTAGGGATCCGTGGGACGCTTCTCTTTGCCATGGGTATTTTGGTTATGGGTCATGGGTTTTGGGTTGATCAATGGGTATTTCATTAGATACAATGTACCTAATATATGCAATACATCTAGTCAAATGGGTATGGGTCAATACCATAGGTTGTAGTTTTTACCCATTTATAATACATACTAGTTATGTATATATTTGCCCAATATGTAAATACTAGTTGTTGTACATATGTATTACTAACTCATAAAATCACTTATACTTGTTTTAGTGTTTTATGTGAAAACGTAAGTGTGTTAGAAAACTATTGGCTCAAACCATTTACGTATTTTATTTGTTTCGTTAAAATGATTTTACATTTGTTATCGACAAAACATTAGAAGATAGTAAAATATAAATAAACGTTTTTACGGCTTATTTGTATTAACAGTGTAGGCGATGAAGGTTTGGATCCACCTCGTGGAAGAGCTTGGTATTTAGCTAAGTACCGGATAAAGTGTAAGCAACGTTTTGTAAGGTTTTCTCCGCCAAGACCGAGAATGGAGTTTGTTGATCTAGTGAAGTAGCTCTCAAGTTGGGTACTCGGGAAGTGGAGTAATGTGAAGAGGAGCTTAGTGACCGAACCATTATAAATCCTCGTGTCGGTTTATGTATCCTTTTAACTTATCACTTTACTTTTACTCTTGCTTTAAATTGTTAATTGTCTATGTTGTTGATGTTCATGATTGTGTGGTTACCTGTCTTAAGGATGATTGTTAGAAAAGAAAATAAACTGGACTAATGGTTTATGTGATATTAAGGGGTTAGCCTTACATGCCATAATGCGTTAAATACATTCTTGCGTCGAAATTAGCAAATGCAATGGTTTATACTATACTTGATACAAAAATTTTAAGTATTTCACCTGCTTGGATAAGCATGGGGAATACTTCGACTAACGGATTTTCATCTAGCTTGTATAAGTTAGATGAAACTTATCGCAATTGACTCTAGGGTTTCATCGAAGTTGAACGTAGGGTCTATCATAGTTTGTGCTCATCGAACTTGCAAGTCAATGTCACATGGACTAAAACTGGTTTATCGAACTTGGTTATCGAAACTGACTTTTATCTAACTTGCTCTAAACCTTTTATCGAATTTGCTCAGAAATTTAACCAAAACAAAAAGAATGAAAGAAGATGAAGAGCAGACGAGCGACCACAAACCAAAATACCAAGACTCTTAAGTGACTTCAGTTTTATCTAACATTATAAGTCCAAACTAAAAGGAAAAACATCAAGACTGTTGTTAGATGATGAACACGACCACAGCCAAACCAACCACAAACCCATAACCATATCCTAACTTCTTGTCACAACCAATGACCCTCACCATCTCTCATTCAACTCTCATGTACATCTAAGATCCGAAACAAAAAGGTTAAATACAAAATATCCCAGTCTTGTTTTGACTCGCACCTAGTATAGATATCAAGATCTTATAGATCTTGGCAAATCAAAACCAACTCATCATTGATCAAGAAAGATATTTGACGAAAAGTAAAATTATTTTAGATATCATTTTTTTTCTTTGTGTGATCAAATGCACATCCTAAGACATAAACCACAAGAGACTGCTCATCATCAATCTTAACAAAACAAAACAACAAGAACCATTAGATCTCAGGTTATCTCTTTTTGATACTCAAACATTCGTCCAAAGACAAAAACTAAAGAGATAGTCATCATAGATCTATTTTGAAGATTAACTTCTTTGGATATCCGAAAAGTAAAGAAAGAAAAATAACAAACATGTTATTTTCTTACTTTGTTTCATACAAAAAATAATCGAGCAATACAAATACAAACACCTACCTTATTTAGATCTTGAAGTCGTGGTACTTGGGTGCTTCAAAGAACAAGAGAAAACAGATCGATGTTACTTGATTATAATAGCATGATAAAGAAGAAGGGTGTTCTTTTGTTTGATTAGAACAATGTAACAAATGGTGTTATGGGTTCGATTTGCAGAAATACAGATTAAGAGTTATGTGGTTGATGTGCGATATGGAGATGTCAACGTTTTTCAAAAATGATAAAAAGTGAAAATTGAGGCGTTTGTTTTTTGTATGTGAAATGAGATTAGGGTAAGAAAAATGTATGTGATTAGGGTTATATCAAAATGACACTAATTAGGGTTGAGTGGTGTTTTATATAGTCCGAATTATTAGGGATATTTGTGATGGGCCGGATATAACGTTGGGTTGGTACACTGGTTTGTTTACCTATTGGACCACGATTTCAAGAATTGCAATGAGGGGCCACGAAATTTTAATGGTATTGTATTTGGGATCATATGGTTAAAGATAGGGGTGTAATCGAGTCAAGCCGAGCTCGAGCTCGACAAAGCTTGAGCTTGGCTTGAAACAAAAATAGTAGGCTTGAGCTTGGCTTGATAGCTTGTCAAGCTTTAATCATCCAGGCTTGAGCTTGGCTTGAATAGGTTTCGAGCAAAGCTTGAGCTTGGCTTGAAAAGCTTGAATGTATAAAAAATATTGTATTTGGTAGACAAAGTCATCAAAATATATATATTTATAAAGTAATACAAACTAAAACCACATTTGAAAACCAAATTAAATTAATTTAACAATAATAACACCAACAATAACATTTTCGTGCTAAGTCCAACATTTGAATAAAACATAAGCCAAAGTACTAATTGATGTTGTAATCGATATACTAAGTATAAACAAAAGCTAAAATTATCTAATAGTAGTATATATTTTGGTCTATTAATATTCACGATTCATAACTAGAAACTTGTATTCGCTTCTAGATATAAAACATGTAAGCAACATCATTGGTTTAAGATATCGCTGTTACAAATAATTTCAACTTTATTTACCATATAAAAGTCCTTCAAGAGTATATTAAATAATTCTTTATGAAGTAAATCCTTATAATTAAAATAATATTCAAATTAGACCTTAGTTACTTATATGAATTTAATATAAAAAAAAATATATATATACTAAGGCTTGATAAAAGTTCGAGCCAAGCTATCAAAAGCTTGAGCTTGGCTTGTTATATGTTTCGAGCCAATTTATTGGGATTGAGCTTGGGCTTGAGCTTGATAAAAGCTTGGCTTGATCGAGTCAAGCTCGAGCTCGAGCTCGAGTTGCTTGATAAAAGCTTGGCTTGATTGCAGCCCTAGTTAAAGATGGTATAAGAACAGTTAGGCTTGGAATCATTGTATACAAAAATCACATATAATGAGCTGAAAAAATTCTATTTAGTAATATGAAATGTATTTTTCAATACATTGTGTGCATCATTTTGGTATAATTGTTGGCGAAAGAATGGTATTTTTGGTTATTACAAATATTTATGGGGATACATTTTTGACAAGATCGGGAATAAACCATTATCAAAGTTCATTAAACCGTCAAAAGGCTAGTTTTGAGCATTTAACCGCAAGATGTAACTACGGCGTTAATTCTTTATTATGTATTTAAGGTTGAAATGGGATATCACGTGTGCGTCTACTCAGTATCTTGAAGATATCGGGGTTGGTTGGATGCATAATTCTTTGAGATCCTTGTTTGAGCCTTTAACCATTACAATGAAGAAGACTTAGATATCTATTTATTTTTTGTGATTCTTCCTTTCTATTACCACAAAATAACTATCACTTTAAGGAGTTACATTATAGTGCTCAGTGTCACATGAAGTTGTGGATAGTCAAGAGGTGATGTACGTCTTATACTTGATGGTTGGCTGGTTGAGGAGTATCAAGTACTTAGAGATTTGAAGGTAGACGAACTCTCTACACCACTCTTAATCAGACATTAGTGCAAGTTTAAGTTACAAGCTCGGGTTATTTTATTTCAGTCTCAAATTCATCATATTGGGTTTTCTCCATCAGTAGTTACTACAAAGAGTCGTCCGAATGATAATGGGGTCGGTAAAGAGTTAGCTGAGAGGAGTATAAAAGAGTATAGAAGTTTATCAGCAGTTGATTCTCACGGGAGATTTATGGTACTTCACACTTGTTCGATTAATTGGACATACATTGTTACGATGTCTCCAATTTCATCGTCAACATACGTGGTGTATGTTTCTGATTCATCGAAAACATCGGGGGGAAGAGAGAGTAGGTGTTTTATGCTTTCTTTGACTTCTTTGCAAAAACCCTTTTCCTCTATGAGTTTCTGCAATCAAGGGAAGAAATGAGATGATTAGTGGTTCAAACGTCTTACTTTGGTGTTATCGTATTAACTTTCATAGGTTATTTTGTGTGAAGTTACCTACATATGATGCTTTAACCGCATTATGATGCCTCACACACTGTCATATTATCGAGTATTCGTACATACACAGGTGATTAGTTTTTCAATAGACCATAAAAATCAAGGGGAAGAAGTAGTTATTTCACTTTCATGAGTTATCTTGTGTGAAGCGTCTACATACCTGAGAAGATCTTGTTGATTTCTTGCATGTTACCCCCCGAACGGATTTTCCGCATTGTGTACAACTGTGATTACGTGACTAGTCAGATTTTCTTGGTGTGGTTTACTGTTCATCTACAAATTCCGCTGCGCACTTAAAACTTCTAAAGTTAGAAGACATGTCTACTACATCAAAGTTTCGAATCTGCTGAAGATGGTTGTCAGTTTGGGGGGAAGCTGATTCAGAAACTTCACCAAAAAGAAGTGTACGGAGAAGCTTTTAAAGACATGCAACATGAATTAGGGGGAAGGTAATCCAATTCATACATATTACATCATTTGCCTACAAGTGAAGAAAAAGTTCTCAAGTCGAGGTACAAGATGAAGACAAAGAGAGTCAACTGCCATTATCCTCAACATTTGAAGAGCTTATGAAGACTTTACTTTATTTATATTTGTACTTGTAGGTAATGTTGTAAGTAATCCCTTATGTCGTCCCATTGGGGGAAGATTTTTGGGATCGCTCTTAACACGTAAATGGAACAACATTTACGAGATTACATTAGTTATCTTATTAAGCCGAAACACATGGACTAGTTATGTAATATTGTAATAGTTAAGCTTGTGTTAAGGTATATATACCCTCCTAGACTTCACTAGGAGGGTGAGACTTAGTGTGTAACTTTCATCTTTCATATTATCAATAAACACATAGTTTTCCATTCTCTCTCTACTTTCTATCTAACCATGGATATCATTTACTTTCATTTACCAAGACCTCTTGAATCACATAATCAACCAAATACTATGGACCTCCTGAATCACATAATCAACCAAATACTATGATCCAACAGGTGCAAGATTGGTGCAAAGGAACTCCAGAACAACTAACTAAAACACAAATTAAATTTCAAAACCCTAACTTAGAAAACAAACTCTTAACCAAAGCTTGAACCAACTTTGAAAACCCTTTGTTTCTCCCTTGTATTCTGCTGAAAATATGTGAGTGAGGTGAAGGTGTTTGTGTTTTTGAAATGGCTCACATGGGTCTTGTTTAAATAGTGGGATTTTAGGTACTTTGAATGGTAAAAGATGGGATCAAAAGTGTATGTTATGGAAAATTCATAAAAGCTGCAAACTTGGTGGTATCTTGTGATGTTTGGTCATTCAAGGTGAAAGGGAAAAGAGAATTGGGTGTCTTTCCAAGCTTTTGGCCTATTATGGTTAGTATAGGAGTAGAAATGGGGTGGTTCAAGATGAAAAAGGAGATGTTGGGGTATCCCTTTTGGGGTGAACAGTTCTAAGGCCTAAAAAGGGGAGGGAAGGTTAGTTTTTGAAGTGTATAGATGAGTATATAAGTGTATAATGTAAAGGTGTTCAGTTGATTAAGTATTGCATGCATGCATGAACGTAAATGCGAAAGTTATGTGTTTTATGTAAAACTTGAAAAATAAAAAGTGTAAACTTAGAAAATGTAATTGAAATAGTTATATGACATATATTTTATGTAGGCTTGACTTGTATAATGTCGGTTTACGTTAGAAGTTGTTTTCCGATTTAGGCGATTTAACTTAACAGCTATATGTTATGTAAATATTGAAATGTTCAAATTAAATTATTTTGATTTTGTGGTCAAGTATTGCCCTGAAAATTCTAGTTGCTACAGTCTACCCCCATTAAGAGAATTAAATTCAGTTCGTTGCAGTTAACTCTGAATGGGGAAAACTTTCCCGTCCTTGAGCAAAACCATCAAAAGCCTTAAGCAAATTTTATGTAGCTTGAGTTGAGCATCAAGTTGAATCTAGTTTAATCTCATAACTCATCAAACAAGAATTGTTACAAAATTAGGCTAGGAAAAAAGTTGCACTCTAACCTTAAGCTTAATAACAACTTGATTCTAGCTATATTTCGCAACTCATCAAACAAGAACTGTCACAAGATTGAGCTAAGTAATAAGTTAGATCCAGTTTTAAGCTACGTAGAAACTTGAATCCAACTTAATTTCACAAATCATCAAACAAGAACTGTTATGAAATTAAGTTAAGTATCAAGCTGTAAGGAAAGAAACCCGGCGTTTATGAAGAATTGGCTCAGTTTTAGGATCACTTTCAAATAAACAAATAGATATCTACAACTTAGATAGGAAAACTCGGTGAGAAGGTTAAGGGTACCATCAATTCATGTGAGTCTTTATATCACCGTCTATCATTGAATCAAAAATAATTTGCGATAATTGCAGCATCAAGAATTTTCATACTAGCAATCGAGATAACTAAGGTTGTTGGTAAGAATGAGAACAAGTAGCTTTAAATTATACTTATTTGCGCAAAATGTAAGGTGAATAGAGTGAGACCATGTAGTCTGACACTGACACTTTTTACTAGTGTGGGGGATTAGGTTGGTCTACTGGGAATCTACAGTGTACTGTTAACTTGTGGCAGTGGTGATTCTTATGGATACCGTGAGGCTGATGTACTCTTATGGGTTGTCCTAAAAGATTAAAATGACAAGAAAAATGGAGACCCTAAGGCAAAATGGAGGAGCTTTGAAGGCAATTGATGAGGAAGTAAGGGTAGTACTGGGTGTCGTGTCCGGTATATTTCTCGTCAATAACATACTTGCTTGCGTCCGACATTTGATGCCAAAGAGATGTTTGGTGACTCATTCATACTATCGTGTGAATTGCAAATCAAAGAAATTAAGTACAATGCTAGTTGTAAAATTTGTGGATAGAGGATAATTTTTTACTGAAGAGATCGTTTATGATATCCCCATTAGTATTAATGGAAGGAAAATTTTGTGAAGTAAGTTCCGATTCAGTTAGGTGAAGTTGAGGTGGTGACTCGTATGGTATTTGCTGGACATAAATTTAGACAAAGTCGTACGTGATAGAAAATATTATTACAGTTGTATTTCCGAATGAAAGAACGATCACCGTCTTTGAAGGTCGAAGAAATAATGATATAGGGGTGATACATGTAGGTTTCCCAATGTGTGAAGAATGTTGTTCTAGGTCAATTGTAGGAAACGAGGAAGAAATATCCAATTCGTAGCACGGGTTTGGTAGTCGTATTCTTGAGATAGAATTATGAGGGAAATGATTGTATGGTGCGTAGTGTCTTATATGTACAGATCACAAAAGTCTAATGTACATGTTTTGTAAGAAGGTTCTCATAATGAGTCAAGTGATGTAGACGAGGTTAGTAAAGAGTTACGATGGTGGTGTTCTTATCATGTAGCAAAAGTTTTTTGATGTCATCATCCGAAAGGAAGGAGTAGAATCCAATAGAGTTCGATCAACGAGGGTAGTCGTCACTAATAGTCTCTTAGTGGAATAAAGAACTTTTAAGGAAAAGTCCTTGGTGTGAAAACGTTAAGGATGAACGTGTTTTCAGGCATAAACGACTATCTGAATATGGTGGTCTATGAATCAAAGGATCTAAGGACAGAATTTGGTGTCAATGATTTGGAATGTTCAAAAATTGTTATTAGATGAAGCTCATAAGTCCAATGCTCAATTGATCTAGGCAGGACTAGGATGTACAATGACTTGAAATTGTTGTATTAGTGGTATGAGTCAGGTGGATACAATGTTGAAGGATGTTTGACTTGTTACAAGTGAGAGCTAAAGGCCTTATGAACAGGTGCAACTTCTTGAATCCAAATGCAAAAGTGTAGTCATGTCCCAATGTGACTAAGTTATCTAGAACTCCAAAAAGGGCACGTTGTCTCTTAAGTAATTATAAATAGATTTTTTAATTCAACGCGATTCAATCAACACGAGAGTCTTATTCTTTTGGGATGGGTGGTGTTAATGCAAATATTACGATATTTAAACTATACAGTCTCGTTTGTTTTGTTTATGACAAACCATGTAACTTGTAATACATAATGTAAAATGTACAAGTTACTCGTAATCATATTTGGTCTCAACATACTTTCTGCGCCTCTCTATGTCTCAATTCCTTGTATGCTACAACACAGGTTCATACATGTTTGTTATGTTGCGTTATGATCAAACCCCTAATAAACCATTAAACACATCTAGTTAAATAGTTTATACAAAGCTAAAACCATTTTAATAAAACATTTATAAGTACCATTTGTTACTTACACTTTTATACAATACATGGCCTTAAAACTAGTTAAGTAAATGGTTAATAAAATAGGATGGATTATCCATAACACATGATCCATTACCCATTACCCATTACCCATAACCCATTTTCTAGGATCATCGTATCCAGTTGGGTACCCATGACCCATAGTCCGTGACCCAAAACCCATTTTCCATGTTCAATGTACAGGAGCATCGCCGGATATGCCAGATCCCTTTGGGTTAGGCAGCCGGATCCCTTTCAGAAGGGATCCTTGGGGAAGAAACAATTTTTGGTCTTTTGTCTATAGATAGCAAACCATTTCATCTTTTGTTTCTTGCACCTTTCACACACTTTCTCTCCACCATTTCTAACATATTTAGATTAGTAGGAAAACATGTAAAACACCTTCTTTCTCATATGATCATAATGCTTCTAACTTTCATTTTGTTGTAAGCATACTCCAGAAGTGATCTTCCAAAGAGATCATGCATCCTTACCTACTGAAGTGATCCTCTAAATTAAGTTTTCCTCATCCACCACAACCATACATACACGAAGATCTATCACAACAAGCTTAGGGAACTCGTGATCTTCATTGAAGGCTTCCTATAAATGGAAGTTTATTTATATTAGACATTCATATCCATTAGACACATTGTCTTAGATCTTCTCTTGTATGATCTTCATGTATCTCTAACTAGATTATATGGTTTATGTGTTTGTGCCATAGAACACAAGGTTTGTTATGTTGGGCCACAAAACATAACAGGTGTCGTAGTTGTATTGTGTAGATCAATGTAGTAGGACGTTGGTTCCTTAAGATGTGTTGATTAGGTTGTGGTTCCTCCTTTGTAATGGAACCTGATATCTTGCCTTGTACCGGATAAAGTGTAGGCGATGAAGGTTTCGATCCACCTCGTGGAAGAGCTTGGTATTTAGCTTAGTACCAGATAAAGTGTAAGCAACGTTTTGTAAGGTTTTCTCCGCCGAGAATGGAGTTTGTTGATCTAGTGAAGTAGCTCTCAAGTTGGGTACTCGGGAAGTGGAGTAATGTGAAGAGGAGCTTGGTGACCGAACCATTATAAATCCTCGTGTCGGTTTGCGTATCCTTTTAACTTATCACTTTACTTTTACTCTTGCTTTAAATTGTTAATTGTCTATGTTGTTGATGTTAATGATTGTGTGGTTACTTGTCTTAAGGATGTTTGTTAGAAAAGAAAATAAACTGGACTAATGGTTTATGTGATATTAAGGGGTTAGCCTTACATGTCATAATGCGTTAAATACATTCTTGCATCAAAATTAGCAAATGCAATGGTTTATACTATACTTGATACAAAAAATTTAAGTTTGAAACGGAAACGTATTCACCCCCTTTACCGTTTCTACCGTTTCTACTATTGGTATCAGAGCTGGTTGGCTCTGGTTTTAAAATAAATTATATTTTTTAAAACCAAGTAAGGTCCTTGTATCAAATTTTTCATGAAGTCAAGTATAATATGAAAATTGTTTTGTTGATTTTTATTTGAAGTTTTGTTGTTGGATATCTTGTTATTCAAGCTTGAATAAAGATTAAAATGGGTAATATAAGTTCACTAAAAAGTCTACATAGGTTAAACCTTTCCGTCGGGTCAAAATATGTATTTTTGTGAATCTGTGTGAGATCCACATATCCCTTTGTTATCAAAGGGCGGATCCCTTTTGGAAGAGATCCGGCGGATCCGTCTATGGAGATGACACCTTTTGGTAAACTTCAAAAATTCATAACTAATTAACCGTAAGTCTGTAGAAGTCACGCCACCTATCGTTTTAAAGGCAGTTGAGTCTACTTTCATATAAATTATTTCCAAAAACTGAATCTAAATTAAAATGTATAAAAGTTCTTGATTTTTAACAAAAGGTCTTTTTCGATAATGTCTTGTGGTTAGATCTTTGCTTAAATTGGAAAGGAGTCTTATTTTTCTTTGAACTTTGGTGCATCATGTTTTAACTTGGTCATATTTAAAACATGAAGGTAATTAATCAAGCTTTTTATATCTTGTTATATTTAACGCAAAGCGAACAAAAGTATTTTTGTATGCTATACTAAATGATTAATTGTTTTACCTTGCATTACTTGATCGTATGCTTATCTCAAATAGTTTTTGTGGTTGTTTGTTTAAAATATGTGTTTTCCTTACCTTGTTATTCATTTGCTTGTTTGTCGAGTTAGTAATATTTACTAATCAGGGTACTATTTGAAGGAGTGTTTGGGATAACTCCTAGTTGTGTTAAAAATGTTATTAAATGTTTGGATAAGTCATATAAGTTGAATAATGTTTAAAACATGTAATATATGACTTCTTGTTGAGCTTGTTATTTGTGAAACATAAGTGTATTATGTGTTTATATGTTAGTTAATTTCTTGAATTCGTATTCTCTTATGATGTTTTCTGAAACGACAAGAATGTACATCGGATCATAACCCACGCTTGTGTTAATGATGTACTTTCCCGTCTTCTTCTCCATGATTGCATTCCAAGCTTTATAGTAGGATTGACAACTAGATTATTTCATCCGAAATACTCAAGTAAATTATTTTGTAATGAAAATATAATTGTTCATATCCGAAAATCTATACTCAAGCTTTCCAACAACATAGTTTGAAACCCCACATCCCACAATCTATAGTGAAACATATTGTTTGCTTTCGCCTTTAACTCTAAAAATCGTCACACCAATTTATAAACTTTTTAACATGACATCTTCATCACCTTAGTTGTTATGCATTTGCATTAGGCATAATATTAATAAAATGAAGCAAAGTATCATCATTATTACTCTTTGATAGGCCATTGTAGGATTACAAATTTTTCTAACTTGAGAATGAATACTGGAGAACTTATTGCACTAGAAACTCAATTTGACCTAACGGTTGAATTGCTTCCTTGAGAGAGTGGAATCACCCGTAAAGATGGTCTTGATTAGCCTTAATTGAGCATCGCTAGTAATAGTCTCATACTTATTCTCTCACCTGGGAAATCTCTATTCCTGTGCTTTCCTAAAGTAAGTTTACAAGGGAAATACTTTGCGTTGTCTTAGGATTACTAATCAAACAAGTAGTAAATTTGATTTTCCGTTTTTTCAGTTAGTCACAACCACTTGCCTCGGTAAGCGATTATCTCGCGTTGATCAAGAAGAGCTACATGACTTCAAGGATGAAGTTCATGGTATGCTAATCACCATCCATAATGACCATACTTAACTCATTGCTTTCATTAAATCGAAGCAACCTTCTAAACAATTCAGTTTCTTATCTTCTTTTCTTCGATTTAATGTTGAACTCATTATGTTGGATGTCTACCAATTATGTGGGAAGGAAATTCATTCACATAATTATCTTTTAAGAACGCATATACATGTGTTTCTTACTCTTCTAATACCAACGCATAGGTAAACATCTCTTAGCTAAAACCAACTCACAAAACTACACTTGCTTCAAGCCTTTCTAATCCAACACATATCTTTCATCAATACTTCATTAAAAGAACACATCATAGGTTTAACAACTTCTTCATCTTCAAAAACAACAACTCCGCCTCTTGGATCTTAACTTAAATGAAGTCTAGGATTGTCCTAAACTAGCACGTCACAACTCTATTGTCCAGAAAACCATCATATATCCTCTTCTCTATCGACACCTACCTTGCACGCTATTGTTAGTGCAAACGATTTACTATTCTCGAATATCTCTTTCAACACTTACTATTATGTAACTTGTTTTGATTTTTGATAAGTGTGAGTCATTTTCACGAGCCCAGTGTGTTGTTTTAGTTCTCAGACGCCGAATCCCTTTGGGATAACCTACCAGATCCCTTCTAGAAAGGATCCAGAGGAACCGGCTAATCAAAGATACATTTTCTATATTTCTACCTCTCTATTACCCTTTTGAGCTTATTAGATTAGTTTCTTATACTCTCTCAGTCAGAATTGAGCTATCCTCAGTCTCAGTAAATCCCATCTTTATACTTATTCTCAGTAAATCCCATCTTCTTTTATGGATGATTTAGGATCCTTCTAAGATGTTTTTGATTTATCATTTCTCAAATACTCACCATTTTTCCGCTCCGATGCTTACACCATCTTTCTTACATACAAATCCACTTACTTACACAATACTATATTTTCATAATTTTATTTTACCCATTTTTCCTTCAAAATGCTCTAAAATCAAATTTTCATTTCTTATAATTTTTAAGAAATTTTCTAATTTTCTTTTTGACCACTCTCTGATTTCTATCTCCATTAACCACTTCCTAGGCCAACTAGTTTTATCCTTGATCACATATTGGCATTCTTTCACTCTCATCTCTCCATAAAAACCATCATTATTCACCTCATATCATTAATCTTAAGTTCTCAGGATTTATACTATTTAAGACACCTTCTTACACTCATTAACTCAAGTTATGTAGGCTAAAGTTAGTTAATTCTTAATCATTTCTCTTCTTTTCTATCTTAGTTAGCCGGATCCTTTGGCTAGAGCTAGCCGCATCCTTTTTGAGAAGGATCAGGTGGATCCGGGCAAACAGAGGAGTTAAAAAAAATGATTCTTTCATTTATAATTTTCCATTCTCAACTCAAACACTAACTCAATACATAGGATTATCCATTTCTTTTAAGACCTTATTCTATAGTCTTACTCCTTAAAGCTTGTTGCGACATTCATGACAGAAGAAACCTTTTATGTTTATAAATGTGTTTCGTATATGTGACTCTTTATGTGTTTTCTTTGTTATTTGCATGACATTATATGAACAATTTCTCTGTGTGGACTAATTGACATAATTGTTTTCCTTTTGTACTAACTCATTTGGATTTGTGTAGGTTGACAATAGTCGATTTCATTATCAAGTCAATTTGTGCTCACTCGCACATTTATCATATTCCTTATCTTGCATTATCCTCACCATCTTCCAACACCTCCTTCACCACTCACAAAGTCATCATGTCTATCACCTCAAGTGTTTCATTAACCAACAAGGTCAAATTTAGTGAAAAATCTTTTTTTGATTCATCGAGCACTAACAATCCTCAACACAACTTACTTGTATCAACCACAACCTACTTGGGTCAACCACATCCTACTAGTGTCTCACTACCACTACAATCTATGGTCGTTGAACCATCTTACACAAACATCTATGCTGTCAAAAGCTAAGTGAATTTCGTAATGAAATGCGTCTTATTTCCAAATACATTCTTTCTACCTTAAACAACCTTACAACCTCTAACCCAACAACGATGATGCAAGTAGTAGGATTATTTTCTTTTTGACACTAATCTTTTCTTTGTAGGTTCATATAGACACTTTGATGTGTATGGCATTCTCGTATATGGATGAAAATTTGCACTAATCATTTTTCTTGTTAGGTTCACTCATATACATGGTTTTGTATATGGCATACTTGTCTTCAGACGAAGTTTAATTCTCATTTTGTAGGTTCTTCTTGACGCCCTCAAGCAAAGGGGAGCTTTCCGTCAAACATCTATAGAGTGCATCGTATGACTCACTCGTCCAAGGAAGAATATAGTTTTGCACTAATTCTTTTTTTGTAGAGTTTCAAAAACACACTTGGAGCTTGACGCCCTCAATAAGGGGGAGCTTTTGTCAAAGCCAAATCATTGCAAACGTTTTCAATACTTTCGTCTTAGCCTTACTAAGGGGGAGCAAAGACGCATCACTTTACATCTCATTTATCCTTCTAATCTCTATCATTATTATATCTCTCTAACCTCAGATCAAAGGATCATTCTTATAGATTTCTTGTAGCTTTCCTTCTCTTATGTTTCTCATGAATCTTCTTACAAGACCAGATCACGCTTCTTTCATACAAGTCCTCCAAGCTTCAAGAGAAGTATTGTTAGGCTTAAGGGAGCAATAAGGAGTTGTAAATTTAACTTCAGTAGGGATGACTCAAGCTTTCCTTCTTGGGGAAAAATGAAGTTTAACTCCATGGACACACCCTTTTTATTTCAACAAAAAGGGGAGAAGAGTGTAAACGGAGAAGTTATGTATAGGTAGTACGAATAGAAGTAACTTTTACATTTTACTATCTATTACGTTTACATATATTTTGTCATCATCAAAAAGGGGGAGATTGTTAGTGCAAATATTACGATATTTAAGCTATACAGTCTCGTTTATTTTGTTGATGACAAAACATGTAACTTGTAATACATAACGTAAAATGTACAAGTTACTCGTAATCATATTTGGTCTCAACATACTTTCTACACCTCTCGACGTCTCAAGTCCTTGTATGCTACAACACATGTTTGTACATGTTTGTTATGTTGCGTTATGATTAAACCCCTAATAAACCATTAAACACATCTAGTTAAATAGTTTATATAAAGCCAAAACCAATTCTATAAAACATTTATAAGTAACATTTGTTACTTACACTTTTATAAAATACATGGCCTTAAAACTAGTTAAGTAAATGGTTAATAAAATAGGATGGATTATCCATAACCCATGAACCATTACCCATTACCCATGACCCATAACCCACTGTCTAGGTTCATTGTATCTAGTTGGGTACCCATGACCCAAAGTCCATGACCCAAAACCCATTTTCCATGTTCAATGTACAGGAGCATCGCCGGATCCGCCAGATCCCTTTGGGTTAGGCAGTCGGATCCCTTTCAGAAGGGATCCTTGGTGAAGAAACAATTTTTGGTCTTTTGTCTATAGATAGCAAACCATTTCTTCTTTGTTTCTTGCACCTTTCACACACTTTCTCTCCACCATTTCTAACATATTTAGATCAGTAGGAAAACATGTAAAACACCTTCTTTCTCATATGATCATAATGCTTCTAACTTTCATTTTGTTGTAAGCATACTCCCAAAGTCATCTTCCAAATCAAGCCTAGAGATCATGCATCCTTACCTACTGAAGTGATCCTACAAAGCAAGTTTAGAGATCTTGCATCCTCATCAACCACAACCATACATACATGAAGATAGCTTAGGGAACTTGTGATCTTCATTGAAGGCTTCCTATAAATGGAAGTTTATTTAGATTAGGCATTCATATTCATTAGACACATTGTCTTGGATCTTCTCTTGTATCATCTTCTTGTATCTCTAACTAGATTAAATAGTTTATGTGTTTGTGCCATAAAACACAAGGTTTGTATGTTGGACCACAAAACATAATGGGTGTCGTAGTTGTCTTGTATAGATCAGTGTAGTAGGACGTTGGTTCCTCAAGATGTGTTGATCGGGTTGTGGTTCCTCCTTTGTAATGGAACCCGGTATTTAGCCTTGTACCGGATAAAGTGTAGGCGACGAAGGTTTGGCTCTACCTCGTGGAAGAGCTCGGTATTTAGCTTAGTACCGGATAAAGTGTAAACAACGTTATGTAAGGTTTTCTCCGCCGAGAATGGAGTTTGTTGATTGATCCACTCCGAACGGCCAGTCTTTTATTAGTCAACCACTTGTGAATGGTCAACCATAAAAGTCAGACAGCTCAGAGCAGAATGCAATTATCCAGGAGAGTACAGTGTTTCCCCGGGTCGTTAAGTCCCAACGAGCTGTGCGACTGAATAATCAAACGTATAGTGATCGGGTGATAATGAACGGGAAAAGGTTATGATTGATTAAGTGATTAAACTAAGGAAATTAAATCTATAAAAGACTTTGAAGTCATTTTAATTCTATATTTAAAAACGTACATGAAAAATATGCAATTTAAGTCCTATGAGTGCAAATATAATTTTCCTACATTCTAAATGACTAAAAATAATTTTAGGAAAAAGCCGAGAATTTTTTTGAGTTTTTATTTATTTATTATGAATTAAAACTAGATTTAACTAATTAATTAATTAAAAATACTAAATGATTTTGTAAAAATCTGAAAATTTCACAAAAACTACTATGTTGTATACTAAGCCTAAGAAAAATAAGAAAACATGTGCTTGTATTGGAAATAAGCCACGAAATAAGCTAGAAAAAAGCTTTAAAGGCATATTAATGCAAACTGACCAAGTGCCTTTATATATTAAATCTTGCAAACTAAAACATGAGAAAGACCCAAGGGCAGTTGGTTGGGGGGAGTCTGCTGTGTGCGTGTTCTTTGGGGGAGGAGACCAGTGTTCGAATCCCAGCCCTTCCCTTTTTGCCAAGTTATTTTTTTTGGGTCTTTAAAGTTTAGAGTTCGAAATCCTTTAAGAATTAATGTTGCAGATTAATAACAAAAAAAGGGTCCAAAGAGCAGATGGTTATCTGTCAGGCGTGTGGGTGGACTTGTGCAGCAGGTCAGGGGGTCGAATCCCACCTCTGCCTTTTTGTTTCACTTATTTTTTTTAGATTTCTTTTTGCAAAACTGAAAGTACTAAACAAGATTAAGCTTAAGATATTCAAAATATTTTTATTGACTACAAATCAAACACAGAATCAGCTTATTACATCAACAGTTGAGATAAAGGACTGTTTGGTTGCTGCTACTAAGGCTACTAAAAGCGTCCAAAAAGCTAAACTATAAGCTAAAAACTAAATGGCACTTGAAGAGGCAATCCAAATTAATTTTTTTTGTGAAAATTATATTTATGAAAAGCTTTTAATAAGCTGTTTTGACAGCCTAGAAGCTGCTGTTTTGGACAGCACTTAACCAAACAATCCTTTAGGCACTTATAGCACAAAATAAGCAAAGGAAAAGTAGTTAACAAGCAATACTACGGACATTTAAGCAACAATAGTCTACGTAAGCAAAAAGTAAACGAAATAAGCTAAATAAATAATGGGATAAGCAGTTGGAATAAGCTTTAACTATGGAATCCTAAAGCTACTAATTATGGGAAAATAAGCAAGAAAAGAAAAACTACTAATACGGACTAAATAAGCAGCAGGGAGCTCCTAATAAGCTGAAATTAAACTAAACTAACTAGTACACTATATGGGAATTCTAGAATAAGCTAACTAGCAGTAATAATAAGCATTTAACACAAAAAAAAACACTTAGCTGCTGTTGCATTCTCAAACAGGCCTAGAGGCTCACTTTTGAGCTTATTCTGGATAAGCTACAGTGGGAATGAGCACCTGAGCTTATGGGACCTTGAAGCCCAACCAACACACACACTTTTGCCCCTATTACTAGCTTATAAGGAGCTTGTACAAGCTGGATAAGGACTCAAAAATTTGACTCAGTGGGGCTGCATAACATCATTTGAGCTGAATTAAAGCTTACTTGAAACAATTTGAGACCCGTCAAATTTGGAGTTTGACCCACAAATTTTGCAAAACCAACAGCCCTTTAGGCAGGATACTAGAAAAGGATTTTGTTGTTTTGAAAACTTAAAAAACTAACTTGAGATTAGTACCAAGAATGCATGTGAGCTTAAACAAATCTTGAACAAACTGTTAACATAAGCACCAGTATTCAACCTGGGACCAAAAGATTAAATTTAAAACATGGAATAAAAAACGAGATGATACTAAAACTGAATTCAAGAGTTACAATTAAAATAAATTGACAACAAAAGTAAATGGAACTAGAATATTGGAATTCTAGACTAAAACTAGAAAACTAAAAAAAACTAAAAACTCTCCTCTCTTGCTTCTCTTCTTCGCCTTTTATAGCTCTTAAAAGTCTTCTCTCTCCCTTTCTCAGCCCTTGATTTAGTCAACTTCATATCAACCATTGATTTGTCATTTTGGCGCGAAAATGGTTGTAACAGGGCTGGTAGCTTGGGCAGGTGAGAGAGCATTAAATGTTCCTTGTTGTGGTGTGGAGGTGGGGGGTACAAGGTATGGAGAGGTGATGATGATGTTGGTGGTCTGGTTTTGCAGAAAAGCAGGGAAAAAGAAGAAGAAAGGAGGTGTTTGTCAGTTTGGTTTTTATTTATTAAAAAGAACGGGGTTCATATGGTGGGCCTGTTTTTGGGTTTGGGTATTTGGTTTATGTTTTGGGTTTAGATAATAACAAGGGTCCGGTTTGTTGTAGTGTTAATCACAAGGACCATTTTGCAATTTCCCAATTTTTTTCGAGGACCTATCTTGCCAATTTCCCAAAGTTACAACAAGGACCAATCTGATTTTTTTCCATTTTATTCTACCAGGGACCAAATCTGCCAATATCTGAAATTCCGGGGACTAAACTTGTAAATTCTCAAAACTTTTGAAATTTTTCACCAAAGGACTAGTTATGACAACTTATAATTTCAAAAGGACCTTTGGTGACTTTTCTTTTAAAATAAGTGCACAGGGACTATTTCTGCCAATTTTTGAAAGTCGGGGGACTGAAACTGCCAATTATGCAAACTTTGTTCGTTTTTCATTTGTTTTCAATAACTTTGTATCTGAAACATATAAAACACAATTTTGGAATATTTTCAGTATTTTGATGCATTTCTGAGTGTTTTTAAATGTTTTGCAGCTCAAATTTGACCAAAAATGATGAGTATTTACACACTCATCATTGATCTAGTGAAGTAACTCTCGAGTTAGGTACTCGGGAGTGTATTAAGGGGAACAGGAGCTCGGTGACCGGACCACTATAAATCCTCGTGTCAGTTTGCGTATCTTTTTAACTTATCGATTTACGTTTACTCTTGATTTATATTGTTGATTGTCTATGTGGTTGATGTTCATGATTGTGTGGTTACCTGGTACCAAAGCATTAGGACTCGATTTATAGAGCTGTTACAAACTCAGTAAACTAGACCTAGAGTCTCGGTGCCTTAGATCCTTCAATATTTAGCGTTATGACTCGATTTTACTGTCCACGAAAAGGTGCAAGAGTGCTCTACAAATGTCTCAACTAGCTCAATTGCCCAAAATGCTCACAAGATAGGGATTTTTACACAAACTTATTGTTTACTCTTTTTCTTGTCGGTATTAAGTAATCATTTCGCGTGATTTTTAAAAAATATCAAATTAACTCCAATGACTATAAAAATTTCATGGAATCAACTTAAGACATATATATAGGTTCACGAAAATTGGCAAGGTCCATAGTGAAATCTAGATAAGGTTCCTATGTCAATTTTTAGGCTGACTTTTCTGGGAAAGCTGTGAAAAACCAACTAACTTAATTCAAAGTTTTACTATACTACAAGTATAATTAAGTGCTAAAATAATTATGACATGCATAAATAAGTTGTTATAACTATGAAAAAGAGTTATTGAAGTTTACAACAAAGGTGGTGCAAGATTGGTGCAAAAGAACTCAAGAACAACTAACTAAAACCCAAATTATCTTTCAAAATCCTAACTTTGAAACCAAACTATTAACCAAAGCTTGAACCAACATTGAAAACCCTTTGTTTCTCCGCTATATTCTGCTGAAAAAGTGTGAGTGAGGTGAAGCTGTTTGTGTGTTTGAAATGACTCACATGGGTCATGTTTAAATAGTGGTATTTTAGGTACTTTGAATGGTAAAAGATGGGATTACAAGTGTATGTTATGGCAAATTGTGTAAAGCTACGAACTTGGTGGTATCTTGTGATGTTTGGTCGTTCAAGGTGAAAAGGAAAAGAGAATTGGGTGTCTTTCCAAGCTTTTGGCCTATTATGGTTAGTATATGAGTAGAAATGGGGTGGTTCAAGATGAAAAAGGAGATGTTGGGGTATCCCTTTGGGGTGAACGGTTCTAAGGCCTAAAAAGGGGAGGGAAGTTTAGTTTTTGAAGTGTACAGATGAGTGTATAAGTGTATAATGTAAAGATGTTGAATTGGTTAAGTATTGCATGCATACATGAACGTAAATGCAAAATGTATGTGTTTTAAGTCAAACTTGAAAAATTAGAAGTGTAAACTTATAAAATGTGATTGAAATAGTCATATGACATATATTCTATGTAGACTTGACTTGTATAATGTCGGTTTATGTTAAAAGTTGTTTTCCGATTTACGCGATTTAACTTAACGGTTATACGTTTATGTAAATATTCAAATGTTCAAATTGTTTTGAGTTTGTGGTCAAGTATTGCCATGAAAATGTCAATTGTTACGATCCACGAGACCGTAAAACTGGGATTCTCAAAGTCAATATATGTCGATTTGATCATAACGTGTTTGGTTTATTTGACGAATGCAGTGTTGAACAAGGCATGATACATAATTTTTCTTTCACCATTTCATCTTGTAAACTAAAGCTCACTTTTATCCTGCAATGCAATCCTAAATTCAACAAAAAGAAACAGTTAAAAGGCATGCATATCAGATGCATGCGCGAGCATGAGGAAATATCTGAACACACAAATTGCAAATTTGTTACTTCTGTATCTAATTAAGTAATTAAGTGCAAACTTGTCCCGCATTAAAATTTGTCTAACGATACCCATCTTAGATATTAAAGTGGACAAACTCTTACACACACTAAGCAGTTACAAGTAACTAGCATAAGGAAATAATTACACACATGCACTTGAAGAATTATTTTCAAACTAATGCTTATTAATTCTATTAGTTCTTTAGCCGATGCTCAGATATTTTAATTTTGATATTACAGAAATAGCGTACTATACCAAAAGGCATTTACATGAGACGTGTGGTACGTGTGAGATATTTGGTGGTATATAGATGCATAATTAAAAAGATAGCATCATGTAAAAAGATAGGTGGTATTATAAGTTAGGATGAATTCCATATCTCCCCCTACTATCATATGATTTATTTCATATAAGTGTTGCAGCACAAGAAGATTGTGGCTTGCAAAGACCGTAAACTCATAATGGAGTAGTTCATGCAATGTTTTAGATGTATTATCCACGTTTAGATGATGCACAAATTATCAATAAATGCTAAGCATAAAGGATCAAGAATGTCTTGCTACCCCTTAAGAATGATAGACACAACTCTGAAAACCTAATAAGGGCACATGAAGATATATAGGACATCATACCTGATTGCAATAGCGGATGTTCTTATGTTTCCTTGTTGAGAATAAAAGTTTAAGGGATTTATATATAAACATGCAGCAAAAGGATGATGTTTGTAGATCCTGAATACAGGACAGCAATCACCTTTTCCATCAAAATCGGGAATCGTCCTAATTATTTACATGATCCAAAGTGAGTGCCTTTTTCTGCTGGAGGCCATTCTGTAATACCATTTTCTCCTGGACACATACTGTAAGCACCACAACTTAATTAGAAGGTACCGGATACCTTGGTATCATTTTTCAATGGAAAAAACTATAAATTCATAACGTACTTAACAAAAAAACTCATTATGCTCTATCTAAATCACTTATTGTCATAACTCGTAATACATAACCATTTTCATTTTATTCGGTTATTTTCTGTCCGTTTTTATCCGTTTTGATGTGGATAATAAAAACGGTTTTTATCCGTTTTTATCCATTTTGACGTGGATAATACAAACCGTTTTTATCTGTTTTTATCCGGACTGATTAAAATGAAAACGGATAAAAATGGACGATTTACGAAAACGGATAAAAGCGGACAGAAAATAACCGGATACAATGAAAACGGTTATGTATTATGACAATAAGTGAAGTAGATAGAGCATAATGAGTTTTTTTGTAAAGTACGTTATGAATTTATAGCTTTTTTCCTTTTTCAATATAAAAGAGCAATTTATGTTACCATATATACTGCGGCAACACTAATATTCCTATATATTTACAAGATGCCGACACTGGCAAATACTTTCACCCATTTGTCTTCACTGCATGCAGAATACATCAAATTCATTATGAAATCTAAAAATTGACATAAAATCTTCCAGTTTTTTTGAACAGCTTAAAAACCAAGACTGACCTTGAGCCTAATGATGGTCCAGCACTGTAGTTACAGAATAATGCGCTTTTATACAACTTTACATCGCCGGAGCCCAGTTGGCTAGGATTCACTGTCCAATTCTATAGCAGCACCATTTGAATGTAAGAGAAAAACATTAACGATGATAATAATTATCATTCATTAGTTTTGATAGAAGTGTTTCTAGTTAGTTCTGACTCCTTATTGGTATTTCTTATTAGTCCTGACTCCTTATTAGTATTTCTTAACAGTTCCGATTCCTTATTCGCTTGCTTTTGCAATTTTACTTTTTCTTTTTCAGCTTCCTTATTCTTTTGTGCTTCTATGTTTTGTAAATTTAACTTTTCTTTTTCAGCTTCCTTCTGTGCCTTCTTCTTTTCTAGCTCTATTTGCTTGCAGTTTTCTTCATGGGCTTGATTAAAACTCCTCACAAACGCAAGTAACGTTTGAATAGCTGAAACAAATATGATAAAATAGCATTTCAGCTTAGAATTACTGAGATTTATTTATCAGATAGCCATTAAAATTTAAGTCTTAATCACCTTGTTCATACGAGCAACGTTTAGGATCTTCTCCGAAGTAACAAATCAAACTATCCACAGTTTTATCCTATAACAAAGCAAGGAAAAAAGCTATAAATTCATAACGTACTTTACAAAAACTCTTAATCACTTATTGTCACTTAACCGTTTTATTTTATTTAATCCGTTACAAGCAGAGATAAAAACCGTTTTGACATGGATTTAAAACGGGTTTATCTGTTTTTTCGGACTCGATAAAATGGACGAAGATAAAAACAAATCGAATAAAATGAAAACGGTTATGTATAATGATATCGACTGGAAACAACATTAAGTATAATGACAATAAAAAAAGTTGAGAAAGCACAATCAGTTATTTTGATAAAGTACATTAAGCATTTATAGTATACAATAAGAATGGGCAGGCTAAATTGGCCGTTATGTCTACAGTAGATGTTGGGACATACCATCCCATTGTACAGTGACATCAGGGAATTTACTTCACCTTCCGCAGAAGCAAGAAATCTTTTCAAAGACTGCAACATGGAAAATTAAAGGTATAAAGTATGATTGAACAAGTGATATTTTTATATAAATATTTAATCAGAATACCGATATTGTGTGCAAACCTTACGAAAACGTTTAGACACATGTCCATCTTTTTTACACGATTTCTTTTCCTGGATTACGCTTTTCATTCCAGTGGCAAAAGTGTGCATTTCTTCTGCTAAAAATTTTAGTTGTATCTGGAATAAAATAACTACTGAAAATTAACAAATTTTTACCTAAATCACATGTATTGGAAAATATAAATTGTCAATTTTACCAAGATTACCTTTGATGCAGCTTCCAAACTGCCAAGTTCCTTGGAAAAATCCAGGAGTTCGGGCAGGTTGTCTGCAAGCACCTGTAATATCCAGCAGACATACCATGTACAAAAATAAAAATTCTAGTGATCTGCTTTTTATGTTAAGTCAAATGGCAGGAAAACAATTATAATAAACAGTCAAGAAGCTGTACCTTACAAAGATAATGCATCAGGGTCATTTTGTTGCTCCTGGCACGAGTTTCATTAAGCTTGAGGAGGCTATCCAATTTAAAACCAACAGCAGCGCCTAAAAAAACCAGGTTATTTTAGTTTTTTACAGTTACAAATGATGATGAGCTTAACATACTTGAAAAGTCAAATAATAACTCACCTCTTGCAGTACCCTGGTTCAAAGCGTTTCCAAGAGAAAGTATTGTCTGCATGATTCTCCTAAACTTGACAGAACTCCTGATCTGATATTATCAGAAACAGTAAAAATTGATCCAATTAGATAGCCACTGATTACCTGAAAGATTAAACTAGAAAAGATAACTTGCCTGTTCTACTGATAAATATACATCGTTTAGGTTTTTGCCAAGTTCTGAAGCCTATATTGCAACAAAAAGAATATATTATTAATCTAGTACTTATAAAAAACAAACTGGAAAAGTGGAAATGCATGAAAACAATATCTTCTTACTACCTGTGTACTGAATTGTAACTTGTAAGATAACACTTTGAGTTTATCTTTTGAACGTGGAACTTTCATTAGCTCCAAGAAAAACTGTTGGAAGAATTCATGAATAAATCTATATGAATAAGTTAAATTGCGGACATTTTTTCCATGATACAAGGCCATAATGGGAACTACATACCTGTTCGCATTTCCCCAGCATATTTATATCTCCTTTATATCCCTAAGCATAAAAAAACACTACTTTTATTATAAAGAAAACTTTGAATGCATAATTCAGTATAATATAGACCATAAACCTCAAATACATATGATATAGGAGTGACAAAAACTATCTTCAGCTTGACCACATGTAGCCTCAATGTTTAACCAGTCTGCATATATTACCTTGAAGGACTAACAGTATTGACCATGTGGACCACACAGGACCGTTCATAGTTTGTCATTTATATATTTATAGAAAATTCTCCAAAATTGATTTTTGATATACAAAACCGCTTTAATGTAATAACTTTAAGTGCTGAAAACATCACTTGTAAGAGAAACATCCAATATATAACTTGTGTCCTTTGTTGGGACTTTTTATGGCAATCTATACAGAATCTAATGTAAAGTTCTGTTTATAACCAATCGATGCCAAGATATTAGCTGCCATGGACAATTATAAATAGCTCAAGTAACATTGCACCTTGATCTGTTTCACCTCCTCCTCGGTAGGACAGAACTTTATAAGGTTATCCACCTGCTCAACGTCAATTGCTGAATCATCCAAAGCAAGAACATGTTCCTGTCGAATTACATAACTAAGTTACTAAAGAGTCTAAATTAAAATTTAAACATAAACATAAGCACTATGATATCGAGTGAGCACATCACAGAATTTGGAAATAGATTCAAACATAGATATAATATGGTCATTCCTGAAATTTGGAGAATAAAGTTTCACGGCCAAAATACTTTTTACCATGCATGCAAAACTCATGGACACAAATTATAAACATCTAAAACTGTAGAACCATCTGCCTGTGTCATACTGGCTCAGAAACCAAGAGTAGTTAAGTTACTTAAAAATGAAGAATCTTTCAATAGATTTTGCCAGTAGAAGATGGTGTATATGTGTTGATGTTTCTGTTTTTCTAGCTTCTTGAAAGTCTATTCCAATATATTTCCCGTTAAAAAAATGTTTTAGAAAGAAGAGTAAGGGTTTAGATAAACACATAAAGTTCCAACAGGAATATCAGTCTCAAAGTCTATCACTTCGTTTAAGTTAATCAGTATCCTGATTAATATGCAAATCATTGAGCTTACCATTAATTCATTTAAAGGTGTCTTCACCTTTGAAAGCATGATCTCGCAGTTATATGCCCGCCTGTGATCAATCTGAAAAAATTGTGAAATAGCAATCACTTATTTAAGATGTATAAAGAGATGCTAAAACTCATTACATTTTCAACTCCTAAAATCCTTTTGATGCACCTTAAAGCATCATATTGCAGCATTGGAGTCTCCAGGAACTGGGAGGAAAAATCCTTATTAGTGATGAAGCAACATGATGCTTTAATAGGTTATTAACCCTTATAAATAATTACTATTAGTAAAAAATATACATGACACTAATTCCGTTACACGTAAATGTGATTAGATATTTCAAGAGCAAACAAATGAGTATGGACTAAAGTACCGGTGGGTCATGTTAGGTAGCGGGTAAAGAAGGGTTTGGGCCAAAGCGAGTAACTTTTTTTCGAGCTGAAACGGCTGTATCAGAGCTGGTCCAGGAACCCAAAATTTAATAGAGTATTTATCATGTTTTTTATTCAATTGAATACACTTTGGATGACATTAGTGCGTTTGACTGGTTCATTTGGGAGCCGAAACGGGCTGTATCAGAGATGGTCCAGGAACACCATTTCACCTAATCCATTTTGAGTTTTATCCTTTATTTGACCCGTTATAGATGAAAGACAAACCAAATGAGCCCAAAGATGGCACCTCTACTAGAAGTTATATAAGATACACTTCATTCTACATATCAAGAAGGAAACTAATTTACCAGTTTTATTGTTTCAGGTTTATTAGCTGCTTGAGCTTTGAACTTTGCAGCCTTATCGGAATTCGAGTTCGTTGTTGAGAAGTAAGTTTCAAGTTCCGACATATCAATCTCTGGTCCCCTGATGAAAAATGAAGCATAAGAAGAATTATAACATCAAGAAAACAATACTTAATAAGAGATAATAATAAAAGAAAATAACGAAAAAGAAAACTACCTTGAGGCTTCACCAGACTTTTGTGCTTCAGCCCACAAACTTCCTTGTGATAGTTTATTAATTTTTGACCAATGTAAAGGCTTTAATTTACTTCCTGATTGAGGTTTCATGGCATGTGATTTTGATAGAGCACGCCCCTTATTTACAGCAGGTGTGGCATCTGGAGCAGCCGTACCCACTTCTTTTGATGGTGGTGGTGGTGGGGCGGAATCCCCGCCTTTCACATCTCCATTAGAAGAAGAAGAAGATGGTGGAGGTGGTGGTGGTGGACCTGATTTCTTAGGCGGAGGGGGTGGTGGTGGTCCGGACTTAGGTTTTGGTGGTGGAGGCGCTGGCGGAGCTGGTGCTTTTGGTGCTGGAGGTGCTGGTGGTGGTGGAGGAGGAGGTCCACTCCTATTAGCGGGAAGAGGTGGTGGTGGAGGAGCTCCAGCTTTCTTCGTTGGGGGTGGGGGGGGGGGGGGTGGGGCCTGACCAGCATTACCAGCTGACGAAGATGTTGCAGTTTCTTTCAATTGTGTTTCTAGTTTTTCAGAAACAGACGGATGTGCACATGTCAAAATTATATGAGGTGACAATGGAAAAGGTCTCATTGAACCATTTGCTTCTGTTATTGATGGTAAATGTCTAGGAAGTGAAATACTTCTAGGTCCAACAGCATCCGACTTTGATTCGGTATCTTTTACCTGATTAATTCTTTTAGGAAGCGTTTGAAATAAATAACGGGATTCGGTTTTTTGATAACTTGTTTCCAACATTTCATTGACAACATCAGATAATGGCATCTGGTGGAGCCTATTTAAAGCATCATCACTTTTAGGAACGAGCCAATCGACACTGCCAAACATCTCTTGAACTTTGCTAAAAGCTTCCACCGGGAGACCTTCCATCTCAAAACAAGACAAATCTAATGGAACCAATGAAGCTGAGGTGTCCATTTCCGAAAACAGAAGCTTGATCCAATAAAATCATATATTTAGTATTGTGTAAGTTTGACCGCATACAAATATGGATGGTTGGGTGTTAAATTTAAGAAAAATACCTCGGC
Source organism: Chrysanthemum makinoi (assembly GCA_910596185.1). NCBI lineage: Eukaryota > Viridiplantae > Streptophyta > Magnoliopsida > Asterales > Asteraceae > Chrysanthemum > Chrysanthemum makinoi. The sequence goes on along the minus strand of OU343223.1, from coordinate 197,725,816 downwards.
TCTGAAGTCCTTGGGAAATTGATCCTTAGCATCCCAACATATATCAATTTCATCACGGTTAAGCATCAAAATGTTTGATTTGATGAATGCTGTGTTGAATAAGGCACGATACATAATTTTTTCCTTCACCGTGTCATCATGTAAGCTAATACACTCGAGCACAACATCACCTTGAATGTGGCAATTGATATCAATTTTAACAAATTCACTATCTGCCTGCAATGCATGCCTAAGGTCAGAAAGGCAAGCATACAACATGAATGTGAGCACCATCAGGAAATGTCTTAATTTGAAATGTAATTATATTAGAAGAGATGAAACTGAGCAGATGCATTTAAGAGACGTAAACTTAAATCCAAATAATTTGCTAATTATTAGTGATGTACTAATGTATGACTTTCAATACGTTGATTTAAAGAATGTGGTTTACCTTACATACGCATTGTTTCAGATTTGAACATTCAGATGGATTTTGGTATTTGTAAATTTAAATTGCCCAAAGTAATTATGGTAAGACATAATAAATCATTTTGCCGATTTTCATATAATAAAGTTTAAAATTAATCCATAAAGATTTTCCTTTATATTCAAGAGGGGACAAAGTTTAACACACGCAGCATAGTAGCAACTAATTAATCAGCCACTCCTAATCTACTAACAGGAATTACATGATAGATATTACCTTTTCATGTGAGAAAAAGTGTTGGATGTCCCTCATTGCCAAATATGTTATTTATGTTACACTTCTTAGCAATTTACCATATATATAAAGATAAAATGCATGGTATTGAAGATCAACAATGATAGATAACTAGAACTTGAGGTAACCTAAAGAGCATCAACCAAAAAGCACATATAAGGAAAACATGCTATTGAAGATCAAGGATGACATATTACCAATTCTTGATGTAACCTAAAGTGTGTCAATCAAAAAAACATGTGGATGATTATTACTTGCAAGTTTAGAAATTTGTACACGTTAGGTTGCATAATTGTAGAGGCCCAAAATCTCACAATCAAGTAGGCGAGTTGCTCGAGCAGTATTGTATATGTTTCTTCCATAATTACATGATGCACAAATTAACCTAACACAATATTTAGTTTTATAAGGTGCATTCAACAAATCATCAATATATACTAAACATAAACGATTGAAAAGGCCTGGCAGTGATATTATTCATTAATTAAGTATAAGAAACATAACTTTAAAAATATATTAAGGGCATGAAGATAGGACATCTTGCCTGATTGTAGTATCGGACATTCTTACGTCGTCTTGGAGTTGAAAATAGAAGTTTAGGGGATTTTTCAACATGTAGCAAAGGATCCCGTCCATAGATCCTGAATACAGGACAGCAACCACCCTTTCCATCAAAATTGGGAATCATTCTCATTATTACACAATCCAAAGTGAGTGCCTTTTCTGTTGGAGGCCATTCTGTATCACCATTTCTCCTTGACACGTATTGTAAGTACCTCAACTGAGAAGGTACTGGGTTCATTGGTAACATTTTAGATAAAGAATCAATAGGAGCCTGCTTATGAACCATCTCCAGGGCCTTGGTTTCAACAGCGTAACTTTTTTTGTAAAGTGAGAGAGCAGCCACCATGAAAGCCATAACCGGCCAACCACCAAGCTCGGAGTGCATCAGAAGAACATGATGTTGTGAAACTGAGAGCCAGCTTTCACATGATTTTAAAAAATGGTGGATCACTTCCATTGAAAGCAATGGGCAACCTTCATAGTCCCGAGGATAGTCCATTATAGTAATACGATGTATATCTTCCGGCAAAACAGAGGAAATCCTGCTTTCTTTTTCACCTTCCCGAAAATTAAAAATCATGAATGAATATTCAGGGTAAGTTTCTTTAAACTGACCTATTATGTCACCCACATAAGCTTTATAATCTTCTTGTTCCAAAGCTCCATTGAAACAGCAGTCAAAGACTATACACAAAATGGTCATATCATCATATAGCAAACTGAAACATGTCCTAATTTTGCATCTATGCCCACTTAATTAGGCGTTAAAATATTAAGTAGTGTATACAAGAAACCAATATACAAGCATGGCCTTGCGAATCAAAACTTAGCATATACCGACTCTAGTAATCAGGCAATGTCATGTTCTAAAAATTCTTTTATATACACGAGGGAAACCCAGCATAAGTCACATATGGTGACCTGACACGTAAATTAGCATGGACTTCACAAACCACCTAAACAAGACCTATAGAGCCTCGTAAAACATTTTCTCTCTGCAATTTTATATAATCAAACTAGGACGGCCGTGATTTGAACTTGAGACTATTTATGTGGATTCCCAAGCCTTTATCACACTGCCACCGCGGTTGTTCTCTTCTTCTAATATTGAAAACATGAACTCACTAAAACTAAAGATAGGATTTATAAGTGAAGTGATAATAAATTCTAGGATTTATAAAATAGGTATAACTATCCATAATACATGCATACGCATATTAAGGGTAAGAAATTACCGTAAATTCTTTCAAAGGCCCATAAAAGGTGATCGGGAGTCTTCTTGTACATTAATTTACGTAACAATGCCATTGGAAATTACTGCTAATGAAACCCTATAACGTTTTTGATAAATCCCCAATCTTTTTTAAAACAAATATATTTACGTTTTTGTGTGTAAGAATACGAGTAATAGTTTGTAGATCAATGAGGTTTTGGATATGATGGCATTGAGTCGTGTTGGAGCTTCGATTTTGTGTTTAAATCATTTGCTCCAACACAAAAACGAAATAAAGAAGGGTTCAGGTTTTGCAGGCCAAAAACAAAATAAAAATCAATCTCCTAAAAAAACATTGTATTTTTTCCCTTAACTAATACTAATAATCTTTTATATAATAAAGGAATTACTATCATTTCGGAGTGATTTTGTCAATTCATTCTTATTGAAAAAACAATTGGGTCAATAGGAGAGCTCGATTTCGCCACGTAAGCAAAATCGTGTGATGTGATTGGTTAATAAAAGTCAAAATTAAATTGATTTTAGTCAAACTTTAATAAATTTGGTGGAGAAATTTGATTGATGAAAAAAAAAAACATAAAAATATAGGTGTTAAATTTGTAATAACAAAAACTTAAAAAAAGAAGAGGTAATTAAAAAGACTTTAGTGGTTGAATTTTAAAAAATTATATATAGTTAAGTGTAATATTATAAGCCTCCATATTTTTTAATAGCTATGGATTATAAACAAATACCCCCTTATACTTTATACCCTTTATACTTATATCTTATAAAGTACAATGTATATGTTATTGTAAAATACCAACATATAAATTTGCATAAGATTATAAGTATCAATTTCTTTACTATGTACGTTCAATAAGGACTCATTTATTTCATTTTTAAAAGTTTAAGCTATGTGGAGCTAAATTATTGAAAACGGGAATATAATTATCAAATTGTAAGCACGGGCTACTTTAATATAAAAATATATATACGCGATTGTACTTATAACAATGACTCATGTAATTCATAAGGATATCTAGAAAAACATTTAAGAGTATAATTTAACTTTATCAACGCTTATTATGTGCTATTAAACTTGCATCATGTGTACAACATAATATCATAAGTGAAATTTAAATAACAACATCAACATCTTTTTCAGCTAAATAAAATTAAATCTTGAGTTACCTAATATAAATTTTTACAAATATTTTACCAAATTCTAATGGATATTAATGCATAATGAAAAACTCGTGCATATGTATTAGTTATACTTATATCACAATTTTCATGGGCAAATTATTATATGTGTATATACTTAACTAAAATGTTAAAATAATTATATGCAATTACCTTTAAACACACAATATTCAGTATTAATACAGAATATTTTTTTTGTTGAAACCCGAGAGCTCGATTTCGTCACGTAAGCAAAATCATGTGATGTGATTGGTTAATAAAAGTCTAAATTTAATTGATTTTGGTCAAAATTTAATAAATTTGGTAGAGAAATTTGATTGATAAAAAAAACACATAAAAATATAGGTGTCAAATTTGTAAAAACAAAAACTTAAAAAAAGAGGAGGTTATTAATAAAACTTTAGCGGTTGAATTTTTAAAAATTATATATAGTTAAGTGTAATATTATAAGCCTCCATGTTTTTTAATAAATTTGGATTATAAATAAATACCCATTATACTTTATACCAATTATATTTTATATCTTAAAAAATACGATCTATATGTTTTTTTTAAATAACAAAATATAAATTTGCATAAGATTATAAGTATCAATTTTTTTTTACTGTATACGTTCAATAAGGAATCATTTATTTAATTTCTAAAAGTTTAACCTATGTGAACACGAGTTTACATTTTAAATACGTCTAAATTACTGAAAACAGGAATATAATTATCAAATTGTTAGCACGGGTTACTTTAATATAAAAATAAATATACGCGGTTGTACTTATAACAATGAATCGTGTAATTATTATTTATTTATATAAGGATATATAGAAAAACATTTTAAAAAAACTTTAAGGAGTATACTTTAACGTTATCAACGCTCATTATGTGCTATTAAACTTGCATCATGTGTATAACATAATATCAGTAGTGAAATTTAAATAACAACATCAACATCTTTGTCAGCTAAATAAAATTAAATCTTGAGTTACCCAACCGAAAATTTTACAAAGATTTTACCAAATTCTAATGGATATTAATGCATAATGAAAAACTCGTGTATAAGTATTAGTTGTCTTTATATCACAATTTTCATGAGCAAATTCTTATATGTATATATAATGAAGTAAAATGCTAAAATAAATTTGATTTATGTGTAAACTTCGTGCGTGCACGAAACTTATAACTATATAATTATATGCAATTGCCTTTAAAGACACAATATTCAGAATTAATTCAGAATATATTTTTTTTTGTTAAAACTCCGTGCGCGCACGGATATTATAACTAGTTGTTAATTGACAGAAGAAACATAAAAATTAAAAAAAAAATGTTATTATTATGTTTGTATATAACTTTTGAGATAATCTATACTATATTATAATGCATGTAAAAGCCAAACCTTATTCCAAGCTTAACTCTTAACCAAAAATTAAGATAAGAAGCTCCAATCATGAGATGACACGTGTCACTTTTTAACAAACTCCAAGCCTAACCTATAATCACTAAAAATTAAGATAATGAGCTCCAATTATAAAGTGGCATGTGTCACTTTTCAACTAAAAATTCATCTTTATTTTCAAATTGAAATATCTTTTTATCTACTTATTTTTTTTATAATCTAATTTCCCCATATTTTCTAAAATTTTATGTTCTTTAATTCAACGTCCATTTTGATATATTTTTATAAGTTTTTAGTTGTTATATTTTTAGTGGGTTTATTTTATTTTAATTCAAATTTTTACAACTTCAACCTTTATTTCAATTAATATAATCTTCATTCGTAAAATCATATACTTTTGGGGGAGTGTTTGAGGATAAGAGTTGCGAGGGTATTTCTATATGCGGGAATAATGATGACACGGGAAAGCTATGGGTAACCCAAACAAACACATACAACTAACACATATACATTCGAAGTGTTGTGAAACGAATTTATTAAACGGGTAAGCAAACACATATAACTATACTTATCACCGCCGCTGTTAGGATTTAGAAAATCCAGTCATTAAAGAGTCAGTCACCTCAAGTATATGTAATCGTTAGAAAGCTCGTAGTCGTAGATTATTTAATGTTAAGTAGTATTTAGTTAAGTAACACCGTGGAGGACGGACGGGTCTTTACCCACTGCATGCCTGATCCACAGCCCGTAGGTGGCGATTTATGTAAGAACTATAAATACTCTCTACCTCCCAAGGTAGAGAGATGGAGCTCATAATAATACTTTTACTTTCTCTCACTAAGTTCCCAAAACCTCTAACTCTTTCTCTCTCTAAAACATCATCTTATACGCCTCTTTGATCATTGGTTTAGTGTGTTTATGAAATCCAATATCTAACAATTGGTATCAAGAGCCATTGTTTGATCATCTCTCTTACATATGCTTGGATTTCTAGTGGTTTTAGATGGTTTTTTAGTTTGAAAAATTTTAGTGGTTTTTGCATCATTTGGATCATTTCTAGTGTTAAAGTTTGAATTGTGGGTGTACTTTTGTGTTTAGAATCATTGTAAGTGCTTGGGTTTTGTTTTGGTAAGCTTGAATCACGGTGGTTGAGCTTGTTTTGGATTGAAAAGTGTGTTTTTGAAGTTTTTCTTGCTAGCGACTTGGTTCTCGTTGTGATTTTCATCGTAGCGAATTGCTTCAGTAAAAGTTAGCGAGTTACAGTGTTAGTTGTTAGCTACTTGAGCCTAGCGACTTGTCTATTGAGACAAGCCGACAAATAGTACAAGTTAGTGGATTCTCCACTACGGCTAGCGACTTGGTGAGGTTAGCGACTTGCTTCAGGAATCGTTAGCGAGTTGTAGTGCAAATTGTTAGCGACTTGATACTAGCGACTTGGATCTTAGCGAGTTGTTCTTTAGCAACTTAATTGTGTCTAGCGACTTGGTGCTTAGCGACTTGCTGTCATAATTCTTAGCGACTTGGTGTTAGCGACTTGGACCTTAGCGACTTAACTGTGTAGCGACTTGGTGCTTTAGCGACTTGTATCTAGCGACTTGGTCTTAGCGACTTGGTTCAATAACTCTTAGCGACTTGGTTGATTTCTACTTGTAATACGGTTTTCTCTTGATTTAGTAAAATCCCGTGAAAGAATCTATTTCCCGGTTTAATCATAGAGTTATAAAATCCCGTGTAATCTGTTAACATGTCTACCAACGTATTTACAATCATCTCCACTTTGTTGCGAGGATGTTCAAGTAGCCGGTTCGATACTCGTCCACCCATGCTTGACAGAATGACTACGACTCTTGGGCTCAACGAATCAGATTGTACTGTCTTGGAAAGGAAAATGGGGTCAACATTCTCAAATCCATTGATGAAGGACCGTATCAGATTGAGACTACAAGAGACATAATTGATACTGCTGCAGATGGAACCATGATCTTTGGATTGGACAGACCAAATACGTATGATGAGCTCAGTGATAAGGAGAAAAAGAGATTCGATGCTGATACAAGGCCTCAAACATCATACTACAGGGTCTTCCAAAAGACATCTACAAGCTGATCAATCACAACACTGAAGCCAAGGCTATTTGGGATAATGTCAAGATGCTTCTCTCAGGTTCTGAATTAGCCAAGGAAGACAGAGAATCGCAACTGTATGATGAGTTTGAGCACTTCAAGATGAAACCAGATGAGAGCATATATGAATACTACGTGAGATTCCACAAGCTTGTGAATGACATGAGGAACATCAAAATGACCATGCCAAACATTCAGCTGAACTCAAAGTTTGTGAACACCATGAATCCCGAATGGCACAAGTTTGTCACCTCTGTGAAGCTAACCAAAGGATTGAAGAACACCAACTATGAGCAACTGTATGCCTTCCTTCTCCAGAATGAGAGACATGCAATGTTTGAGAAAAGGATTCTAGAACAGTTCAAAGCCAACCAAAGTAAACAAGTTCCTCAAATGACTCAACAACCTTTTACACAAATGTTGGTATTACTACCAAAGCTTCTCAAGTCATTCCCATGGGTGATGGAAATTACAAACTCATCCACGATCCAAAGCATATAAGCCTCCAGACCCAAACACATTCATGGAAAACTTCATCAATCAACTGTCTCTCATGGTCGGTCAAAACATGAACTCTCTTCCACACACCAACAATAACCTCAGAACAGCATCTAATCCACACAATCAAGCAAAAGCTGTCGAGATGGGAAGGTTATGGTGCAACCTGTTCAAGAAAGGCAGTATGAACAGGGAAGATGAGGAGTTGGTAGAGGATATGTGGTAAATCAGAATAGGGGAAAGAATGGGAATCAAGGTCAAGCAAAGCCATTAAGTGCTACAAGCTGTGGTGGTGAGGGACATATTGCTAGGAATCGCACATCTCCAAAACGCCCACGAATGCAGAATACCAGAGACAAGATGCTGCTTGTGCAAGCTCAGGATAATGGAGTAGCTTTAGATGAAGAGGAGTTGTTGTTCCTGCGAGGGAAATGCGAACCTATGATGTGATGTTGATGAACGTATTCAGAGATAGGTCATAATTATTGATCCTGTGGATAAACAGTCAAGTCAAAGCAGACTTAAAACGAACTTAAACACAAATACAATGAAGATCAGAGAATATAGTGAATTCCCGGGTCGTTTAGTCCCAAGGAGACTCAATGGTGTGTTAAACAAACTCAGAGGATAGAATGATCACTAAGGATAGTGATCTGTAAAGGTTATGATTAGAAATATTACACTACTGATTAATTGGAATAGAATTGGACACAGAATTGGAAAGCACAACAATCAGATGAGAAAAACGTAAACGTAAGTTTTAAAAACTACGTATACGCACAAAATAAAAAGTGAAAACTAAGAAATAAAAGGCCTAAAAATATGAAAATAACATTTTTCAAATCCTAAAAATAAAATAAAATTATTATAAAAAGAAAATTATTTTTAACACTATTTAATTAATTATTATTAATTAAAAACTATTTTAACTATTTAATAAATACTCTAAAATAGAAGAAAATAGGAAATAAGGCTAGAAAAATAAAATTATGATTCAGAAAAATCTAAAATACTATAAAAATAATTTTAAAATTAAAAATATATTTTTCACACTTTTTATATAATTATTACTAATTAATTATTATTTAAAATACACTTAATTACTAGAAAATATAAAATAAACTTGGAAAAATAAAATTTTAATTTTGAAAAATCTAAAATATGATAAAACTAATTTTAAAACAGAAAATATATTTTTTAGACTTTTTAATTATTTATTACTAATTAATTACTATTTTTAACTAATTAAAATTATAATAAATACTAAAAAGATAGAGAAAAATCTGAAACTTTTCTAAAAATCCTATATGATGACAGAAAACAAAGAAAAATAGAAAAACAAAATTTGCTTATTAATAAGCTAAAAAGAAAAATCAAAAAGCTAAAACTATTAAATAAATGCTATCACTGAGTTTTAATTGGACTTTTTCTGGATTTTCTTTTTGAAAACTACTTTAATACTGATTTGATGAAACTTTAATGAAGACAAAAATTTTACAAATCACTTATAAGCAGTTTTGATGGCTTAAAAGCCCAACAGTTATTCTTATAGGCTTATTGGGTGAAATAAGCTCAAACAAGCTAACAACTTGAAACAGAGGCTAGATTAAGATGAAAATAAGCTAGAGCAACTAACTTGAAGCTAAAAGACACAAACAATCAAACTGAAAAGCTCTAATAAGCCAATAAGCACTCTGGCTATTTGAGATGAAAAGCTGAAAATGGGACAAACTTTAAGCTCTTAGCGACCCTAGCTAACAAGCTCAAAAGTGAAAAACCAAACTTGATACTTCAAGATGGCCAGGTTGGCTTTCCAAAGAATCAGAGAACACAAGATTTGGACAACTAATAAGCTCAGTGCAAGCTTATCAATTTGGGCTTATCAATGCGCACGTAGGGCACTTTAATGAAACAGGTACCAACAAAAAGCTAATCAAAAAGCACTTAAGAAGCTGAGAAACAAAGAACTAGCATTTTTGTATTTTTCTTTAGCAACTAGACTTTAAAAATCCAAAAGATTATAAGCTGGATCCTATTAATAAACCTACAGTGAAATTCTAAATTTTATTCAAAAATGACCTTATGAAATTTTGACTTTTTTAGAACAACTAAAAAGTTGACCAAAATGGATTTTGATCTGATTCTAAGTACTGAATATGATGTTATAAAGTATGTTAAGACTGAATTGAGCAAGATCAACAACTTTTAAACACAAAACAATGATCATGGATCATGAAATCCACACAATGGACACATAAGGCACAATCAAATGAGATTTTGACTTTTTTCCAAAGAAGTACTGGTTTTCTATGTTGATTTGAGGTATTAAGACCTACTGAGACATGAAACAAGCACAAACACAGGACTGCACAACCTCTAATACAGTGAAACTATACAAAACCAAACAACCTTTAGAGACTGTTTTGGAACTTTTTCAAAGAGAATCACTGATCTAGACCTTGTAACTGATTACAAACCTTAAATTATCATCTAATAGGACTAAAGAAACATGAAACGACAGCAATAACAACATAAGACCAAGAAATGATGATTATGCTATTTAACTGTGAGAATGAGATTTTAAGACAACTATGAATTCCAAAGAACAATCTACTAGTTTTAATGTTTTAATAAACTTAACTATAGCTAATAAACATAAAAACACAAGGATACAAGCTAATTAACAACTTAACTTGTGAAATGCCAAATTAGAACAAAATGCTTACAAATGGCTTTGAAGCTGAAACTGAGAACAGGCTCAAAGATCACCCCTATTGCTTCCCATGAAGCTCTAAACCAATAAGCTTTCCAAAATCAACACTGCACCAGCTTTGACCTTCTTCACCATGGATTTTTTTATTTTTAACTAATTAATTGGTATTTTTGTGATTTTTCTATTTTTGACTCTCAACTGAATTTTAAGATATCTAAAAGCTTCAATAAGCTTTCTAGGAGCTTAAGTGACCTATTCTAGTCCATACAAACAACTGAAGACATCATTTGAACCAACATGAGATTTTTGAAAATGAGGAAAATTGCATAAGCTGAAATACAATTTGATACTTAAATTAAAGTTTCACAAAAGCTTTCTTATAACAATAGAACTTGAAATACAGAGTTTGAAGATAAAAACATACACTTAAAACTTAAAATGCTTAAAACGACAAATAAAAACTTAAATTACACTAGATAATTTTTATACAATGCATCTCTCTCTCTCTCTTTATAGACTTTTCATCATCCCCCTGTGTCTCTGAGACTTTCCCACCACTTCTGAGCCCTTGGATCACTGAAACTCATCAGAACCATACACTTTGCTTTTTGGCGCCAATTATTCTTCAAAGCAGGTTTGAACCATTAATGGGTTTTGTTTGAGATAATTAAGATTATTTGGTTGTTAGTGGAAGAAGAGGGGGAAAAATCAAGGAGGGGGAAAAAGCAAGGAGGAAACCATGGTGGTTTTGAGATATAGAGGCTTGGGAGAGGGTGCTACAGTGGAGGTGGTATTTGGGCGGGGTGAGTGGATTTGACCTCTGTTGACCGGGGTATAATATTAAACGGGGTCGGGTCAAGGGTTTGGGCCATTTGGTGTTGGACTTGGATTGGATATATATTAAAACAAGGGTCCGTTTGGTTTAGTATAAGCACAAGGACCAAACATGAAAATTATCCAAACCTCAAGGACTGAAAATGCCATTTTTCCAAACTTATAACAAGGACCAAAATTGACAACTTTGATAATACAAGAACCCTTTTTGCATAAAATCCATTTTTTAAAGGTCCAAGGACTAATTTTGCAAATTTCCAAAGTTTAGGGACCTTTCTTGCCAATTGACCAAAGAATCACTCAAGGATCATTTTAAACAACTTAGAATACTTCAGGGACCTTGAATGATAAATTTCCACATTTTTGAATTCCAGGGACTAGATTTGACAACTTTTAAAACTTGGGGACTAAAAGCGCCAATTTTGCAAACTTGATACATTCTTCATCCGATTTTGATATTTTTGCATTTAAAACACATAAAACACTGATTTGTGATAATTTGATCATTTTGATGTGTTTTGAGTGTTTTCGATGATTTTGAGTTTAGATTATACAAAAATGATGAGTATTTAGACACTCATCAATCCCCATCTTGAGATATTGCTAGTCCCTAGCAATGATTTGAAAAACTTTTAATGGATTTTAAAACTCTTTACCAAAAGCCATCACTTACGGAGTAGCCAAATGTTTGATTCAAGTAAGAACCTTGGTACACTGATAACCATGTGATTTTGAGCAAACCACCACTTTCGGATTTGATTTGTCTTTACCGAAGCCGTACCCATACGGACTAGCCAACTCTTAGATAAATTATCAGAATTATCTTTGGTGAGTCGATTACCAATTATGGTTTTCCAACTGCCTTTACCACAAGCCATAACCTTGCGGGCTAGCCAACTCTTCACTTTTTAGGATATGATGAGTTGAGAACCATACAATTTTGGGCAAATTGCAAGCCATATAAACGGATTTGAGATATCTTTACCAAGAGCCGTTTGCTCTTGGATTAGCCAATCCTTTTGTCTTAGACATGGCGGATGATAACCAATTGAGTAAGTGTAAAACACTTACTCCAAAAAAAATTTTGGCCAAAAACGGGGAATTGGGTAGATAATATATGAAATTCGTGAGAATTCCCCCCCACACTTAGAAATGAATATTGCCCTCAATATTCAAAGTAACGGCGGTTATGCCGAAACAAAGAACGTAAAAGGGAAATATTACGGCCATTTATTTAGAAGAAGATTTTTTTTTTTTTTAAAGTTTGAGAATATACAACAGTGTGGGGCAACTCCCCCACACTAGGGTGGTAGAAAGGGGAAAGAAGACAGAAATATGGGTGAAAACCCATATGGTGTGTGCTACTGTTTTTGATTCCGAGTCACTAGCTTGACTCGATCCCCGCATTCATTGGTTCATGGGGAATGTTTGGAGATCCGGGACAACCACGGGGAATGTCCTCTCCAAAGTAATGCTTCACTCGATGACCATTCACTTTAAAATTAGGACCATCGGGTTGAGATAACTCAACGGTACCATAAGGATAAACCTTAGCAATAGTGAATGGACCAGACCAGCGGGACTTGAGCTTTCCCGAGAAAATCTTCAATCTGGAATTGAAAAGAAGGACTCGATCACCAGCGTTGAAAAGCGGTTTTGATCTTGGAGTCATGAATCTTCTTTGTCTTTTGCTTGTAGATCAAAGAGTTCTCGTAAGCTTGATCACGAAGTTCATTTAATTCATTCATTTGAACTTTTCTATGATCACCGGCTATCTGTATATCGAAGTTTGCATGCTTTAAGGCCCAGTATGCCTTGTGCTCTAGCTCAATCGGAAGATGACATGCCTTTCCGTACACTAACTTGTATGGAGTACACCCGATGGGTGTTTTGTAAGGCTATGCGGAAGGCCCGAGTGCGTCATCCGGCTTATCCGACCGGGATGCACGATTTTAAGCCTCTTGTCCTTTCAAGGATTCTTTTAATACCACGGTTTGAAACTTCCACCTGCCCACTTGGTTGGGGGTGGTATGCGATAGAGAGGCGGTGGGTAACACCATACTTTTGCATGACTCTTTCAAATTGGTCATTGCATAAATGTGTACCACGATCGCGATTATCGCTCTCGGAGTTCCAAACCTGGCAAACAGAGATTTCAAAAACTTCACAACAACTCGGGCATCATTGGTGGGTAAAGCTTTTGCCTCAACCCATTTTGACAAGATAGTCAACGCCGAGTATGTACTTGTTACCACGAGAAGATGGAAATGGCCCCATAAAATCAATACCCCATATGTCAAATATCTCACAAACTTGAATGGCATTTTGTGGCATTTCATTCCTTTGAGATATATTTCCATGACGTTGACAAGCGTCACAGGTTTTGACAAAATCGTGGGCATCCTTATAGATTGTGGGCCAATAGAACCCGGAATCAAACACCTTTTTGGCGGTGTAGTTTGGACTATGATGGCCCCGGTGGGTCGGCATGGCAAGCTTGTGAGAATATCAATAGCTTCCTGTCCATAAACACACCGTCGGATGACTTGATCCGCACAGATTTTGAACAAGAAAGGGTCGTCCCAGAAATAATGTTTAACATCTTTGAAGAATTTGTTCTTTTGTTGGGTCGACATCCCTTTCACTATGAAGTTACCCGCATGGTAATTTGCGAAGTCGGCAAACCATGGGGTGGTAGAGTTTCCACGAAAAGAAACGCATTGAGTGTCTCGAGAGGAAATGTTTCATTTATTTCCTTTTTCTCGAAAACATTTTGGTGAGGGTTTTCTAATGGACAGACCGGTGATCGGCTGACTAGATTCTCGGCTCCTTTTTATCACGTATAATGATATCAAATTCACGGAGGAGGAGAATCCAACGAAGCAATCTCGGCTTTGCATCTTGTTTTGCAAAGAGATATTTAAGAGTCGAGTGATCCGTATACACTACGCATTTGGTCAAGATAAGATACGGCCGAAACTTCTCAAAAGCATACACCACGGCTAATAGCTCTTTTTATGTGGTGGTGTAATGAGTTTGAGCCTCAGTCATAGTTTTACTTGCGTAGTGAATAGGCTGAAAATGCTTGTTTCTACGTTGCCCTAGGGCTGCACCGATAGCAAAATCACTTGCATCGCACATGAGCTCAAAAGGCAAGTCGGTCGGGAACAGCGAGAATGGGTGCTTCATAAGCTTTTTCTTTAATGTTTCAAAAGCTATGATGCATTCGGGTGAGAAGATAAAAGGAGCATCCTTTTCAAGAAGATGGGTCATAGGCCGGGCGATTTTAGAAAAATCTTGTATGAATCTACGATAGAAACCGGCATGACCTAAAAACTCCTAATACCTTTGACGGTAGTAGGATGAGGTAATTTAGCAATAACATCTACTTTTGCTCTATCTACCTCAATCCCGTTCTTTGAAATCTTATGGCCAAGGACTATGCCTTCTTTGACCATAAAGTGGCTTTCTCCCAGTTTAGACAAAGATTGGTGTCTTCACACCGTTTGAGCATTTTATCTAGATGGGAGAGACATGTTTGAAACGAATCCCCAATGACCGAGAAGTCATCCATAAACACCTCCATTGTTTCCCCGATCATGTCGTGGAATATGACCATCATACATCTTTGGAGCGTGCGGGGAGCATTACATAAGCCAAAAGGCATACGTTTGTAGGCAAAAGTTCCGTATGGGCAAGTGAATGTGGTTTTCTCTTGATCATTTGGATCAATGGGGATCTGAAAGTAACCCGAGAAACCATCAAGGAAATAATAGTATTCATTCCACGCTAATCTCTCAAGCATTTGGTCCATGAAGGGTAGAGGAAAATGGTCTTTACGGGTGGCGTCATTTAACTTACGATAGTCAATACACACACGCCATCCGTAACCAACGAGTTGGAATTAACTCGTTATCTTCATTAGTGACAACAGTAATGCCACCCTTTTTCAGAACACAATGAATTGGGCTGACCCAAGGACTATCTGAGATCGGGTAAATCAATCCTGCATCAAGAAGTTTGATAACCTCTTGTTTGATAACATCATGAATTTTTGGATTCACTCGTCTCGATGTTGAAGCTGCTGGTTTAAAGTCATCCTCCATCAAGATTTTATGAGTAGAACTCGGGGTTGATACCTTTGATGTCGGAGAGTTTCCAAGCAATTGCTTGCTTGTGTGACTTCAAGATTTTAATGAGAGCAGCTTTTTCATCTTTACTCAAATCTCGAGCAATAATGACAGGCAATTTATCATCACCTTCAAGGAATGCATACTCGAGATGTGGAGGTAAGTCCTTAAGCTCAACCTCAGGAAATTCTTCAGTTTTCTCAACTGACTTGATTTCCTTGTTATGAAGTTTGATGGGAGGGGAAAGAGAAGTGTCCAGATTTGACAATTTCTCAAGAAGAATATCTCCCTCCAGATTAATCTCATTTTGATTAATCTTAACTGGGATTGAATCACTAGGATGAGGGGCTGATGATGGATCACCATTAAGCAACTTCTCAATAAGAAGTATATCCCCTTCAATATCAATTGGAGCGTGATCAATTTCCCAAGGTACAGAATCACTAGCCAAATATGCTTCAATTTCATCTAAGATGAAGTCGCTTCCCTCAAACGGAGTGAGAGAAGGAGTAGAATTGGCTATGATAGGCTGAGAAGATGTGGTGGTATCCCCACTCACAGAATTATGAGCATAACCAAGAACTTCTTGAGAGTACTCGTCAGAAGCAACATCAATGATATCTATCCGGTTAACCGATTCAGAATCATAGTTTGCGGAGTACCTCGAAGTTTGGTCAAGGTTGAAGGTGACAGCTTCATTACCAACACGCAATGTGATTTCTTGCTCAAATACATCTATGAGAGCACGGCCCGTTCTCAGGAATCCTCGACCAACAATGAGAGGAACCCGATGATCGGCATCAAAATCAACAACCACGAAGTCAGCTGGAAAATGGAACTTTCCTACTTTCACAAATACGTCCTCGGCAATGCCAAGAGGACGGGATATGAAACGATCAGCAAGCTCGAGAGTCATGCATGTAGGAGTGAGTTCCGGAAGAGAAAGTTTCTTCCATATTGAATATGGCATAAGATTAATGCTTGCACCAAGATCTGCTAGGGCAAAGCATTCAACCATTCCTGGGAATACACATGGTAAGAGAAATTTCCCGGGATCTCCAAGCTTTTCAGGAAGCTTTTTCAGAATAACTGCTGAGCAGTTCTCGTTAAGAGGAGTCTTAGCCATTTCAAACAGCTTTTCCTTATTGCTTAACATGTGTTTGAGAGTCGATGCAAACTTGGGCATCAGCATGATAGCATCCGCAAAGCTTATGTCAAAATGTAACTCTTGGAAAATTTGGAAAAATTTATCCATTTGATGACTAGCTTTCTCGCGGAGCTTTTGCTCATTCAAGCGTGATGGGTAAGGAATAGAAGATTTGGATTTCTGATTTTCAACAGGAGCTACAGGAGGTTCAAAAACAACTCCTTGATTTGACTTGGTTTTATGGACCACTTGAGGTTGGACTACCGAAGGTTGGACGTGTGCGGTACTTCGTGGGCTGGAATAATGCACCTTGTCCGTTGTTTCCTTGGTAACTTGACTCATTGCCACAGGAGGAGGGGGCATAGGAGTAGTAGGTCCATTGTGTGTCGGAGGTTCACTGTCCACTACCTTTGGAAGAGAAGAAGAGGTAGTAGGAACAGCAGGTCGGTGTATGAAACACCACTTCGGGTTGTGATCGCCTTGGCATCGCCCCTCGGGTTAGCGATCGTGTTGCTCGGTAAAGTACCTGAGCCCGAGGGTCGATCATTTAAAGACTTCTTCAGATCAGCAATCTGACTGACCAACAACCGGTTCATTTCATCTTGGGATTTCATGAACTGCTTCAGTAACTCATCAGATGATGGTCCTGGAGGAACAATGACGGGAGGAGCTGGAGGGATAAATTGAGGCCGTATGTTTTGATTATAGCCAAAATTCCCTTGATTAGGATTCACATTCCCCTGAAACTGATTCCCTCGATTGAAATTGTTATGATTAAGGTTTCCTTGATGTTGGAAACCTTGATTGGGTCCAGGATAGAAATTACCTTGGTTTTGATAACCTTGGTTCATTCTAGGTTGGTTTTGGTTTCGGTTTTGCATGTTGTGATTCTGGTTAAAACCGGGTGGTGCACGATTAGTGTTAGCACGGTAGTGTGGTTCATTTGAGGGCGGTATGGATTACCTCCTTGCTGTGAACTACCGGCTAAAGCATTTGCTTCAAAAGGACTACCATCGGTGGCAGTACAATTGTAGTAAGCATGAGGACCACCACAAGTGACACAACTTTCAACTTTCTTCACTTCATCATGTGTTGGTGTCTGAGTGAAGGAGACTTTCTTCTGGTTAGCAAGAACCAAAGTCTGAACAATGTCTGTGAGTTTATCAATCTTAGCATCGGTGCTAGATGTACTCACGGGGGATGAAGAAGAAGAAGGTCCAGCATGAGACTGATATGTCTTTGCTCACGAAAGGACGAACACGAGACTTGTTCTCAATGATTTGCAAGGCCTCTTTTGTGGTCTTGCTCAGGAAATTACCTCCCGCGGAGGCATTCAAAGAGTCTTGATTGGCCTGATTGAGACCATTGTAGAAAGTATCCATTTGCATTAGCTCGGTAAAACCGTGATGCGGACACTTGCGAAGCAACTCTTTATAACGATCCCATGCCTCCCCGAATGATTCATCAAATCTCCGAGAAAATTTCATTATCTCATTCTTAAGACTTGTGGTTCGGGATGGAGGATAGAACTCGTTAACGAATTTGGTGACAAGATCTTCCCATGTCTCTATAGAAGCGAGGGGTTGTTTCTCAAGCCAATTCCGGGCTTGTCCCTCTAGAGAAAATGGGAGCAGAAGAAGCTTGATAGCTTCGTGTGGGACATTCTTGTACTTGATGGTAGATGCTATCTTGTTAAACCATCGAATGTGTGCATGAGGATCATTCCGCTCAAAACCATAGAATTGGCTTTGGGTTACTAGATTAAGCAACCCGGTTTTGAGCTCGAAAGTGTCAGCCACGATGGCTGGAACAACAATGGCATCTCCGTAACCCTCGACGGGTGCTTGGAGAAGCTCATTCATCGGTTTGTCTTCTGCCATTTCGACAGGGGGTGGTGGTGGTGGTAGAGCGTTCCTCGATCCCGGTGAAGGGCTGAACGTCCTCGTCTACGAGGAATGTTTCCAAGTTCAGAAAGTGGACTTGTAGAACTGGAAGAACGAGTGCGCATGCACTATGTATAAAAATCAATTTTCAAAACAAATGAGGCAAAACACAAGTGAACTTAACCAATAATCACAAATGAAATGGCTTCTTTGAAAAAGGTACACCAAATCACAAGTGACACAAAGGCAAGTTTTAAATCTGATGTTCGGGAACTTATTAATGGTCGCACCCCTAGTTAGGTAGTGCACTTGCCTTGATTTCGCGGTGGTTGATTTTTATGTATATTTTAAGTACCACTGAAAAGGCGTAGGTAAGATTTGTGCAGATGGGTTCAAAAACTTTTGGACAATATTTTTGTTATCGTTCCGTTTAACCAAATCGTATCTCTTCAAGAATCACCTTAAAAGAGAATACAAAATAGAAAGCGTTCGATTGTTTTGTTGTTTTATATTTTTTTGGAGTTTTTAACACTTTAGGAAAAGTGCTAATGAACTTTTTTGATTTTTTATAACTTTACAAAAACTTTTTACAAATGGTGGATATGTGCAACAATGGATGCGAAAATGGCTAAACACACGCTAAAGCCTCCCCGTGGCGGTAAAATTTTGATCTGTGGATAAACCAGTCAAGTCAAAGGACTTAAAACAGCTTAAACACAAATACAATGAAGATCAGAGAATATAGTGAATTCAGGGTCGTTTAGTCCCAAGGAGACTCAATGGTGTGTTAAACAAACTCAGAGGATAGAATGATCACTAAGGATAGTGATCTGTAAAGGTTATGATTAGAAATATTACACTACTGATTGATTGGAATAGAATTGGACACGAATTGGAAAGCACAACAATCAGATGAGAAAAAGCGTAAAGCGTAAGTTTTAAAAACTACGTATACGCACAAAATAAAAAGTGAAAACTAAGAAATAAAAGGCCTAAAAATATGAAAATAACATTTTTCAAATCCTAAAAATAAAATAAAATTATTAGAAAAAGAAAATTATTTTTAACACTATTTAATTAATTATTATTAATTAAAAACTATTTTAACTATTTAATAAATACTCTAAAATAGAAGAAAATAGGAAATAAGGCTAGAAAAATAAACTTATGATTCAGAAAAATCTAAAATACTATAAAACTAATTTTAAAATTAAAAATATATTTTTCACACTTTTTATATAATTATTACTAATTAATTATTATTTAAAATACACTTAATTACTAGAAAATATAAAATAAACTTGGAAAAATAAAATTTTAATTTTGAAAAATCTAAAATATGATAAAACTAATTTTAAAACAGAAAATATATTTTTAGACTTTTTAATTATTTATTACTAATTAATTACTATTTTTAACTAATTAAAATTATAATAAATACTAAAAAGATAGAGAAAAATCTGAAACTTTTTCTAAAAATCCTATATGATGACAGAAAACAAAGAAAAATAGAAAAACAAAATTTGCTTATTAATAAGCTAAAAAGAAAAATCAAAAAGCTAAAACTATTAAATAAATGCTATCACTGAGTTTTAATTGGACTTTTTCTGGATTTTCTTTTTGAAAACTACTTTAATACTGATTTGATGAAACTTTAATAAAGACAAAAATTTTACAAATCACTTATAAGCAGTTTTGATGGCTTAAAAGCCCAACAGTTATTCTTATAGGCTTATTGGGTGAAATAAGCTCAAACAAGCTAACAACTTGAAACAGAGGCTAGATTAAGATGAAAATAAGCTAGAGCAACTAACTTGAAGCTAAAAGACACAAACAATCAAACTGAAAAGCTCTAATAAGCCAATAAGCACTCTGGCTATTTGAGATGAAAAAGCAGAAAAATGGGACAAACTTTAAGCTCTTAGCGACCTAGCTAACAAGCTCAAAAGTGAAAAACCAAACTTGATAATTCAAGATGGCCAGGTTGGCTTTCAAAGAATCGAGAGAACACAAGATTTGGACAACTAATAAGCTCAGTGCAAGCTTATCAATTTGGGCTTATCAACTGTGCACAGGGCACTTTAATGAAACAGGTACCAACAAAAAGCTAATCAAAAAGCACTTAAGAAGCTGAGAAACAAAGAACTAGCATTTTTGTATTTTTCTTTAGCAACTAGACTTTAAAAATCCAAAAGATTATAAGCTGGATCCTATTAATAAACCTACAGTGAAATTCCAAATTTTATTCAAAAATGACCTTATGAAATTTTGACTTTTTTAGAACAACTAAAAAGTTGACCAAAATGGATTTTGATCTGATTCTAAGTACTGAATATGATGTTATAAAGTATGTTAAGACTGAATTGAGCAAGATCAACAACTTTTAAACACAAAACAATGATCATGGATCATGAAATCCACACAGTGGACACATAAGGCACAATCAAATGAGATTTTTACTTTTTTCCAAAGAAGTTTGGTTTTCTATGTTGATTTGAGGTATTAAGACCTCTTGAGACATGAAACAAGCACAAACACAGGTACACAACCTCTATACAGATGAAACTATACAAAACCAAACACTCCTTTAGAGACTGTTTTGGAACTTTTTCAAAGAGAATCACTGATCTAGACCTTGTAACTGATTACAAACCTTAAATTATCATCTAATAGGACTAAAGAAACATGAAACGACAGCAATAACAACATAAGACCAAGAAATGATGATTATGCTATTTAACTGTGAGAATGAGATTTTAAGACAACTATGAATTCCAAAGAACAATCTACTAGTTTTAATGTTTTAATAAACTTAACTATAGCTAATAAACATAAAAACACAAGGATACAAGCTAATTAACAACTTAACAGTGAAATGCCAAATTAGAACAAAATGCTTACAAATGGCTTTGAATGAAAACGAGAACTTAGGCTCAAAGATCACCCCTATTGCTTCCCATGAAGCTCTAAACCAATAAGCTTTCCAAAATCAACCTTGCACCAGCTTTGACCTTCTTCACCATGGATTTTTTATTTTTAACTAATTAATTGGTATTTTTGTGATTTTTCTATTTTTGACTCTCAACTGAATTTTAAGATATCTAAAAGCTTCAATAAGCTTTCTAGGAGCTTAAGTGACCTATTCTAGTCCATACAAACAACTGAAAACATCATTTGAACCAACATGAGATTTTTGAAAATGAGGAAAATTGCATAAGCTGAAATACAATTTGATACTTAAATTAAAGTTTCACAAAAGCTTTCTTATAACAATAGAACTTGAAATACAGAGTTTGAAGATAAAAACATACACTTAAAACTTAAAATGCTTAAAACGACAAATAAAAACTTAAATTACACTAGATAATTTTTATACAATGCATCTCTCTCTCTCTTTATAGACTTTTCATCATCCCCCTGTGTCTCTGAGACTTTCCCACCACTTTTGAGCCCTTGGATCACTGAAACTCATCAGAACCATACACTTTGCTTTTTGGCGCCAATTATTCTTCAAAGCAGGTTTGAACCATTAATGGGTTTTGTTTGAGATAATTAAGATTATTTGGTTGTTAGTGGAAGAAGAGGGGGAAAAAGCAAGGAGGGGAAAAAAGCAAGGAGGAAAACCATGGTGGTTTTGAGATATCAGGGCTTGGGAGAGGGTGCTACTGTGGAGGTGGTATTTGGGCGGGGGTGAGTGGATTTGACCTCTGTTGACCGGGTATAATATTAAAGCGGGGTCGGGTCAAGGGTTTGGGCCGGTGGTGTTGGACTTGGATTGGATATATATTAAAACAAGGGTCCGTTTGGTTTAGTATAAGCACAAGGACCAAACATGAAAATTATCCAAACCTCAAGGACTGAAAATGCCATTTTTCCAAACTTATAACAAGGACCAAACTTGACAACTTTGATAATACAAGAACCCTTTTTGCATAAAATCCATTTTTAAAGGTCCAAGGACTAATTTTGCAAATTTCCAAAGTTTAGGGACCTTTCTTGCCAATTGAACAAAGAATCATTCAAGGATCATTTTAAACAACTTAGAATACTTCAGGGACCTTGAATGATAAATTTCCACATTTTGAATTTCAGGGACTAGATTTGACAACTTTTAAAACTTGGGGACTAAAAGCGCCAATTTTGCAAACTTGATACATTCTTCATCGATTTTGATATTTTGCATTTAAAACACATAAAACACTGATTTGTGATAATTTGATCATTTTGATGTGTTTCTGAGTGTTTTCAGATGATTCTGCAGTTTAGATTATACAAAAATGATGAGTATTTAGACACTCATCAATTATCAAAATGCATTTCAAGTAGCTGACTGTGATGCATTTGACTCTGATGTCGATGATAAACCTACTGCCCAAACAATCTTCATGGCTAGCATCTCACCTATGGTCTCTCCACCACAACAAGCTGGTCCATCCAAAGACAAAATTATTTCAGAGGTATTAAAACTATATGATGATGTTGATGAGCAAAAGATGCATAATAAAGTACAGTCTCTTGAAACTTATAAATCAGATATTGAAGATGTGGGTAATAGTTATATTGTCCCATATGATCAATATGTGAATCAAAGTGAAAGTGAGATTGTACCAAGTAATGCATCTTCTGCAGTCAATGATGACTATGTTTTTGATGAATACCGCATGTGCCCTGATGATTACATTATCTCGAACTGAATGCCTATAAAGAACAAGTTGCCATTTATGAACAACGTGCTAAGTTTGAGTTAACCACCCGTGGCAGGAAATGGATGACCAAATGCGTACAATTATTAGAAATAGTAATTTTAGAGAAGAAGTATTAAAACAAGAGTTAAACTCCTTACAAGAGAAGCTTTCTAAAACTGCTAAGCAAAAACAAGAACTTCAAGAAAATGTTAAAATGCTTAAGCAAGAATTCAATGCTAAGGAATCAAAACTTTTGAATGATTTTTCCAATCTAAAAACTTTGAAAAACAAGCTTGAAAATAAGTTGTACGTACAAGGGAATACCATTCAGACTACTCACTTGATCACTAAGCATAGGGTTTTAAGCGATAAGCACAGTATTCCCCTTGTTGAGGAACCAAATCCAGAGGTCATTAAAAGAGCGCTAATAATGTAATCTATGATGGAAATGAGATTCTTAAACCTAGACAGAAACCTATTTGCATTGAGTGCACTGAGGAAGATAGAAAATTAGATGATGCATCTAGGAGAAAATGAATAAGAAGCTAGAAGATTACGAATGTAAAGAGAATAACATAACGATCAAACCCCATGATTACAAAAAGGAAAATTGGATTTCCTTGAACAAGTTTAATCCTCAAACGTTGTTAATGCCGAACAAGTGTTACGGAAAAGGATTTAGATAAGCAAAAGTAGAATCTTGTTGTAACAACTCCTCCTCTTAGGAAAATGCCTTCAGCAACTGTGTATCCTCCGAATACACCAATGCATTTAGTTCCTAGAACTATTGCCACTAAAAGCAAGACCTTAATCAGTCAATATGTTAGTTTTCAATTATTTGTTGATTTTGAGAAAACTTGTAAGAAAAGGATCACACCCACTGGGATAACTGAAGGGGAAAGGGGTTTTGAGCAAACTAAAGAATGCTATTTAACTGAGGTTATGCCTTTCTTTAAACAACTAAAAGGTCAATTTGAGAGTCTTAAAAAGGGAATGGATTCATATATTAAAGAAATGAAAAGGAATTCGATGCAATGATAGTAGAGGTTAGTGACTATGAGCGAGAATTAAAATATAATGAAATTGAGAGGAAGAACTTGCATACCTTGAATGAGAATCTTATTTCCGAATGTATTACTCAAGATGTATTTTACCTTTGCTACAATTGTTCCATTAATGCTTCTCAATTTCATGAATTATCTTTGCTCTGAAAGTCTCCCATGATCGTGTCATTGAGCTTGAAAAAACTAACTCTAAACTGCATGATAAAGTTGAAAAGGATGATCATGATAACTTTGGTGAATCATTTTTCTAAATTGGAAGTTGAGCATCTTGCTTTGCAATTAAAATATCAACATCTGAAAGAAAATGTAAAAACCTCAAATATTAAGACATCCTTGGATGCTCCTGAATTTGATGCAGTTTTTGAAATTAGCAAACGTGATGAACAGATTTGAGCTCATTGTAACACGATCAGAAAGTTGAAAGCCCAAATCTCTCAATTAAAGAGTGAAAAGAACAATGTGACTGGATCCCAAATGCCTCCTCCTTTATATTCTCAGTATTCTCAAACCTTTCATCTTCAAAACTTAGTTAATGCCTTACAAAAGGAAAACGAGAGTTTTCTATAAGAAAATGAAAAAGTTAAACGACACTTTAAAGAGTTATATGATTCAATGAAAGTCACTCGTGACAAAAACAACAAAAAATAACGTCTTTACAAAAGGAAATTGAGAATCTGAGAAGTCGGGGAAAAGGGAAAGCGCCACTTGTTTTAATAAGAATGTTGCATCAAAGTCATCCTCTGCAAATATACTGTATTTGTTAAATACATTCCTCCTCATCTTAGGAATAATGAACCGGTGTTTCATGACTATTGTGCTCACCTCAAGGATAGTCTAGAATGTCTCCGTGAGATTGTAGAAGAGGATTTCATTAATAAACCTCTTGATAGAGAAATTAGGTTTGCTTGCATTCAGGCCAAACGATCTCAAGAGCTGCTAGAATGTGTAATTGCAACATGACCTAAATCCTTAGGTGCGAAAGGTAAAGCTGTGATGCCTTGTTCCATGCCTAGTGCCAAACATACAAATCATTCTATGCCCAGTTTTAAGAAAGTGAACACTAATGTGCCTTCAAGTAGTTCAGATCCTTGCACATCTAGTTCAGGAATGCAAAAGTAGATCAACCAACTAATGTTCCCATAATTCCCTCTACAGGAGTAATCAGTGACATTAAAGCAAGCGGGTCAAAGCCTCCAGGCAATACCAAGCAAAATAGGACCTCGCAAGCTAAGAATGTGTATTGGAAGAGAGTAGAAGATCACCCTAGGAATATTAAGTTTGAGTTGAATAAAACAAATCGTGTTGATTCTAGTATTACCTATAAGCGTACTATAATTAATTCGAATTCTGCTACTATTAAAAACCATGTAATGATACGCTTGATTTCATTTACTAATCATGAATGTGGTGAGAATGTTTTGTCTAATCTTTGTCAAATGCCCTGATAAAACTATTAATGTTAAAATTCAAGCTAAGAAGGCTAAAAGGCAAAGGCGAAAGAAAGTTAGAAAATAGTGGAAACCCACAGGAAGGAAATTTAGAAATATAGGTTATCAATGGATACCTACTGGCCATAAGATTAATGAGCTTTTCCCTAAAGTTGCTAAAAATGCCCACAGAAAATGGATGCCTCTTGGTAGAACTATTCCCTTAAGAAGCGAACATACTTTGAATAGGTCAAATACGGACACTAGCACTGCATCTATTTCTAATGAGTCCATTGTTTCTACCTCCGATATGGGTGTTCCAATCAACATTACTAACCAAGTGGAACCCATTATTACATGGGGTTCCCAATTATCGATTATCCATTCATGCGTGTTCAAGCTGCGGTCGTTCAAATCGTTACTGTGGTATTCACTGGACTCAGCTTGTTCCAAGCATATATTTGGAGACGGTCGCGGCTCATGAACTTCGTGAGTAAATTCATCGGGACTGTTATATTGGAACGATCATTTGGTGCAATTATGGGCTATGGAGATTATGTTGTCGGTGATAGTGTTATCTCCAAGGTATATTACGTAGAAGGTCTTGGTCATAACTTATTCTCTGTCGGTCAATTCTGTGATTACGATCTAGAAGTGGCCTTCAGAAAATATACTTGTTTCGTTAGAGAACTTGATGGTAAAGAACTTTTAAGAGGAACCCGTGGTTCAAATCTATACACCATCTCTATCGAAGATATGATGAAGTCTTCTTCAATTTGCTTGTTGTCAAAGGCTTCAAAAACAAAGTCATGGTTATGGCATCGTCGTCTCAATCACTTGAACTTCGGAACCATCAATGATCTCTCCAGAAAGGACTTAGTTGTAGGTTTACCTAGACTAAAGTATGAAAAGGATCATCTTTGTTCAGCATGCCAATTGGGAAAAAGCAAGAAGTATGCCCACAAACCCAAACCTACAAACTCAGTTACAGAAGTTCTTCATACAAGTCATATGGATTTATGTGGACCCATGAGAGTGCAAAATATCTTTGGGAAGAAATATGTGTTAGTTGTGGTTGATGATTACTCTCGATTCACATGGGTTAAGTTCTTAAGGATAAAGGATGAAACTCCAGATATCATCATCAAACTTATCAAAGCAGTGCGGGTTCGACTTAACAAAACTGTCGAGAATCATCGAGCGGACAATGGGCGAGTTTGTTAATAAACAACTTAGTGAGTTTTATGAAAGTGTTGGAATCGGTCATCAAAGAAGTGTTCCACGAACTCCTCAACAGAGCGGTGTAGTTGAAAGACGAAATCGAACTCTTGTGGAAGCCGCAAGAACAATGCTGGTTTACTCAAAGGTTCCAATGTTTCTCTGGGCGGAAGCCATTGCCACTGCATGCTGCACTCAAAATCGATCCCTAATTTACACTGCTCATGGAAAAACTCTATATGAACTTGTTCACAATAGAAAACCTAATCTCTCATTCCTTCGTGTGTTTGGTGCATTGTGTTATCCAACTAATGAGGGCCAAGATTTAGGCAAACTTAAAGCTAAAGCGGACATTGGAGTTTTTTTAGGATATGCACCAAACGAAAAGGATACGAATCTACAACAAAAGAACCCGAAGTATAATGGAAACAATTCACGTTACGTTTGATGAACTGACCGGTCCAATGGCTCCAGGACAAACCGGTTACGGACCGCATCTCAACTTTCATCAAGTTGTCTTATCAGTTCTACTCTCATTTCAAATCCCTCACCAGCAACTCCTTATGTACCTCCATCAGAAGATGATTTAAAGAAATTGTTTGATCCAATGTGTTAATACAAATAAGCCGTAAAAACGTTTATTTATATTTTACGATCTTCTAATGTTTTGTCGATAACAAACGTAAAATCATATTAACGAAACAAATAAAATACGTAAATGGTTTGAACTAATAGTTTCTAACATATTCACATTTTCACATAAAACACTAAAACAAGTATAAGTGATGTTATGATTTAGTATTACATATGTACAACAACTAGTGTTTACATATTTGGGTAAATATACACATAACTAGTATGTAGTATATTGGGTAATATAAATGGGTAGAAACTTAAATATTTGACCCATTGACCAAATACATTGAATGTAGTTGGGTAAAAACAAGTATATACTAAATGGGTAAAACTAGCAAATGGTATTGACCCATAACCCATGGTTTTATATATACCACTTGACCAAGTTCATTGTATACTAGCAAATGGTATTGACCCATAACCCATGGTTTTATATATACCACTTGACCAAGTTCATTGTATACTAGCAAATGGTATTG
Organism: Chrysanthemum makinoi; assembly: GCA_910596185.1. Lineage (NCBI taxonomy): Eukaryota > Viridiplantae > Streptophyta > Magnoliopsida > Asterales > Asteraceae > Chrysanthemum > Chrysanthemum makinoi. Next base: position 197,697,906 of record OU343223.1, on the reverse strand, counting down.
ACCCATAACCCATGGTTTTATATATACCACTTGACCAAGTTCATTGTATCTAGAAAGAAAACCATGGATCAACCCATAACCATGACCCATGACCCATAACCAAAAATACCCATGGGCAAAGAGGAGCGGACCACGGATCCCTAGCTTTGTGCTAGCCGGATCCTTGTGGTAGGGATCCGTGGGATCCGGGGAACAGTAGGATTTTTCCTCTATAAATAGAGAGCCATTTCTTCCTTTCTACTCATCCCTTTACACACATACTTCCCCCAAGTATTCTAACCCTCTAACCTCAGATCCAAGACATCTATGTAGCTTTTCTCTTTTGTTTTTGTGTGATCTTCTAGGTTCCTCTTAAAGGAAAGATCACCACATCTTGAAGACGTGCAAGCTCAAGTCCATGAGTTGCCATGCTTCGTCATCATCAAGACAATGAAGGTTCTCTTGTTGATAGATCTATCTTTCTCCATAGATGTTGGGTTGAAGGCATTAGTGAAGAATGCCGAAAGTGTCAAGATGAAAGCATTAGTGAAAGGTGCTCATCATCCGTGTCAAAGCATTAGTGAAGAATTCTAAAGGTGTCAAGACAAAGGCATTAGTAAAGGGTGCCAAGCGTTGTGTCAAAGGCATTAGTGAAGGATGCCGAAGAATCAAATCAAGTAGCATTTGGGAAGAATGCTTAGGTCGTATAATCGATGAGGTGCATCGTTATACATATAAGTATTTGTTTATTTACAAGGATGGTGATATCCTTGATGGTGTTGTAACAAGGAGTAGATCTCCTTGATAATGGGTGTTGTGTTGTGAAGGGTAGTAGTTCCTATAGGTGATGATGAATATAATAAACATAAATAAAACATATAAACGCAGCGGAATCATCACCAACAACGGATCCATATTGCCATATGATCAATCAAATAAAACATAGATAAGGTTTATACCTTTGTAGCGTGATTCCGGTAACGAGTCACCAATCACCTCCACGAATGGAACCAAGAAACCAAAAGACCAATAAGGTTGGTCTTTCCCAATGTGTGAAACACACTACACGTCCAACGAACACCCTTTGATGCTAGTCTAAACCCTTGTATCAATCCTTGCACAAGACTACTATTAGAATTATCAAGGAGAGAAAAACAAAAACCAAAAACACCTAGTGTGTGTGTGTTGTGGCCGTACACCAAGGGGAGGGGGGAGAAAGGTTATGAAGTCCAATGTGTAACTCCCAATCAACATTAATCATAATCAAATCATAATCAATTAGCATTAATGCTAATTGATGTCAAATCTAAAGTTACACTTTAAGCCCTTCAACATCCATAAACCCCATTATACTCCCTTATGTAACAAAGGTTATACATAATGTAAATACGATAAATACATTATGATAGTGGTGTCTAAGTGTATATGTGTGTGACCCCATAGGCTCACATATGACTAGCCATATAATTATTTATTATGACACGAGCATACTCCAACAGCTCCCACTTGCGACGTCATAATAGATAAGTAATTATACAAGCAATGGTTAGCGTCTAGCAACACGCCAATGCCCCTAGTGATATGTGAGGTCAGTTTCTCAAACATTTCATTAAATGGTTTATATGTCTTATATCCCTTTGTTTCAGATACCATGTTGAATATTAGACATGGATCATAAGTCATTCTAATTGTTCAACTATTATGTTCTCGATCTTGATATTGAACAAGATTACCAAGTGAATTAAGATTCATCTTAATCTCATTTGGGTACCGCCATACAAACATCTGTTCAAATCATCGAGGGGCCCAATAGTATCTAACTCCACACCATGTGGAGGAACAAATCCTATTTTGACTGCACGTGTCATTCATGTGCTTCAAATCATTCCTGATAGTGGCCTTTATAACTACCTTGTTCAGGACAGCGTTTAACCATATCAAGGAATGAAACTCCACACATGCAAAACCTGCTTGCATCTCAAGTCTAAGGATAATAGACATAACCATTTTCGAGATTCACTATTTGACGCCGATCCATGCAGTGAATACTCGTAGGTTGGGTCAGTCCAATGATCATCACCATGAACAACATGTGAGTTTGGCAAAATGGTCACCAACACACTCACAATTGTCTTAATTTGATGGTACTCCCGTACCGTCAACCGACAATGGACAAGTTTTGAATGAAGAAAATCATTCATGGATTTAAACATGCAAATATAGAATACAGTTGATATAAATGAAAATGATAATAACCATTAAATCAATTCATTATAAAATATAAACTGCTTAGCATTCCATTATCCAAATACTATAAACAGATATGCATAAGACTACATATAGATCGGAAACCGGTGTCCCCATCATGATCAAATTATGTTGTTCAAGACAACAAGTAGTCATCTGAGTAAACCTTGAGAATACTTGTTTCAATATCCATGAAAGGTATGATGATTGTGCATTCAAGTACAATACAAGTATTGCAGCAATGCATTCCATAGGGTGTTTGACACTAGCAAAACACCTACTATAGACATTCATCTAAACAATTTCTCAAACTGTAAAGTATTCTTATTCTTTTTTGGTATAATACATTAATGCTCTCAGTCGAGCACATCTAGTCAACAATGTCATCATTCATGATGATATGCTACCATGACTAGGTTTGAGCATCATTTCAGTTAAATAAGCATCAATGTATGCAAACAGAACAGAGATCCTCAAATATCCGTAAATGTTGAACATATATTTGGTCCTTTGAAGGTCCATTAGAATGTTCGTTTAACAATTATCTAATGACATTCACTTAGATATTTGTTGTTATCAGTCATCTTGCATTCATGCAAATGATATAATTAGTCCAATGCATAATATGATATACATAATGAATCCTTTAGTTAAACTTAAGGTTTCTATTCATGCTTTCAATCTCATCAGGTAAGATTGATTATTGAGACTCCTCTCAATAATGTTTCATATTGTGTCAGACTTAATAACCGCTTATGTTTATTCAAACAAACATATGTAACAAGGTTGCATGTTTTATGTTCTAAAACTCTCAAGAGAAACTTCATTCCAAACTAAGGAAAAAATTCCAGCTTAGATGGAATAATGTTTCTAATACGTTATCAACATATGAGATTTAAGAAAATAAATACAGTGCTCCCACTTGCTCTTAGTGTACTTAGTACTGATCTTATTTTAATCAAAATCAAATTAATGATTTTATGGTAAACTAAAGATCTTAGCTCGGAGATGCATTATCTAATCCACACTTGGATTCTTGTATCTTGTAGACATAATAAAGATTATATATATTCACAAACCCTTTTGAATACACATCGTCCTCGCAAATGTATTCAATAAGAAAAGAGTTTTGAAATCCTATTGTGACATTTCATGAAGATAAGTATGACAATTCACCATCTTTATACATTTAATATTTACAGGTAGGTAGATTTAATCATAGTCAATTTCTTGAGTATGAGTAACCCATTTCACTACTCGTGAATTAAATGTGTGTACAAGTTTGTCCTTTTGAGTCTTCTCATTGAGAAACTCATATTTAACCTCACAGTCTAACTGATTTGTAAGAGATCAATCAAGCTTCATGAGTGATTGTCTTCCACGGACTGCATCTTATCATTCATAGCTTTGAGCCATTCATCAGATTCAAAATCTGATAATGCAGCTCTTAGTTAGCAGGTTCACAATGTCCCTCTAACTTATATCCCTTAGCATTGATATAAGACTATATCATTCAGGTGCAAGAAGTTTCCTTCTGGATCTATGAATGAGAGATATCATACTATGGTTTAACATATGCATTTTCAACCTTAGTGTGACATCAGCAAGTGTACCTAGAAGGTTGTGTATATTAGTTCTTGAACAACTTCAAGATCTAAAGGTGCTCCCACTTGCTTTGTACATAGAGACTAATCTCTAGATACACAGCATCTTGAGAAACAATAAATTGTTTTCAATTGGGACATCCAAAATACATTAGTAGTTCTTGACTCCGGTTTGTTAATTACTTACTCTAAGGTATTTAACAAATTAAGAACTTCAATCAAGACATAATGGAATTCATCCCATTCCATAACACAATGGCGTCTTAAATACCTTTCAGATTGGAACCATATTGAGTGTACCCATGGCACATTCAATTTTCTAACCTTAATAGCTTTGGAGGTAAGAGAGTTTAAGTCATCAAAGATCAAACAATATCAATAGAGTTTGATTTTCCATGATGGACATACCATAACTATGTGGTACTCCATGAGGATTGATGTTGTGAGACTATCCCACAACTCATTAGATGAACTTATACTCTTTGGCTTACGTATCTGCCAACCAAGTCAAACCAGATGGCATCAACAGTGTTTTCAGCCCATTGCATACTTAATTTACAAGTCGTTGACCAAGTCAATAACTTCATGTGCTTGTTTTGACTAGAAAACATAAACATTTAATATTTTACTATACGTCATACGTCATTAACAATTTAATGACTTCATGTACATGTATTTAACAAGAATACATAACAAGTTAACGTTTTACTTTACGTTATAAGTCTTTCAACAATTAACAGACTTGATGTTTAAGTCTTTACAAGAGACCTAAACATATTCAAGTAAAGCAATTTAGAGTGCCGACTCTTGGCCTCAATAGTAATTTCAAGTTAATTTCATACTTCAAGATTATGACTTTACAATAATACATAATCATATGAACAATTCGGTGAATATGTTGAAGTAGCTTTTTATATTATCTTGACATTTGTTCTAATTAGGGCAACTTACATTTTATGTGTAGAAGTCCTAGTAGAATATTAGTTTTCTTACCTTGCAGTCAAGAAAAACTATTAGTCATATTGTTATATGTTGTATCTTGCACACAATGAAGATTTCTCCCACTTGTGCATGGCACAACATCATGCGTAATATGACAGTGTCACAGATATACAAAATGAAAATATAGATATGTAGAACTTTATTGTTTTAATAATGAATCATGCATAACAATTTATTGATAACATTTCAGGAAGCAACATCAGGAACGCGACAAGTTATCTAATAAAATTCATGCAATGGTTCTTATATAAACTATGATGCTTCACGTGTGGAAAGTAATGTATTATTTCAAGACAATCAAGAAATAATATGGGCAACCTTCAAGGTAATAAAGATTACGGCTCCCACTGGATTAGACAACATTACATGTGTTTCGTCACCAGTATTAAAGTCACATAGCTCCCATTGGATTATACAACATCATAAATGTTATGTCACCAGTGGAGACTGAGTGTCAATTGGATACTTTCCTTCTTTCTTTGAATATCTACACATTATTGCTAATGTGAGTCACTTGGACTAGTAAACATGTACTTAGATATTCAATGAAGTGCATCAAGTTCTAACATATAGATGACGGGCTAGCCATCATTGATATTTTAACTTGAAAATAGGCATGCAATTCCTCCATAAGGTCTATTTTACCACAAGGGTGTGTAGTACCTTATTAGGTTTATTGGGTTAAGATAATTGCTAGGTAATCATGCTAGTAATTGTCTTTACCATTTTGCGGTTTATTGATATTTCCATCTTCTAATTAAAACTCATATTATTTTGGTAGCTATAGAAAACATGTTCTCTAGTTATCCAAATATCTCATCTTACTTCAATGTTTCAGAACCGAAACTAGGGTTATAAAACAAACTTGAAAGAATAAGATGTGCAACCATACTTAACCGTTTTGACTTTTGCAAGACATTACGATTTCTAGAGTAGGTGTGCTTTGAGTTTGATTAGAATTATTCCTCATAAAGAAAACAAATAGGAACAAGTCTCTTTCTTACAAGGAAAGAAGTACTTAGTTTGTCTTTATAACAAGAAAAGAACAAACTTTCGTTTACGGATGTGATGCATTATATCATTAATATGAATTTACAAAGTTCAATTTTTAGTATTTTCGACAATTATCCTTTTACCAATTAATTACCCCATGTTTAAAACAATTAATTTACGAAAAAAAGGGCTAAGATCCACATTGTGCTTCTACTATCACATCAGTTGATCTGCTAGCAATAGTAGATTCAATTGGTAGGCGACGATCACCAATTGCATTACATGTGCAACTCTTAGATCCTTATGGGACTCATGGCACTAGTGAACAAGCATCTAGTGTCAAGTAGGCATGTTTAGTCCCATCCTTGCCTCGGGTCAAGGTCTCACCGCTTAACTCGATTAAGTCATCCAATTTGAGAACGTGCGAAAATATATCTAGGTCCCACGCATAGACAATAATCACCTTGGGTTACAATTCAACCTAGGTCCCACGCATAGGCAAAAAGTAATTGCAAGTGTTCTCAAGCGATTGGACGGCATGACTTAAATTTGTGACGGGTAAAATATTTTTGATGTGAATCAAAAAAGGTGTACGAAAAAAGCATGCATTCATTCTTCGTAGCACAAGTTAAAAACTCTTCTTAACTTAAGTTTAATCATTGTTTTAATTTATGTGTGTCAAGTTGTCCATATTCAAGTCTAATATAGAACCTATGTGGATAATAAAAGAGATAGGACAATACATAAATCGAATAACATACAGAACAAGTTAAGTGTTATTATTAAAACAATGATTTTAAGTTAAATCCATATTTAAACTTTGTTAAACTAAATCATTAAGATTTAGTTTGAAAATGGTTTGTGTTGCGTTTTAAGTTTTAGAAAACTATTTGCAAGTTATATACATTCACAACATACATAATAAGCAAACAACCAACACACAACCACAATATGCAAAGCCTCAACCGATGAAAGAACCTATGCTTGGTCTCGTGAGCCATCACGAGAACCAAGAGTCATCTAGGGACATAAACCACAACCACACGGAGGACTCCCACTTGCTCCAAGACCAAGCAAGGACAAGTAGAAGCCCATAATGCACATGAAAAGTGAATCTGCCAGCCCAGAATTTCTGCATTCGGAGGCCCAAATGGCCTAGAAGGAGTCATCCCCGAGCTTAGCACCAAACTACAAAGTTGTGGGCCCATGAGTTGTCTACCTGCAAAATAAATTTGGTTAAAAAATACGCCACCAATCATCGGGAAACGCCGTTTTACTGCAGCTTGTACGAGCAGCCATTTCGCGTCTTTATGTCTTTTATGCTTCGCCATTCCATTCCAAGCATCGGTTACAATATATAGAATGTAAAATACAACTAATCTACTATCTATCTATTGTAACATGCCCAAACAATGGCAAAAACCAAATTAAAATTCATACATAAAAGCCGAAACAATGGCAAACCCCAAATAACAAGAAATTAACGACAATCACAATCATACATAGCACAAGTGGTCTAGGTTTTCATCGGCTTTGCATATACACATAATAATACCATAAAATTATGATCATAACACGGTGTTGGCTAATCCCATGAGCAAACATGCATGTATTTGCCATGGGAACAATTTAAATAGCATGAAATAAAAGATTTAGCCAACGAATCGAAGAAATAATCAACAAGAATTAAAACCCCGATTGGTACGCGAGTAAAATGGATTTAGGTTCTCAAACCTACTGAAATTAGACCTTCTAAAAATCATTTTACCACAGAAAATTAAGCCTTAGGGGCTGTTTTCAAATCGTTTCAAGAATCGATTAAAACAACGCGATTAAAGCCATTTTTAGCGTACCGAACACATTGTTTAATTAACAAATGCGAAACCAATGGCCATAGAACCAAAAATCACAGATGTTTATATTACTAATAACATTCTTAATCCATGAAAAATGGAGCCCTTGGGGCTGTTTTGAAAGTGGTTACAAAAAACACTTAAAAACACGCGTTTTGACCATTTTTTCGCATACCCGATAATCATATGGCACATATGATGGCTCTGATACCACTATAGGTGATGATGAATATAATAAACATAAATAAAACATATAAACGCAGCGGAATCATCACCAACAACGGATCCATATTGCCATATGATCAATCAAATAAAACATAGATAAGGTTTATACCTTTGTAGCGTGATTCCGGTAACGAGTCACCAATCACCTCCACGAATGGAACCAAGAAACCAAAAGACCAATAAGGTTGGTCTTTCCCAATGTGTGAAACACACTACACGTCCAACGAACACCCTTTGATGCTAGTCTAAACCCTTGTATCAATCCTTGCACAAGACTACTATTAGAATTATCAAGGAGAGAAAAACAAAACCAAAACACCTAGTGTGTGTGTGTTGTGGCCGTACACCAAGGGGGGGGGAGAAAGGTTATGAAGTCCAATGTGTAACTCCCAATCAACATTAATCATAATCAAATCATAATCAATTAGCATTAATGCTAATTGATGTCAAATCTAAAGTTACACTTTAAGCCCTTCAACATCCATAAACCCCATTATACTCCCTTATGTAACAAAGGTTATACATAATGTAAATACGATAAATACATTATGATAGTGGTGTCTAAGTGTATATGTGTGTGACCCCATAGGCTCACATATGACTAGCCATATAATTATTTATTATGACACGAGCATACTCCAACAGTTCCTCCATAATGGAACAAGGTGCTTAGCCTAGTACCTAATAAAGGGTAGGCGACGTTGTGGAAGGATTAGTTCTCCTAAGGTGTGAAAGAACTCGGTGGTTAGCCTAGCACCGTATAAAGGGTAGGCGACGTTGTGTTAGGTGTGGTTCGCCTTGGTGTGAAAGAACTCGGTATTTAGCTTTGTACCGGAAAAAGGTTAAGCGACGTTGTGAAGGCTTCTCCGCCATAAGGAGATTGGTGTAGTGCTTACGAACTCTCGAGTAGGTGACTCGGGGAGTGGAGTAGGGCAAGGAAGGTGTCCTTGTAGCCGAACCACTATAAATAACTTGTGTCGTGGTGATGTGCTTCTTACTCTTTATCTTTCATTACACGTTTATATATCTATCTATCAACGTCCAACATAAACAACCAAATAGATTGACATAAGTCGATCTAAATATTTAAAAGGAAGTTTTAAATTGGTAAAACTATTCAACCCCCTTCTAGTTTTCCACAATTGGTATCAGAGCTTCGTTACCAAGTTTTTTTTTGTATATTGTACTTTGAAAACTTGATACGATCCATGTATGTTTGAAAACTACAAAGAAGGGAATTTCTTAAAACAAAAAGTCATGTTTTTAGAAATCATCATATGTTGGATAGTGATAGATCATTCTAACATTTTCCTTTGAGAAGTCTTCATACTAGGATTTGGGTATCTTAGAAGATCATGAAGTATTTCACGTCTATGGTTTCTAAAACCATAAAAAGGGAATATAGCAAAGGATTGGGTGTATCTTAGAAGATCATGAAGTATTTCGCGTCTATGGTTTCTAAAACCAAAAAAAGGGGATATAGCAAAGGTATGTTTTCTTAGTTACATTTTTTTTTCAAAAACGTGCTAAATTGCTTGTGGACAAAATGGTGATATATGCTTCTATCTTATAATAAGCATAATATGAAAAGTGTTTTAGTGATTTTTTTTCTTTGAAGTTTTGTTGTTAGATATCTTGTTAATCAAGCTTGAATAAAGGTAAAAATGGGTAATATAACTTCACTAAAAAGTCTACAAAGACTAAACCTTTTCGTCGGGTCAAAATGTATATTTTTGTAATTCTGTGTCAGATCCGCGGATCCCTCAGGTTACACTGGACGGATCCCTCAAGCAAGGGATCTGTGGGATCCGTGGTACAGAAGACAGTTTTTGTCTGAATTTTAAAAATTCATAACTTTTTAACCGTAAGTCGTTAGAAGTCGTGCCACCTATCGTTTTAAAGGTATTTGAGTCTACTTTCATTTAAAAATGATTTCATAAACTGATTCAAAACAATAATTTATAGAATCATTGATTTATAATAGAAAGTCATTTTTCGGTCATAACTTTTGCACAAACTTTTGATCTAATTGGAGACGGATGTTTTCGCTTTTGAATAACAATGTGTCCTCTTTTGAAAATAAGGTTTTGATCATATTTATAAAAGAAACTAATCAAGCTTGGTATACATGTTTATATTTAACACGAAGCGATGAAAAGAACTTTTGTATGCTATGCTAAATGATAAATTGTCTTCCTTACATTACTTGATTATTTGCTTATCTGAAATAGCTTTTGTGCTTGTTTGAGTGATTAACATATCTGGTTTCCTTACCTTGCTATTCATTCTCTTGCTTGTCGATCTAGTAATTTTCTACTAATCAATGTGCTACTTGAAAGAGTGTTTGGGGTAACATTTAGTTGTGTAAAATGTTAGTTTTATAAGTTGAAAAATGTTTAAAACATATAACACACTAAAATGGCTTTTTGATTGAGTTTGTCATGTGTGTAACATAAATGTTTTATGTGCCTATATGATTTCTTGATTTCATATTTTCTTGTATCGTTTTCTAAAAACAACAAGAATGTACATCGGATCATAACCTACACTTGTGTTGATGATGTACTCTTCCGTTTTCCTTTTCATGATCGCTCTCCAAGCTTCATAGTAGGATTGACAACTTGATTATTTCATCCGATATACTCAAGTAAATTATTTTACAACGCAAATATAATTGTTCATATCCGAAAGTCCAAACTCAAAGCTTTCCAACAACATATGTTGAACTAGCTCTTCCAACCATTTTTTTGTGGTTTACCATATGGACAACTTTTAAAATTATTTTTAACATGACACCTTCGTCACCGTAGTTGTCTCAAGTATAATATTAAACAAAGCAAAGTATCATCATTGTCACTCTTCGATAGGTCATTGTAGGAATATAAATTTTCCTAACTTGAGAATGAATACTGGAGAACTTATTGCACTAGAAACTCAATTTGACCTAACGGTTGAATTGCTTCCTTGATAGAAGTTGGGTATGTGGAATTGCCCGTAAAAATGGTCGTGTTTAGCCGTAATTGAGCACCACTAGTAATAGTCTCATATTCATTCTCTCACTTGGGAAATTGTTACTCCTATGTTTTCCTAAAGTATGTTTACAATGGAAATACTTTGCATTGTCTTAGGATTACTAATCAAACAAGTTGTAAAATTAATTTTTCCTTTAGTTAATCACAACCACTTGCCTCATCAAGCGATTATCTTGCTTTGATTGAGAAGAGCTACATGACTTCATGGACGAAGTTCATTGTATGCTAATCACCATCCGTAATGACTATACATAGTTCATTGCTTCTGTTGGCCAAAACAACCCTATTGTCTTGAACACCATCATCTACTCTTGCGCCATTGTTAATACAAATGATTTACTAATCTAGATCGTAAATCTATTTTGAGCTTCTTGAATAGCGGTTGTTAAGTTTGATAAACCTATGTGTCACTTGTGAATTAGATCTCTTTTAATTGCTTATGTGCTATTTCTACATGCTCTTAGTATGTTTTACTTGTATACATGTATGCTTACTGTAGAGATCATTAGCCTCTAAGTTCGATACTTAGAACAAACGCTCACTATTAAGTAAAATTGTCCCAGATGCCAGATCCCTAGTTTGTAACTAGCCAGATCCCTCAAGTGAAGGATCCGTGGGATCCGAGCAAATAGAAGTGGAGTCTCAATCCTTTACACCTCAAACCATGTTCCTAGACTACTTCACACTAGCTGAACTTAATACCTTAGGAACTCTTATGTCCTTCTTAAGCTTAGTAAGCTTCATACTCATAGCTCATTAAGGATCACACTCAAAGTGCTTTTCGATCTATCGTTTCACCTAAACTCATTACTCTTCCGCTCTCTAGATCACTCATTATTTCTCACATGATCCCTCACATCTAGACTTAGAAATCTTTCAATTATGGCAAAATTGATCATAATCATCCTTACCTCAAAATTGGTCGAAAGGGATCAAATTCTAGTTCTTCCACCTTAAAACCTTTAGGATCTTCTCCAAGACATTATCCTAAGTCACTATCTGATCACTAGGATCATTTAGCTCCATTTGACACTCTCAAAATTTTAGTGTCATCTTTGTTCATTCATTGGTACTCACGAAAGTTCTAATTTCTTCCATATAAGGCAATCATTAGCTACATCACTCATTGCCCTTGAACATTTAAGTACCCTTCCATTTAAAGACACTTAGGAGAACTTAAAAAAGGTATAGGCTTTAGACCTTTCAAACATCACTTCTATCCTTTCCTAGCTGCTGAGAGGCGGATCCCTAGGATTAGCCTAGACGGATCCCCATTGGTGGGAACCGTAGGATCCGGGTGACAGATTTATGTCAACTCTTGCTAGAACAATCATTTCAAGCTCATCTTGCTAACTTGAACATTCCACCTCATCCTAATTAAATCCCTAGATCAGTAAAACTCTGAAGTTGACTCTTGTGCAGGCTAATCATCACATTCCAAAGGATATTAGAGACTTAAGTCTTGAATGCACTTGCTAAATCCTTCCCTTTATAAGTCATCTTGCTAGAATCCCTTAGTCATCGAACACAACATAATTCTTAGCATTTAGAAACCTTTTCCTTAGTCATTTCATCATGAGGAAAGCTCCTAGTGCTAACTCATCCAACCAAGAACCACCCAAGAAACTTGCTCGTGTTGTACACAAAATTTCCTCAACCGAATCATCATCCGTAAGAGATAATAGTGCTAGAATCTCACCTCAACAAACCCAATCAACAATTGCCAAGAGAACCGCAATAATTAGCATTAAACCTTTTAGGTTAGAAAAGGGATCATCGATCTATAAACCAAACGTACCTAGTTCTAGAAAAACCTCTAAACCTTCATTCCTAGAGCATGGACTACACTCCTTCACCGAGCCTCTCTCTCACCCAAATCTCTATTCATTAGAGCATTCACCACCGAGAACTTCCCAATCACCAACTAGTCCATCGTTGGAAACAAGGAACCACCAAGGACTTGATCATATTAAGGAATTTCCATTACCACCACTCTAACTCCTAGTAGAACCTCATCCTAAATTACTCAATGTACCTCCATCATCATTTGTAGAACCTCCTCAAAATATCCTATCAAGACAATAATTGCTCTAATTGCCTAACCACCCAAGGACTTGTTCAAGAAGTACGAAATAAGTTGCATTTCATGTTTAATCATCTTCTTGAAAGATTGGACCAAATCAACAAGTCTACTCATCCCTAGACTCAAGCACATTGTTGCCTCTTAAGCTTTGGTCACTTATTAGTTTTAGTAGAATATGGCTAAATCATTCTCTTAGTTTTTAGAGATTTGTTGATCATCTCTTATGTTTTATTGAATGATAGTTTACTTGCCATATTGCATTGAGTATATGTTTGTTGGCTGCATACATATCTCATTTTGATGATAACATTACTTGTTACATCACCATTGCTGAATTTAATCTTCAGCTATACGGATCCCTCAAAATTGCCTAGACGGATCCCTACTAGGACGGAACCGTGGGATCCGTGAGACAGAAAACTATTTTTCTACTAACTTGGATCACATATGCAGGAAATTGTGCATTATACTTGTTTTCTAACCTTTGTTTTGTAGTTATTCAATCTACACTTGAAGCATTTGACACCCTAAAGCTAGGGGAGCTTTGTGTCAAAACAATACATTGCAAATTACTTGCAATATTAGGATTACATTTTCCTACTAACTTGCATCACATTTGCAGGAAATTGTGAATTATACTTGCGTTCTAACCTTTGTTTTGTAGTATTTCAATTCACACATGAAGACTTTGACATCCTAAAGCTAGGGGGAGCTTTATGTCAAAGCAATACATTGCAAATTACTTGCAATACTAGATTTATTTTTCATGACTTCCCATTGCAAAGTTGCGATCATCTAGGGGGAGCACACTCGTCTCTTGGACGAAATTCTTTGCAAACTTAGTTGCAAATGATCTAGATTAGAATTACTTTCTTGACGCCCTTACATAGGGATGGACTCGTCAAGGGGGAGTAAAGACGAGATCTATTCCCGTTACTTGCTCTTTAATTTTTTTTTCTTTCACATGTTTTTCCTAAAAACAATGTGTTGCTTTTCTTCAAACACTTTTTGTTTCGAAAAAAAGGGGGAGAAGAAAGTAAAACTACAAATTCAAACTTTTCAATTTTAGCTTTTCCTTAAAATAATTTTATGTTTTGTCATCAACAAAAAGGGGGAGATTGTTAATACAAATAAGCCGTAAAAACGTTTATTTATATTTTACGATCTTCTAATGTTTTGTCGATAACAAACGTAAAATCATATTAACGAAACAAATAAAATACGTAAATGGTTTGAACTAAAAGTTTCTAACATATTCACATTTTCACATAAAACACTAAAACAAGTATAAGTGATTTTATGATTTAGTATTACATATGTACAACAACTAGTGTTTACATATTTGGGTAAATATACACATAATTAGTATGTAGTATATTGGGTAATATAAATGGATAGAAACTTAAGTATTTGACCCATTGACCAAATACATTGAATGTAGTTGGGTAAAAACAAGTATATACTTAATGGGTAAAAACTAGCAAATGGTATTGACCCATAACCCATGGTTTTATATATACCACTTGACCAAGTTCATTGTATACTAGCAAATGGTATTGACCCATAACCCATGGTTTTATATATACCACTTGACCAAGTTCATTGTATACTAGCAAATGGTATTGACCCATAACCCATGGTTTTATATATACCACTTGACCAAGTTCATTGTATCTAGAAAGAAAACCATGGATCAACCCATAACCCATGACCCATGACCCATAACCAAAAATACCCATGGGCAAAGAGGAGCGGACCACGGATCCCTAGCTTTGTGCTAGTCGGATCCCTTATGGTAGGGATCCGTGGGATCCGGGGAACAATAGGATTTTTCCTCTATAAATAGAGAGCCATTTCTTCCTTTCTACTCATCCCTTTACACACATACTTCCCCCAAGTATTCTAACCCTCTAACCTCAGATCCAAGAGATCTATGTAGCTTTTCTCTTTTGTTTTTGTGTGATCTTCTAGGTTCCTCTTAAAGGAAAGATAACCACATCTTGAAGAGCGATGCAAGCTCAAGTCCATGAGTTGCCATGCTTCGTCATCATCAAGACAACGAAGGTTCTCTTGTTGATAGATCTATCTTTCTCCATAGATGTTGGGTTGAAGGCATTAGTGAAGAATGCCGAAAGTGTCAAGATGAAAGCATTAGTGAAAGATGCTCATCATCCGTGTCAAAGCATTAGTGAAGAATGCTAAAGGTGTCAAGACGAAGGCATTAGTGAAGGGTGCCAAGCGTTGTGTCAAAGGCATTAGTGAAGGATGCCGAAGAATCAAATCAAGTAGCATTTGGGAAGAATGCTTAGGTCGTATAATCGATGAGGTGCATCGTTATACATATAAGTATTTGTTTATTTACAAGGATGGTGATATCCTTGATGGTGTTGTAACAAGGAGTAGATCTCCTTGATAATGGGTGTTGTGTCGTGAAGGGTAGTAGTTCCTCCATAATGGAACTAGGTGCTTAGCCTAGTACCTAATAAAGGGTAGGCGACGTTGTGGAAGGATTAATTCTCCTAAGGTGTGAAAGAACTCGGTGGTTAGCCTAGCACCGTATAAAGGGTAGGCGACGTTGTGTTAGGTGTGGTTCGCCTTTGTGTGAAAGAACTCGGTATTTAGCTTTGTACCGGAAAAAGGTTAAGCGACGTTGTGAAGGCTTCTCCGCCATAAGGAGATTGGTGTAGTGCTTACGAACTCTCGAGTAGGTGACTCGGGAAGTGGAGTAGGGCAAGGAAGGTGTCCTTGTAGCCGAACCACTATAAATAACTTGTGTCGTGGTGATGTGCTTCTTACTCTTTATCTTTCATTACACGTTTATATATCTATCTATCAACGTCCAACATAAACAACCAAATAGATTGACATAAGTCGATCTAAATATTTAAAAGGAAGTTTTAAATTGGTAAAACTATTCAACCCCCCCTTCTAGTTTTCCACACAATGTTTGATGAACTCTATGAGCCAAATGCTAATGAAATGTCAATTCCATCATCAGAGGTTGCTCCTATCCCTGTCAATGAAGTCAACCCTTCTATTTCAATATCATTAAGTCAAGAAGCGCCTGCTGCTGATCACTCTGTCTCATCAACAAATCATCAATCATCGAATGTACATCATGGAATTGTTTCTGGCACCCATGATGAAGTTAATCCCTTTGCTACTCCCGAAGATGCTTCATTTGAAAATATATTTGCTCCTGAATCATCATCAGAACCATCTTCATCAAGAGACATCGACTCTGCTACGTCAGTTCCTCAACAACAACCACATGAACACATTAGAAAGTGGACACATGATCATCCATTGGACAACATCATTGGAAACCCTTCTCGTCCAGTATCTACATAGAAACAACTTGCAACTGATGCCTTATGGTGCTTCTTCAACTCCGTACTCTCTAAGGTCGAACCAAAAGATGTTAAAACTGCCATGAATGAAAACAGTTGGTTCAATGCCATGCAAGAAGAAATTCATGAGTTCGATCGACTTGATATATGGGAATTAGTACGCTCCAGTTGTGCTATGATCATTGCTCTAAAGTGGATCTTCAAAGTGAAACTTGATGAGCATGGTGATGTTTTAAAGAATAAGGCTCGATTAGTTGCAAAAGGATACCGTCAAGAGGAGGGTATTGACTTTGAAGAATCATTTGCTCCTGTTTCTCGTATCGAGGCAATCAGAATCTTTTTGGCTAATTCTGCAAGTAAGAACATGATAGTCTATCAGATGGATGTAAATATGGCTTTTCTTAACGGAGATTTGAAAGAAGTTGTACACGTCAGCCAACCTGAAGGCTTTGTGAATCCAGAGCATCCTACTTACGTCTATCGTTTGAAGAAAGCTCTTTACAGTTTGAAGCAAGCTCCAAGGGCATGGTATGATACGCTATCAAAGTTTCTTCTATCTACTAGATTCACCAAAGGAGCAGTTGATCCGACATTGTTCACCAGAAAGTCAGGCAAACATTTAATTCAAGTTCAAATATATGTTGATGATATTATTTTTGCCTCGACTGACACCAATGAATGTGATCGTTTTTCAAATGAAATGGGTTCCAAATTTCAAATGTCTATGATGGGACAAATGTCATTTTTCTTGGGACTACAAATTTCACAAAGTCCTGGAGGCATTTTTATAAATCAATCTAAATATGCAAATGAGATTTTAAAGAAATTTGGATTTGATTCTAGTGACCCTGTTGACACTCCCATGATTGAGCGTACTAAACTGGATGAGGACCACTCGGGGATCATGGTAGACCAAACGAAATATCGTAGTATGATCGGATCCCTAATGTACCTCACAGCCGATGAGCCAGCGTTACGTTACATTTGTTTGCATGTGTGCTAGATATCAGGCTAAGCCTACCAAAAGCACCTTGAAGCGGTTAAACGGGTCTTTCGGTATCTCCAAGGAACCATCAATATGGGATTTTGGTACCCCGAAGGACACCGGTATGTCACTAACGACCTATGCAGATCTGATCATGCAGGATGTCAAGATACACATCGAAGTACGTCTGGAGGTGCTCAGTTTCTGGGTAATAAGCTTGTGAGCTGGTCTTCAAAGAAGCAAATGAGTACTTCTATTTCCTCTACAGAGGCTGAATACATAGCCATGTCATCTTGTTGTGCTCAAATCCTATGGATGAGATCTCAATTATCTGACTATGGCTTTGAATTCAACAAAATCCCTCTGTACTGTGATAATAAAAGTGCTATTGCTCTCTCATGCAACAACGTTCAACACTCAAGAGCAAAACACATCGACATTCGATATCATTTCATCAGGGAGCAAGTAGAAAACGGTGTGGTGTAACTTTATTTTGTGAGTACTGAATACCAGTTAGCAGACATCTTCACCAAAGCTCTTCCTAGAGAATGTTTTGAGTTTATCCTCCCACGACTTGGTCTAAAGAGTCTTCAACCGGAAACACTTAAACGTCTTCAAGAGGAAGAAGAGGAATAAAAGGTCTTTCTTCATCCATATCTTGTAAATATTTATTCAAAAAGCAAAATACAAAATTTTAAAACCTTCAAAAAGCAAATAGAAAAATATAAAACTTTCAAAAAATCCATAAAAATCTGAAAAATCTTGAAAAATTAAAAAAAATTATATATATATATATTGTCATTTTGTCATGTTTTTCTCAATTCGAAAATATCTACAGTCTTTTTGTTGTCATTCAAAGAATGACACGGGACTTTAGATATTGTTCGAATGTTTAAAAAAAATAGTTTTGGGAGAAAGTGAAACTATGGTTTATTATCATTTCAGGCAGTAACCCGTTTTTCAAAGAAAGAACATAGCCATGCTTTATCTTGCTTTTCAAAACTCATGCTCTGATTCTTTAAAACAATTGCTTACCATCTAATGAAAACTAATTGCTTTGTTAAATAACTCAAACTCTGTTTTTGAAAATCATCTGGACTTAACGTTTGTCAAAATATCTATCTCTCAATCAACAACTTATGTCATTGATTGAGGGGGAGAATGATTTCAGTTAATTCAAAAGGTTGTTCGACATACAATTGTTTTCAAATAGATAATCATGCATGTTTAATCAATGGAGTGTAAAGTTTCAAAATCCGATCCTTATCAGTTAAAATGTTTTCATAATCAAGTCACATTTCTCCTCAAAAGCTTTCAAAATCAATTTAAATCTACAGAGATCACAAATCTCAAATGATTTGAAAATTGTGATCGGGGGAGAATTTGTGATTTAAATTGGATTTAAACAAATAATTTGATAAATGGCTTCGTAAGTGTTTAGGAAGCTTTCCTCCCCACATGTGCCAAACGATTTCAAATTTTCCATGCACATGTTGAGGGGGAGCATCTATTTTAAACCACAAAGAATTGAAACGTGATTAATTTGTATCTAAGTGTAGATTCCTTCTAATATGTGCAAAACTCTTTCAAATCTCGAGGCACATATCGAGGGGGAGCAAATTTATGAAAACCTCATCCTTCCTAAATATGCTTTATCTACTTGATTTGATCAGGGAAGTGATGTTGATAGTTTTTAGAAAATGGTAATCAAAGAAGTTAATTCTTCCTCTTGCCTCCATGTGCCAAAATGATTTCAAATACATGAGGCACATGTTGAGGGGGAGCTCTTTTTCTAAAAATTATCAAAAACAATTCAGGTACAAAATGCTTTGATATTATATCACAAGTATCTGGATTGATTTTCAAATGGTTTTCGATTAGTTCCAATGGCAGATGAACTATACCAAATAGACCGGCCAAATTTACTTTATGTATGGTGATATAAGGATGATAAGGTTAGGTACTTGTTCCCATGATCCGCCAGAACCGGAGGGATCTACCCAGGGACAATCCACTAGATAGTGTAGAAGTCCTTAGGTTCGATGAAAAAAGGAGAAAAGTGATTTATGGGAAGAGTGCGGACAGAGACTGAGCTAGTACTGGAATAAACCCAACAAGGTTCTGGTTATAAAGTCTTGGTAAGCACTGAAGGGGTTGAAGAATGAAAAAGAAATGAAATGAGAAAAGGGTGAAAAGAAATAGCCCTCCATTTATTCAACCTTAGGGCAGAAATCGGTTTCAATTCATATGCTCTTGGTGGTTACCAAGGTAACATCGGTATTGAAGACAAGACGTCATGGACCCAGTGACGCTTTGCACTACAACTTCCCAAGCTACTCAAGTTCCTCTTAAAAGGACTTGTTTCATTCTCACGGGGAACTGACATTATCTATCGACTTTCTCTTAGAGTTTGTTGATATTGAAGAAGGAGACCCTCTCCCTAGTCTCTGGCATAGGAACCAAATGTGCACTATTGAGTCTAGAGCCACGAGATCATCAAATAAATCTCTTTAGGACACTGTCATTGAAGACTCTCTGTTTCACACAATTTGGAAAGAGAGATTTTATCTTATGAGTCCTACGCATTATCCTTGTGGTATTGCCAGAACATCTGAGTGATATGATTACATATTCACAATGAAGATGGAAAGCCTTCAGGAGCCAACATCAAACAAGCTCCTGGTGGGTGGCATGTGAGATCTATTCAATAGATCAACCATGTGACAACTGAATAGAAACAATGGGGAGATTCAATTTTTTGAATCAATCCTGGTTCAGGTTATGGATTGACGAATACCTTTGAAAAACCAGTCGTTGTGCTTAAAAACTATTTTCTTTAGCATCATCGACTGTGTACTAATATTTCAAAATAAAAGGTATTTATGATTGATAATTGATTTTCATTAAAACCTTCGTTGTATTGCAAAAACAATTTCTATTGTGCGGTACTCGATTGTTTTTCAAATCTCTTTTCATCAATCAGTGAATCTCAATTAACTGGTTCACTCACTCCGTGTTGTCTTCTTTGAGACGTTCCGGTTTGAGAACAGCTAGAGCAGCTGCGAAACCCTGTCAAGGAAATTCTTCGTAAATTTTACCTGATCACAAGTAGTACTTGTACTGATCAACGGGGAACTGTGGGCCGTGTACCTCAATTCAACTAAAGTGATCAAAGACACTTTCGTGCACTTTATTGCTAACTGTTGTATGCAGGTACTCCCGACGTTTGCAGTTGATCAGAATTAAGCGGTCAATCCATAGCCGCATGCTCACACATCACATTAATTTCAAAAGAAATCATGATTAGTGCATCAACGACTCTGATATTTTCACTCCATGCTTCTGCTACGCTGCTACCAATATCATGAATCAACGAAAGCTTCCGCTACTCTGATGAGAAGAAATCACGATCCAGAATGTGAGCATGTCGGTCCAAATGTCACAACATCACATAATACTAACACCACAAAGGATGAGTCAGAGATTTATGATAGCTGATGATCTCAAAGCTGGCTCAAAACTCATTATCACGTGGATCAGTTAAAGACCTCCACTTGGATTCACCAAACATGCAAAATGAAGAATCGATGACTACGAGCTTCAGAGCAAAGAACTTTAACAAGAATCCAAGAACAATTTTAATGTAATATCTTTTTGTATTCAATGTATTTTTGAGGTGACCTCCCTTAGGGGGAGATTGTTAGGATTTAGAAAATCCGGTTATTAAAGAGTCGGTCACCTCAAGTATATGTAATCGTTAGAAAGCTCGTAGTCGTAGATTATTTAATGTTAAGTAGTATTTAGTTAAGTAACACCGTGGAGGACGGACGGGTCTTTACCCACTGTATGCCTGATCCACAGCCCGTAGGTGGCGATTTATGTAAGAACTATAAATACTCTCTACCTCCTAAGGTAGAGAGTTGGAGCTCATAATAATACTTTTACTTTCTCTCACTAAGTTCTCAAACCTCTAACTCTTTCTCTCTCTAAAACATCATCTTATACGACTCTTTGGTCATTGGTTTAGTGTGTTTATGAAATCCAATATCTAACAGCCGCTGTGCGCGGGTATCCGACTAGTATAAAGAGGAGAGTTATTTTACAGAAATCAATAACTGAGATTAAAAGCATTTTAATTTATTATTTCACCTATTTTTTATAATTTAAATATATTTTAAACTGTTAATCGTTAAGCGAAAATATTTACACCGTCGCGACGAGCATTTAATTATCTTTCTATAGACGGGCACTTTGATATACTTTCGAAAAAAGAAAAAAAATCGTTTTTTTCATGTTTTTCGTCTTTTTTTTATTTTTTTTTACATTACTGAAATTTGCATTAAAAGTATCATATGTGATTAAGCACTAAATTGAATATCACATGTAATATTAGTGTTAAATCATATATGATATGTAATATCACATGTGATATGATATGTATATCATATGTGATATTACATATCATATATGATTTAACACTAATATCATATGTGATATTACATATCATATATGATTTAACACTATATCATATGTGATATTCAAATTAGTGTTTAATCATATATGATTTTTTAATGCAAATTTCAGTAACGTTAAAAAATAAAAAAACTTAAAAAAATAAAACGTGAAAAATACGAAAAAAAAAAATTTGTCGAAAGTATATCAAAGTGCCTATCTATAGAAAAATATGCTCGTCGCAATGATATATTTTTTTTTCGCTTAACGATTAACGTTTTGAAAGATATTAATATTTGAAAAAAATGATGAAAGTGGTTTTTTTTTAATTGTTGTGATTAATCTCATCCATTAGATCAAATAAAAATAGAGGGTGAAGATTGATCCCTTGGTATGTAAAGAATCTTTTGTCTTCAAATGGTCTTAAATCTAATATAAAAGGATAATTGTTTATAGATGTATGTAACTTTTAACTTTTCACACTATACTTTTAAATTAAATCTATTATGCACGTGTATTTTGTGATCAATTTACACATATCATGTTAATAGAAGTGTTAATAAATGAAAGGGTTAAATAATTATAAAATACACTTATTAGACGAAATTAAAAAGTATGATATATATAAAAACACAAAAGAAGACTACACAATTAAGTAAAAGAAAAATGAAAGTTAGCTATATTTTCAAGTAATTATCTCATAATTAAATATGAGTTCAAACACTAAGATGTCAATAATTTACTTTGCAACAAAAAAATTATAAAAGGTAGAAAGTAAATATTACAATTCACACAACTAGAAAACAGGGCAACAATGACGGATTTACTGATGAAAACAAATCCGTCTGAGATGATTGAAGAAGTTACCAACGAATTACTGACAGAGACTGTTGCCGACTGAATACTAACAAATTTCTGACGGATTACCGACGCATAAAAATTTTGTCAGTAATTGGTCAACAAATAAGGACAGATCTCTGACGGACTAATGACGGATGCGAGATACCGTCGGTATTCCATCAAGAAAATTGATGGATTATCGATGGACGAAGATCCGTTGGTAATCCGTCGTTAATTATCGACGAATTACCAACGGATTATCGACGGTCGAAGATCCATTGGTAAACAGTCGTTAATTACCTACGGATTAGTGACGTAACGTTATTCATTTGTTATCTCTCATTATCACCGACGGATTACCGACCGAATTTACGATTTTATATATTTTAATGTAACTGATTTGTTTCGTTTTATGTAAATAATTTAGTGTATAAACCTATTTATGGATTGTTATTTATGTGTAACACTTAAGGGTTCACGCATCCTAGCCTCGGTATATTCCTTGTGATGTGGGACATCGAGCAGAATTCATGTTCCACACTTTTATAAGATTTTTAGTATTCGCCGATGGCTTTCACTCAGATTGTTAATAATTTAAGACGTATAATAGGAATAATGACATCAATCAGTTGTTGCATCGAGTGTGACTTCCCCTTTTAAAAAAACGACTATTATGTTCTTGCCACATATAATAAAATGATGGCGCCTGTAGCCAACATCAACCCATTATACTCTACAAACCACTTCCATTCGAGATTAGCATAAGAAAGTCCCATATAGCCCATCAACATACTCTACTTTGCACACCACTTCCATTCGACATAAAAATTAAGAAAGTTGATCACATCAGTTGGTATGTGCTAAAACACATATCATTTCTTTATCAAAATAGACCCAAAATAACCAAGAAAGAGCCGTTTATTGCTAATATTTGCTGTTTTCTTGAGTTTGTGCTTGTGCAGGTACGGATATGTCAAAACACACAAAAGTTAACCAAATCAGACAAAACCCCGAGCACGAGAGAAAGAAGAGTGCAAAGTCGAGGCCGGGGAAGGAATTTGCAAGTTTTGGATCATCTTTTCTCAAGATGTCAAGTTTAGTCCCTGAAGTTTTAAGAATTGGCAAAAATTACCCTTGAGATTCAAAAATGGCAAGAATGGCCCTTGGTTTATTGAAGATTGGCAAGTCTAGCCCTTGGATTACATTTTCAGATTTACACGATTGATCCCTGGATTTTCAGTTTATACATCTTTGGTCCTTATATTACTACATGGATCCATTCTATATCCTAAGTCCAAATTCATAACTATTATCCCTTGGCCCAAATAATAAAACCAAGCCCAATCCTTAACACACCCGGTCCAAACCAATCCCCAATACCCGGTACCCATTTAACAAGGTCAACCACTTATTATACCGGTCAACTTAAAAACGAAATAAACTAAAAAAAACCAAAGGCGCCAAAACAATTACCCTAAACCCAGCTTAGAACCTTAAATACCCAAATATACCCTTACAATCAATTGAGCAAAATTACTTAAATCAAGGGTATAATAGTACTTTCTGCTGACACATACTGACACAAAGATGCCAGCTTGGCATTCTGTGTGTCATTCTCTCAAATCCTGCCTTGTGATTGGTCCAAGAGACGTGGTATTCATGATCCAATGATTGAGATTGATGGGATGAGGTGGAGAGTTAATCCAAGGGTTGAGAAGCATCAAGAGAAAGCACAAGATGGGACTTATGGATCCTTCCATGAGCTCAAGGCTGGCTATATAAACCCCTCTGGATTCACAGATCAAGATATGTAGAGTAGGAGTAGATTAGAGTGTGTATTCTGAGTAGTCTTTAATTGTTTTCAATAAATTAGTTTAATTCAAGTATTTGTAATTTCATTTGAACTCAAATTGTATTAATGCAAGTTTTTATTTAAAACTTATATTTTCCTCAAAATTACCGTTTCATTGTTAATCTCAGCTTATTAATATCTCAAATGCTTATATCAAATCTGTTTTAGTTTACTACTCAGAAGTAATACTCAAATCTCATCACAGTCAACAAAAGTCAAACTGCAGGTTCATAGTTAGATTGATCTGATTTGCTGATGTACTAATGGATGTGGGTTGAATGTGAGTTGGATTTGGGTTTGATATCAGTTTTAGGATAGTGGTACTTGGATCTCAGTGCAAACCATAGTGGTTGGACCACTTGTAAGTTCTAATTTGTCTCAAACTTTGAAATCAGTAGTATAGAATTTCTCATTGTTGCTTATTGTTGTTTGTTTATGATTAGCATTGTGTAGTTAATGTTTGCTTAGCATTGTGTAGTTAATGTTTGCTTAGCATCTGTTTTATTGAATTTTATTTGCTGTCATCATCTTCATATTTTCTGAGTTTAATCTGCATTATTAGCATAGTTGTTTATTTGATAATTGTTGCTGATCATATTGCATAATTTAGGAGTTAACTGACCTTTTGAATCTGTTTCAGAGATTTTCATGGTTTAGATTAGTAGATAGTAGTGGAAAGTTTGCATTACAGCTTCTAAACTAGTGTTTGGATTAGATTTGAAATCTGTGTTAGAGATCAGAAGTAAGGATTGATTGATATAAGGTCATTTAGGCATTTTGGTCACTTAGTTGCATTAACAATCTCTGGAAGTCAAAATCAATTTAAATATGATCTAAATGCATATCAGTTAGGAACCTAGATGTAATAAGCTGTTATAAGGTGTAGAATTAGATAAGATATCTTAATTTAGTTCTATTTCATCTTATTTTTACATAATCAGTCTGTAATTTCAGTTCAAATCTCATTAAAGTCAAAATATCATTTCTGTGTTCAAAGTCAAAAGTTGAAAAGACAGTTTTTCACCAAACTTTGTTGAATTTTCATGATTTCAGTTCTGAGTCAAAATTGTTGAAACTTTGGGATTTTCAAGTTCAGTTGGTATACTTTTGAAAACTGATTTTTGTGGATTTTTTGGAAGCACTTATAAGCTTTAAATCAGCTCTCCTTTAGAGCTGATTTGCCCTGTTCACACTCAGCTAATACTGAGTTGTGAACTAGGCAACTTGCAGCCTTTGCACAGCATTCACTTTTGATAATTAGGGCCTAATTATTGGTTTAGTTGTAGTTTTCTTGGTGGACTTGAGGTTCTCACTTCTGTTTTCTTAGTTAGTTCACTAAATTTGCTTATAAATTAACTGCAAGTTAAGGTGTTTGGCTGAGTGGATTTTTAAAGCCAACAAAGTTGAATCATTGAGATCGGTACATTAGATGTTTAGAGTAGTTGAATTCAGTTGGTTTTGAGCTGTTTTAGCATACACTAGCTTCTGTGATAATTTGGTGCCTTTTAGTGTTCATTAGCTTATTATTAAGTGCTTATTCATAAGCTTTTCCATTACAGCTTCACAATCTCACACACTAGCATATGTTTTCTCATTTTTTATAAATTTAGAATATTATTTTAGAATTTTCCTAAATTTTTCATAATTTTCTGATTCTGTTTACTATTTTTCTCATTTAAAATTAGTTTTTAATTACTTTTAAATACAAATTAATCAGAAAAGCTTCAAAAAAATAAGTTTTCAATTTTCATAGATTAAGAAAAATATAAAAAGCAAGAAAATAATTTTTCCAGATTTTTCCTACTTTAATTTGTAATTTTTAGCCATTTAACTAGTTTACAATAGTTTTAAATTCGTAGAAAATAGAAAAAAGTTCAGAAAAATACAAATTCAATTTTGAAAAGTCTTTTTAGTTATTTTAGAATTTAAAAAATTAGTTTCATAATTTTTAGACTTGATTTCATAATTTTTAGATATTTAGTTTTATTTTTAAATTAGAAATTAGTTTTTAATTCAAACAAATTCAAGAAAAATCATAAAAATTAGTTTCAATTCTTAGTTAATTTTCAAATTGCATTTTTAGTTTAAAAATAATTTTATATCATATTTAGGATTTAGATTAGACGTAGTTGCATTTTATTTACGTTTCATTTATTGCATTTTAGTTTTATTCGGGTATTTAGGATTCCCGTAGTGTAATTTCCCTTTTATGCTTCCCTTGCCCCGTAGTTTAGAAAACATCAAATTATCCCTTTTTCCCATTCAAATCCCGATAATCGCGACGTGAGTTGAAAATTCCATTCAACCCTCGTTCGGAACGATCTCGGTGCTCAATCCTAATACGTTTGAGTTACCCAAATACTACACACTTCTCATTATTGATTTTTATAGAATCAATTTTTGGCGCCGCTGCCGGGGAGGGCGTGTAGTGAGTTTTCGTATTCCGTCTCGAATCGCGTGAATTTGAAGATCCTTCCCCGAGTGAAGTTACCGTCGTTTTTGTATATATAACTTTTTCAAAAACCCAAAAACATCTAAAAACACCAAAACATTCTTCCTAGAGTGTTTACAAAACCATAAAAAATTAAAAAACCAACAAAAGAAACTGAAACGTCAATTGTTACGTCGGCTCACCTTGAAGGTACAACCTATACACGGGGTAAACGCAATTCTTGACATTAAATTGCAGACTGAAGAACGATCCAGTCTTCGTTCCCGCTCCGCTGCGCGTACTTTTGGGAGCTACCGAGCACCGGTTGACGCGACGGTTACAAAAATATTGTATTTTCAAAATTTTCTTAAAAACCCAAAAAGATTTTCCTTTTCAAAAATTTATAAAAACCCAAAAATATTCTTCTTTATCCTCTAAACCGACAATTCTTTCTTTTTAACCCTCTATATGTTTAATTCTCATGGAAACGATCAATTATCGTCGTTGTTTTCACTACAAAAGCCGTATTGAAGAGAAGCAGTATGATTGTTTCAATCTCGAATGTATATGTAAGCGATGTGGAAGTGTTGGTGCTAGCAAATCTTGCTATTGGTGCGAATTAGCCGACAAACAATCTCTCGATGATTCTCCAAGTTTTTCCGACCATCCGCCACAACTCGAGATATGTTCTATCCCTGAACCGTCTAGAATCGATCAAAATATTTCGCGATTTATGGAGGAGACGAAAGTTCAAGAACCGGAGCCCATCATGGAAATGGTGGAAATTGCGAACTCTTATCCGGATAATTCTTCGATTTATCAGCTCTTGTGCATATGGTGCAGAGGACCCGAATATGGTGGGAATTGTCCCGGTTGTAGCAATGGAAAATCAGGAACCGAGTTTCACCACAATCCTTACAATGAGACAATCAATTTCCCTAACCAACCTCTGTACCATGAGCCGGAATCATACTCTTGTGAGTACTGTGGTGGTCCTCACCAAGGTTTTCAATGTCAAGTTCAATTAACAACTCAACCTTTGGTTATGAACCTTACCCGTATTCGTCACAACAATCATACTGTTGTGAGTATTGTGGAGGTCCGCACGTTAATTCCGATTGTCAAATGCAAAATCCGATTGTTTACGAGCAAGTTCCTTGTAACAATTACGACTATCCTTATAACCCACCTCCACAATACCAAGAAATTCAACCACAACCTTCGCCATGGTCTGAAGAATTTCATCAAAAATTTCTGGATATGATTATTGATTGTAAGACTCTTGTTGATAAAATTGCCCACGGAAAAGAAATAGATCTTAATCAGAAAACTTATCGTAAATTATTAGCTGAAGAGGCAGCGAAAGTGATCCAATATCGTCCAACTTCTTATTATTACGATTCTGTTTCTGATGACGAATATACGCCTCCGAGTAGCAATCCCACTCCCGTTTCTGAGCATTTCATTTCCAACCCTTCCCCTTCACTCACACCGGTTGAGAGAAGTGATGACATTTTGGAAGAGGTTGATGATCATATTTCTACGGACAAAGTTGAACCCGTTGACTCTCTCATAATGGAGGACGAGCCTCTTAGCACTATTTTGGAAACGGAGTCGTCTAGTGTTGAGAGCCTTGACCCAATCCCAAGTGAGTCCGAGGATATATCTGACAGTGATTGTGATTCGCTTTTATGTGATTCTCTTGACATTTCCGAGGTTACTTCAAGGATTTTCTCAAATCCTCTTTTTGAATTCAAGAATGACTACACCTTTTGCGAAGTTAATCCTCCTTTCGACAAAGATTCTGAGTCTGATTCAGAGACCACAACGGAAGTGGTGGATATTGCTAGCTCTCAGAGCACACCACTTGTCCCATATCTATGTTCCGACCTTTCTCTCCCGTCATGTGATGTTATGCAAGATGAAGAAAGTAATGAATCCGACACTGAGGATATTTTAGAGATTGATTTCGAAATAAGGCCAAAAATGAATGAATCAGTTAAAGTGGTTGACGACGATATTCTTAATAAGCTGCTAAGTGATTCTGATAGGGAAGAAATCAATCTTGATGACTTGATACCACCGGGTATTGAGGATGCTGATGATGACCCCGAGGGGGATGTGTTGTTATCTGATGGATTTCTTGACTCTCCTTTCTCTGATGAGTCCACCATCACTTATCCCGATGAGCCCTCATGTGAAGACAAGATTTTTAAACCCGGGATATGCATTAATGATATTTGTTTTGCAAACATCATCCGAGATAAGGATCCTCCGATGGATGCCTTCATGTTTGAGCCTTTGAAATACACCTCTCTGTACCATGGACTCCCTTCTTCTATGGAGTTATTTCTCTTTGATCCGTCATCCCGACGTCCACCCGCAAAACCACCGGATGATGGATTACTCTTTCTTGATAAACTTTTTGTAAGTTTGGGAGGATTTATACCTTATGTGCTGGAGCCAAACATTTGCTTTCCCTCCCAACCCACCCATTCTCTTTCCCTCCGGAGTGAGGATACCATCTTTGATCCGAGTATCCCTTCCGCTTGCTTCCCCAAGGACAAACGAATTCGGGGACGAGTCAGGCTAGCGACTCAGTGAATAAAAACAGTAGCGCTTCGTGGGAGGCACCCCATGCTTATCCTTATATCTTCTTTCTATTTTCTAATAAGTGACGTGAAGGGGTTAGCCTCTTCGATTTCTCGTGTTTGGTTGTTTGTAATGTTGTGTTTAGGATGTTCCCGATATGAAGACTCTCGTGCTCCAAGTTGTTTTTTCTCCACTCGAGTTTCATGATCGATGCTGATGGAAATCCAATATCCGAAATCTTATCGACTAACGTTTATCTTTTAGCATACTTAATCAACGGCTTTTAGATTTTCGTTGATACCCTTGCCTTTAAACATTGAGGAAAATGTTTCGTTTTAGTCTGGGGTGGGTAATCTTCGATTTGATTTGACCGCACTTGCTTGTTTTTTTTGTCGTATACTCTCGCAACCCCGTTTTTCCTTAGAAAATGAAAAAAATTGTGCAAAAATGTGAAAATTTAAAAATTTTTGTAAGCTTTTGCTAGTTTATGATTGAAAAGTCTTTGCGAGTTTCTTAGAAGTTTCTTTAAATATGCGTTTTCTTGAAAAATCCTTTGCTAATTGCTTACACAAGAGGTTATAAAACGCGATTCTAGCTCACAAGGCCAAGAATTTGCAAGTCTCCCTAAGTGATTTTAAATATGCGAACCTTAAACAAGAATTTGCTAGTTTCTAATAAGTGACTTTAAAAATGCGAGACTTGAGATTATTTGACGAAGCATTTGCTAAGTTAATATATGTTTTGACACCTTGTTGACTTTCCGCTGGTGAGAGTAGGAATGAAATTCTGACTTGACCGGGCATGTTAAGCCCTAGCTTGTTCCCTTAACCATAGATAATCAAAAAATTATCGGCTAAGCATCCGCGGATCTCATTATTTGAGATTTTAAATTTGCGAAGATTGAGGAATGATAGAGTTACTTATGAGTTTAGATGCTAAGCGTGGAGTAGATGGTTCTCTTTAGAGCCCATCGAAGGTACTTATGGCTTTTTGTTCCCACAAGATTGTTTCACCCCATATCTGTGAATAAATAATTAGAGATGTTGAGTTTTCGACGATAGTTAGTTCTTTATTCTTCTTTAGAGAATCCTTGCCCATGAGAGTTGGGTACACATCAAGGTACTGTCAGTGTGGCGGTGTAATAGACAAGTGATTCTGATAGTTTGTTGCTATTGTTTCTATTGTTATAAAAGCCGTAGGATTCGGAGCTTGGCACAAAAATTAACATGAAATAAAGCCCAAATGTATTAAAGTTGAAAAATCCAAAGCCATAAAAGTTTTCTATGTCCGACGGTACCCCCGTTGTCATGGACTTCTAAAAGGTTGAGGAAAATCCAAAGTCATAATAAGACTTCCGATAAAACGGTAATCCCGTTGAGTTAGTGGTTGAAAAGACCAAGGGCCTAAATTGCAAAAATGCAAATGTGCTGAAATAAGTGTTAAGCCAAACTTTGAATCCGGGAGATATCTCCCTAAATCGTGTTAAATTAGGACCTTGATGTGGACCTTATTCTTGTGTGCAACGGTTTTCGAGGGAAGATGAATAACTAATTATCGACTTAGCTTCATATCTTTATCGGAATAAAAGTTATCGAAACGAGAAATTTGAAGAAATTCATTTCTCACAAAAATAAAATAAATATAGAAAAATAGGAAAATGGGAGCAAAAGGTAATTACACAAGTAACTTCTATGGGTAGTGTTAGCATCTAGAGTCATATTTAACAATGATTTCGATTTTACGCTTAGTTTGGGAACTTGTGAAAAATCAGGGACGATGTATTCTATTCGTATGGTCACTTCACGTTGTGTTGTGTTTCCTACTTCGTGATCCTAACGTGTCGTTTGAAAAATGTTGGAGTTATTGATCGACATGAAAGCTCAACAAACCGACACTCATAACCAGAATGTGCTTAATCGTAATATCTATATGTGAAATAAAAAAGGTAAACGGGGCGTTTTTAGAATTAAGGGTTCTTAATCTCTTTTGAGGAATCGTTGCTACTTCTTCATAGGTTTAGTAGAAAGAGATTGAAATCCTTGGTTTTAAAAGCGTGAGTTGATTGCATTGCGTGGGGACACGACAATGGTCTCGTCTGGGGTATTTTGGTATGTGCTAAAACACATATCATTTCTTTATCAAAATAGACCCAAAATAACCAAGAAAAAGCCGTTTATTGCTAATATTTGCTGTTTTCTTGAGTTTGTGCTTGTGCAGGTACGGATATGTCAAAACACACAAAAGTTAACCAAATAAGACAAAAACCCGAGCACGAGAGAAAGAAGAGTGCAAAGTCGAGGCCGGGGAAGGAATTTGCAAGTTTTGGATCATCTTTTTTCAAGATGTCAAGTTTAGTCCCACGAAGTTTTAAGAATTGGCAAAAATTACCCTTGAGATTCAAAAATGGCAAGAATGGCCCTTGGTTTATTGAAGATTGGCAAGTCTAGCCCTTGAATTACATTTTCAGATTTACATGATTGATCCACAGATTTTCAGTTTATACATCTTTGGTCCTTATATTACTACATGGATCCATTCTATATCCTAAGTCCAAATTCATAACTATTATCCCTTGGCCCAAATAATAAAACCTATCCCAATCCTTAACACACCCGGTCCAAACCAATCCCCAATACCAGGTACCCATTTAACCAGGTCAACCACTTATTATACCGGTCAACTTAAAAACGAAATAAACTAAAAAAAAACCAAAGGTGCCAAAACAGTTACCCCAAACCCCGCTTAGAATCCTAAATACCCTAAATACCTAAATATACCCTTACAATCAATTGAGCAAAATTACTTAAATCAAGGGTATAATAGTACTTTCTGCTGACACATACTGACACACGGATGCTAGCTTGGCAATCCGTGTGTCATTCTCTCAAATCCTGCCTTGTGATTGGTCCAAGAGACATGGTATTCATGATCCAATGATTGAGATTGATGGGACGAGGTGGAGAGTTAATCCAAGGGTTGAGAAGCATCAAGAGAAAGCACAACACTACAAGAATCCTGTCAGATAGCCACGAGCAAAATTCATGGGTAATAGACACAAATTCATGGGTAATTAGCTAATACACACGGATTACCCATAACTACATGAAGATGGGTAAAACCTATGAGGCTAATTGTTTACCCATGACATTTTCACTGTGTGGGTAAATTTACCCACGTCATTTAGGTGGGTGATCGGGTTATGTTTGTGGGTGAAGTTTCATGGGATTATCTAACTCGCCATAAAAATGCCCATAGATGAGTTGTGGGTAATGTCGTAAGTAAATTTAACCATCATATAATTCAGTGGGTAATATCGAGCAAAGCTTTTGGTCATCAATTATGGTTTCCCACGAAAGAATATTGGGTAAATTCCATAAGAAATTAGCCATAAACATATTTCAATCTAATGCATTTCATACAGGCATGTATACAAATAAAAACCCAGAAATAAATACAAAAATAAAGTTGTAATCAATTACTAGTACAATATTGCACTTAAGTATAATTTACAAACTGATATTAACATTATAACAACTCCAGCTACAATTCACCATACAAATATAAGAGTAACTTCTATATTCTACAATGTTGAGCTATAATCTCAAGGTCAATCCAAATCCATTGCACTGGTTTCCATATTGTGTGTGTGGTTGTGTAAGACGATGTCGTTTCTCCCTTTTATGTTGTGTATATGCTGGTCTTCACTTGAAACTAACACTTTTTGTCATACCCTACATATATAGAACATAGAAAATCAGCTTTCACAAATGATTATAAACACGTGAGAGGTTTGTAAAAAGGTTTCACGAATGATAATTTCCAAACAATATATAAGTTGAGTAGATGGTGGTAAGCACACGGTCTACTGCTCAAATAAGATTTTAAGTTCAAAACTAGCATCCAACATCGTATGACTCTCAAACTTAACATTCCTCATATGTATCTTTGTAAATACCATATTAGAATAGTTAGTACATTATATATAGATTTCAGACCATGAGAGTCTACCTTATATATCCTTCCCTTTAAAAGATTGAGAACCCATAGAAGCTCTTTTGCTTGTTGCTTTACCTCCACCCAAAATGGCATTCCCAAAATAGCATTTGATCAGGTGAAAACAAAGATAAATTATGATGATATATGTTGCACATATGTAAAACTTATGGCACATACATTAAAATAGACCACTTTATCAATACCTTCTTATTTGTGCTCTATTTTTGCACTTTGCTTGAACCTGTATACCTATACCTGTTACCATTACAAAAAGGAGCAAGTCAATATGCAATAAATACATCACTAGCCTCAAAGAGATTACCAAAGATGGCAAAGGAACAAAGAATACGTAAACAAAGCACCAAACATGCCTAGAACAAAAATTAAACTAGAAATCACATGCTCAAAGAAACATCACCATAAATGAATTTACAGAAATTTTAGATCTATGCTTTTGGTTTATAACCTCTTTTACATGCATCATTTGATTTCTACATGCTAGTATGCTAATAAACTAATCCGAAAATTTAATTGTTACCTCTTTTTCTCTCGCGCATTTCATCGATTAGTTTTCATACACTCATCAAATTCCCATAGTTATTGCACATCAGTGAAAATGAATTCAAATAACCAACAATCACACACCACACGTATTGAAAAGATAGCAACTCATGAGAAAAAAACAGCAAAATTAAAACTATATTTGCAACATCTACATCTGAAAACACGTATCAGGTGAAATATTAGAGCAAACGTTTCTTTGTTGTGACAATAGAAAAAATATATTTTTTATTCTTGATGTTGTGACACTATAATTTGGAGGATATGTTAAGTTGTGAAGGAACGGTTGCAATATTTGGTTCGTGGATCAAAAGAGGGAAACACAAATTTTATACCCGCCCCCAACAAAACAATTGAAATTTTGGAAAAAAACGCCTTCACTTTCTTTGGTGCTCCATACAATTTTTGCACTGCGTTTGAAATTTGAGATATGGCACAATTAAATTTACTCCAACTTTATTAAATTATTCAAAATTAATAATTCCAACAACTCATATTTTATTGGAGAATATCATACAAAGATATGTTACTATAATTAAATAATAAAAATAATATTGATCAAATGACTTTTGTGTTTGTTTCTTTAAAAAAATGTCTTGCTAACCTTTTACCTTTTAGGTGGTGTTTGTTTTTCACAAAGAGGCTCTTAACAGCCTCTTGATCTGAACCGTTCAGACGCGGTCAGGCATTCTGGTCATTCAGACCGTTTGTTTTTTTTCCCGTTCAGACGCGTTCAGAGGAAGTAAGATCTTAATGGTCTAGACTTGAGAGGGGTGTCTGAATGCCTCTTGTTGCCTCTTGCTGGAAAAAAAAACTAAAAAAAATTTTTAGTACAAGCAAGCAAATGTGCAGTTCAAACATGAGTTTTTTTTCCCGTTCAGATGCGGTCAGATTCATACATTTACGCCTCAGATTCAAATTCAGATGTGCGATTCAGATTCAGATTCAGAGCCTCTTAAAAAACAAACATCACCTTACCGAGTGAGAGGCGGTCACACATTGTGTTGTTTGTTATTATCTTTCAATTTAGACAATCATGCATCTACTAGGTATGGATCATGGTTATGTTTGGACATGACGAGGACGTCATGTGTCTAATGGGGGTAGTTTGAAACATTCCGTTCAACATTAATATAAGACAACTGCACCAAAAATACATTAATACAAGATAGAACTTATGCCTTTTTAACCACAATATATTAGGCTTTTGATATTAAAGGGAATTGCATATATACCCTTAAAAATTAAATAATTACATATATATCAAAATTAAAATTATCATTTCATATATATCTTTAAAAATACCTTAGCAACAATATTTTGCTAACAAAATACTCACAAAATATATATAGCTAAGATACCTTCCACAGGCCACCCATGAAAAATTCACCCATGACCAAATTGGATGATTGTAGTCTGTGACAACAAAAACTTACCCACAACATTACCCACACATTTACCCACAATAAGTTCCTTTATGGGTAATGCCTGGGAAAAAATTAGCGAGAAAGTTTAACCCACTAAATTACCCACATATATACCCACAATAACTCACGATGTGGGTAATCCGTGGGAAATATTTTAGCGCCAATTATTTACCCATATATTACACACCAAATATAGTTATGTGGCTATTTTTGTGGGTAAATTCGTGTGAAATTCGAGGGAAAATAAAATCGACTTTATAAGCCACTGATCGTGGGTAACATGTGGGTATTTGGTGGGTAAAATGCCCTCAAAGGATGAGTGTGGGTAATTTTTGTGGGTATTCCATCAGATTCTTGTAGTGCAAGATGGGACTTATGGATCCTTCCATGAGCTCAAGGCTGGCTATATAAACCCCTCTGGATTCACAGATCAAGATATGTAGAGTAGGAGTAGATTAGAGTGTGTATTCTGAGTAGTCTTTAATTGTTTTCAATAAATTAGTTTAATTCAAGTATTTGTAATTTCATTTGAACTCAAATTGTATTAATGCAAGTTTTTATTTCAGCTTATATTTTCCTCAAAATTACTGTTTCATTGTTAATCTCAGCTTATTAATATCTCAAATGCTTATATCAAATCTGTTTTAGTTTACTACTCAGAAGTAATACTCAAATCTCATCACAGTCAACAAAAGTCAAACTGCAGGTTCATAGTTAGATTGATCTGATTTGTTGATGTACTAATGGATGTGGGTTGAATGTGAGTTGGATTTGGGTTTGATATCAGTTTTAGGATAGTGGTACTTGGATCTCAGTGCAAACCATAGTGGTTGGACCACTTGTAAGTTCTAATTTGTCTCAAACTTTGAAATCAATAGTATAGAATTTCTCATTATTTGCTTATTGTTGTTTGTTTATGATTAGCATTGTGTAGTTAATGTTTGCTTAGCATCTGTTTTATTGAATTTTATTTCTTTGTTATCATCTTCATATTTTCTGAGTTTAATCAGCATTATTAGCATAGTTGTTCATTTGATAATTGTTGCTGATCATATTGCATAATTTAGGAGTTAACTGAGCATTTGAATCTGTTTTAGAGATTTTCATGGTTTAGATTAGTAGATAGTAGTGGAAAGTTTGCATTACAGCTTCTAAACTAGTGTTTGGATTAGATTTGAAATCTGTGTTAGAGATCAGAAGTAAGGATTGATTGATATAAGGTCATTTAGGCATTTTGGTCACTTAGTTGCATTAACAATCTTTGGAAGTCAAAATCAATTTAAATCTGATCTAAATGCATATCAGTTAGGAACCTAGATGTAATAAGTTCGTTATAAGGTGTAGAATTAGATAAGATAGCTTAATTTAGTTCTATTTCATCTTATTTTTACATAACCAGTCAGTAATTTCAGTTCAAATCTCATTAAAGTCAAAATATCATTTCTGTGTTCAAAGTCAAAAGTTGAAAAAGACAGTTTTTCACCAAACTTTGTTGAATTTTCATGAGTTCAGTTCTGAGTCAAAATTGTTGAGACTTTGGGATTTTCAAGTTCAGTTGGTCTACTTTTGAAAACTGATTTTTGTGGATTTTTTGGAAGCACTTATAAGCTTTAAATCAGCTCTCCTTTAGAGCTGATTTGCCCTGTTCACACTCAGCTAATACTGAGTTGTGAACCAGGCAACTTGCAGCCTTTGCACAGCATTCACTTTTGATAATTAGGGCCAAAAAATTGGTTCAGTTGTAGTTTGCTTGGTGGACTTGAGGTTCTCACTTCTGTTTTCTTAATTAGTTCACTAAATTTGCTTATAAATTAGCTGCAAGTTAAGGTGTTTGGCTGAGTGGATTTTTAAAGCCAACAAAGTTGAATCATTGAGATCAGTACATTAGAGGTTTAGAGTAGTTGAATTCAGTTGGTTTTGAGTTGTTTTAACATACACTAGCTTCTGTGATAATTTGGTGCCTTTTAGTGTTCATTAGCTTATTATTAAGTGCTTATTCATAAGCTTTTCCATTACAACTTCACAATCTCACACACTAGCATATGTTTTCTCATTTTTTATAAATTTAGAATATTATTTTCGAATTTTCCTAAATTTTTCATAATTTTCTGATTACTGTTTACTATTTTTCTCATTTAAAATTAGTTTTTAATTACTTTTAAATACAAATTAAGCAGAAAAGCTTCAAAAAATAATTTTCAATTTTCATAGATTAATAAAAATATAAAAAGCAAAAAAATAATTTTTCCAGATTTTTCCTAGTTTAATTTGTAATTTTTAGCCATTTAACAAGTTTACAATAATTTTAAATTCGTAGAAAATAGAAAAAAGTTCAGAAAAATACAAATTCAATTTCGAAAAGTCTTTTTAGTTATTTTAGAATTTTAAAAAATAGTTTCATAATTTTTTGACTTATTTTCATAATTTTTAGATATTTAGTTTTATTTTTAAATTAGAAATTAGTTTTTAATTCAAATAAATTCAAGAAAAATCATAAAAATTAGTTTCAATTCTTAGTTAATTTTCAAATTGCATTTTTAGTTTAAAAATAATTTTAGATCATATTTAGGATTTAGATTAGACGTAGTTGCATTTTATTTACGTTTCATTTATTGCATTTTAGTTTTATTCGCGCATTTCGGATTCCCGTAGTGTAATTTCCCTTTTATGCTTCCCTTGCCCCGTAGTTTAGAAAACATCAAATTATCCCCTTTTCCCATTCAAATCCCGATAATCGCGACGTGAGTTGAAAATTCCATTCAACCCTCGTTCAGAACGATCTCGGTGCTCAAACCTAATACGTTTGAGTTACCCAAATACTACACACTTCTCATTATTGATTTTTATAGAATCATCAGTCTATCGACCCACTATACCCACATCAGTCTCTAGAAATCCTAGATACCTTCATTATATATAGATGAGCTTCACTAGGTTATTTATATCATGTTACTGTATAAAGCTTTCATAAGTAGAAATGAGTTGGTATTTGTCATAACTGGTTGTGATATGTTTAATTGATTGTAATGGTTTATTGGGTGTATTCAGTCATAATTGCGTAAAAATGAGGTTTAGCTTGAGATGGAGTCAAGCTTGCAGCAAGAAGAGCTCGAATAACTCTTGATAGTTGGGCTCTTTTACACCCTTAGGTTAAATTCATATTAAAATATAGCTTATACGATTTATATTTTAGTTACCATGGTCAAAATTTATTCTCTCATATTAATTTCGAGTACGTACTACAAGACATACGAGAGATATGATCTTCATAGCCTTGATATTGAGTTTGATTTTATTGGTTAAAATGAATTGTTATATGTATGTCGTAATATTTTCGGTGGTTCAATAACGTTGTGATGAGTTCTATCGTGTTTTACTAGTTTTAATGACTAATTCAATGTCTAACTTGTTTAATCAAATAACTAGATAAACTTAATATTACTTAAACAATGTCATTGACTTTACCCGATGTATATTAGCATAGTAAATTATAATAAAGGATTTTACCATGAGACCATTAGTAAATTATATTAGCATTTGGTGACGGGTATGCCTTCGACACCATCTACTTACAAGTCTCATCATGAGGGTCGACATCTCATTTTTTTAATATTAGTCTTTATTATATATAGTTAGTGTTGGCTAGAATAAGTTGTTTTTGGGTTAAAACTGATTGTATATGCTATTCAGCTGTGACTTAACGACCCATAATTGTCTTAGTTTGACCCATTTTATGTACACCCTTACTATTAAACTTTTTCAACCCATTTGACGACTTGATATATTTAGTCATGTAGAAATTTATATGTGTGTGTTTTCGATGTATCTATATTTTAGGTACTTTGATTAGAAGAAAAGTTGGAGCAGCAACAAGAAGATGGAGTTCGTCGTGAAATCGCTAAAAGGAAGGAATTTGAGGACCAACAGGAACATGATTGTCGTGAATGGCAAGACAAGCTTAAGGAGTTCCAAGATATTATGCTTGGAAAATCACCACACCCCCCTCAGAGCTAACTAATATATAGTTAACGGTATTATCTTTTGGTATGTGTAGTTAGGTATAAGTATTATCAACATTTTGTTACGTTGATCTTGTAATTCAAAAGTTAATTTCTTATGTTTATTTGCGGATTTTAAAGCAAGACTCTAATGTAAGTTCTTTTGGGATATTATTTTATTTATAGTTATGTTGAACTTGTAAATTGAATGTTAAATGAAATTGAACGTTCTCACGATATTCGTTTACTTCAGACAGAAAGTCGTCATTAAAAGCATTAGTAAACTATCTGCATTTCTTGACAGTTAAATGGTATATTAAATTTGTATCAGTCACCTCCTCGTTCCTTTGTCTCTGCAATGCCACTTTGTTCAGTTTTTTGTTGCTCGAGATGTTGTTGGTTTGTTGGTGTCAGAGGCATCGCTGGTGTTCCTATGCATCGACAACGAAACATTAAATATTTTTAGTTAGGAGTGTTTCTTTTAACTAAGTTAATTTTTTGATTTAAATGATGTTACACGGGATGCTTCTATCATCGATGGTTTCCTCCTTTTTTTTGTTGTTGTTAAAAACTTTACCAACAATAAAATCTGCCGTTCTACGGCGTCTTTGAAATGGAGTGGAAGACATTTTTGGCCTTCAATGGCAAACATTTCTGCGGTATTTCTTCGAGAGTCTTACGCTATGGTTTGCTAGTAGCTCGAGCATGAATACCACTGTAACATCATCATCTGCTGATGAAAAAAGTAACCTGAACTGTTGCAGATGGGTCTGTGATGAAAGCTTTGAAATTAAACCTGCGTGTTTCATCGATTGAAATGATTAAGGTTTCATTTTGAGACCATTTTTTTAAATATTATATGAAGTTGAGCTAGAAAATTATGTACTTATAGGATGGTTTTGCTTGTTTTCCGTGGTTGAGACAGTGGTACATTCCTCCTTCTTCTTTCACTTTGGCAGCACATTATTTGCAAGACATGTAGTACCAATCTCTTTTGATGTTGATCTGGTGATTGTTGCCTCGGTTGTGAAGTGCACCCCTGCAAATGTTTGTACAAATAGTTAAGTGGCATATTTGTTGGCATTAAACTTTATTGCAGAGGTGTAATTGAATTTGGTTTATTAAATTTTGTTTTACACAAAACTTACCGAATAGCTTTCAGGATCTTGTTTTAGCAATGTCTTCAGGTCTATTGCGGAACTTTTCTTTTTCAACAGCTTGATATGGAGTCTTTGTAATACGGAGGGTTGGTGTTTTCTGTTACTTTTCTTTGTGCCTATTTTGTGTTGCAAAATTAGAACTACCAAATTTTTATGTGAACATGGTGTGATATTCAAATTTGCGAATTAAAGATTTTACCTTGCTCGTGCCTCATCTTCGGTATCTGTGTTCAAGTAGTAACGTGTTGCAGAGGGTTCTTTGTTAGTAATTGTCTGTCATGGTATTGTTTGACAATGTTGTAAGAATTTAGTTTTTATAATTTGTTTACGCAATACCTCTAAATTTTGCAACTCAGCAAGAGCTGATGGCAATTGTAACCGGCTGTTGCATTACTTCAAGTTGAGCCTCTTCAAATTTGGCGCCATGTCATCCCATAGTGAACTCAACAACATTACCACTGTAAAGATTAGCAAAGCATGAGAGATGTAATAAACCTTGGCAGTTTATTTTTTAGCCAAAATTTTTTTTAACATAAATCAACGTACCTTAAATTTTCGATATCGACTTTTCTATAAACAGTTTCTTCTTGGCTGCCATTTGTTTTCCGTATAACCTCTCCCACCGACCGCAAACATCCTATGTATCTGTTGCGGTTAAGTGTTAGGATGTCACCATTGTGTTGTTGTAAAAAATTTGAGAGTAGAAAGGTTACGTGAGAATCGGGTATTGCATTACTGACGCATCTTCGTAGGAATCCTATATTGAAGTTGGTTATCTGAAACAAAATCAAAGTAGTGCTGAGGGATGTTTGGTGCTTGTATAACATCAAACTTTGTGGGTTTTACAAATCTGAGGCTTGTTTTGTTGTCAATCGTTTGTTGGTAAGCATTGGTTGGTTCACATATGAACTCTGAAATCCTGTAGACCTCCCCAAGTTTGATTTTTGGGTTGAAATAGTCGATTTCTCTAATATTCATGTTACCATGTATAGCATTGCCCTGTTGATAATTACTTGTTATTAGACAAACCTGAAATGGTAGTACATTTTATGCATGTTACCTGAACTAATACATACCTCTTGATCTATCAAGATACACAAAATCCATTTCTTTTTTTTTCCCGGAAAATCAGCTGCATCCTTTACGCCATAAGTGGTGAAGTCCATTTTCTGTAGACTTTGGCTTCTAGCACTTTCTTTGTGAGATGTTGGTTTTAATGGCGGATTATTGTTACAATTTCTGGTGCTGCGTGATTTCAAGGCTTTTCTCTTCAGAGGTATGTTGTACCATAGCATGGGATTTTCTTCCATTGTGCTACTAAGTGATAAAAGAAAAGTTGGATACAAATAAACAATGAAAATGAATAAGGTATAGGGAATAGCAATTTGAACATTAAGATCATGAGACACAACATATAAAATTGGTGGGCAGCAAATCTACCTGCGGGTAGAGGCTTTTATCATACTTTTATAAAAGCAAAAGATAGTAACATGCAATTATGATGGCATTGTGTATAGAATGCTTATGGCCAAAAGTGCAATTTTTTTATGAATATACACCATAGGGAAACCTATAACAAACGAAGCAAGAAGTTTGCTATCAAAAAAGGAAAATATTAATGGCTATATTTGTGTTGGCAAAACAAAGGTTGTCACTTTTATTTTTTTTAAAAGATCTTTATAAACGATATTTTTTTGTCACATTTGGTCTTTGGTTTTCTTGTTGTTTGATAAGGACTCTTAATCCATGAGCATATGTAGCTCTAGAGAGAGCCACATACAACTGCCCATGACCAAATACTAGCTCGGGAAGGTAAACACCAATTTTTTTAGAGACGGCCTTCGCTTTTATTGATTGTCATAGCGTATGAGCTTTATTGGGAATTGAGTGTGTTTGAAAACAAAAGGAAGGTTTGGATCTTTATGAATCAGTGGTATCCTATGAATGAAAACTTTCTCGCTGACTCTTGTGCCTGTGATGATTTGCACTTCAATAAGCTTTGACATCAGTTGTGTCACTATCATACGTGTTCCATTACACAAACCACCTGCCAAGTTAACATTCCTTAAAAGCATCACTGGTGATCCAACCTTGAGTTGTAGTTCATGTGGTGGGAAACCGGCGGAGTTAAATGTGTTTATATATTCAAGAGGTTATAACATCTCTGTTTCGGCTCCACTATTCCCTACCGGTGTTGCTATATCATAGCTTGCATAAGTTGTTATCTCGCCATCAACCATCTCCAAAACTTTTGAATTAATGGTGTCCGCGAATTAATGGTGTCCATGTTTCATTCTTTGGATGACGATTGCCTTTTCTTGTAGAGTGATTGTTGAAGGTGTTTGAAGTGTAGGCTGATCATAGATGAAATCTATGAGATTAGAGCCCTGTTCATCATCTTGTATGCAATATCTAGAATCTCAACCACGCTGAATCTAGCGTCTTCTTTATCAGGTTCACCAATCTCACCAGATCCAATATCGAGAAGCCATGATGCAAAGGAGCGTGATGGTCTCTGTTCCTCCCAGAGTAAAATCTGACCGGAACAGCCTCATGTTTTCTTTAAGTGTCATGACATGAAAATAAGGCCAGAGGTGTGATTCTGCAATCGATGATGCTATTATCTCCATTTTGGGTGTGCCTTTTTGATTGGCGGTGTTTGCCGGAAATCACCGCCTAAAATGATTATTTTTTCACCAAACAAAACATCCGGTGCATCTAATATGTCTCGAGGTCCTATCTAATGTTTCAAAGTAGCGACGGTCATTCATTGGTGCTTCATCCCAGATAATGAGATCAGTTTCTTTCAAAAGATTTCATATGTGAGTTTTTTAGCAACAGAGGGACTCATATGTGAGTTCGAGTGGAAGTTTGAATCTTGAATGTGCTTGGTTCGGGTGGAAGAAGGAGAGAAGCAATACCGAGAAGAAGCAAACGCCACAATCTTACCTTTAGACCGTATGGTGCTAATGATTGTTTTCCACATAAAAGTCTTACGATCTTGTATGTGCTAAAACATACCATTTATTTACCA
The DNA here is from genome assembly GCA_910596185.1 of Chrysanthemum makinoi. Lineage (NCBI taxonomy): Eukaryota > Viridiplantae > Streptophyta > Magnoliopsida > Asterales > Asteraceae > Chrysanthemum > Chrysanthemum makinoi. Next base: position 197,654,210 of record OU343223.1, on the reverse strand, counting down.
AAATAGACCCAAAATAACCAGAAAAGAGCCGTTAATGCCTAATAATTGTTGGTTGCTTGAGTTTATGCATGTAATGCGGTATGAGATATGACAAACAGAACAAAAGCCAAGCCAAGGAGAAACCGAGCACGAGAGAGAGAAGAGTGCAAAAGCCGATGCAAGGGATGCAGTTTTATGGGATTTGGATGATCAAAAGTGTAAATTACGGTTTCGGATCAAGATTGGGAGTTTTCACATCATTACCTTTCATTTCACAAATTTACACAAAAGCCCCTCAACTTTCACAAAATTACAATTTCCACCCTCAACTTTACAAATTTACCATTTTTACCCTTGTACCCCTCATTTATCATAATTACCCAAGTTACCTTTATACTTTCATAATTAACACTTTTGGTCCTCGAAGTTTCTTAATTGGTCTTTATTGATACAAGTTTAATACTAAGTCCACTAAACCAAATCCTATATCCTATTCCCACGCACCAAGCCCATAATCCAAACATTATCCCAAAAGCCCAACCAGCCCAAATCCACAAATAATCCATATCGGTTTACAATCCTTATCACCCCTGGTCAATGAAATAAAACCCGGTCAAACATCACCTTACCCATCATCAAACAAAAACCAAAAATAATAAACAACCCAAGCACGCCATTTCTTTTACCCAGTTACTCTTTCCATTTCTTCCCCAAATTTACCCTGCCACACTCAATTTCACCTACACTTAAAAGCTCTTCTAGTATCTTCTGACACATGTCAGAGAGTGTGTAACTTGAGGATTGCCAAGGTGGCATAAAGGAGGCTTCTAATTGGATGCGACACCTCACCAAATTGATCCAAGGGCTAAGATTGATTATGATGACATGAAAGGATGATCAATGGCCAAGATTAGAGAAACTAGAAGCTTCAGAAGCCCTTGAATCCTCGGCAGCTATAAATACCTTCTTCTTCACAAAGCACAATTCGTCCAGTTTTATGCATTTAGCTGTAACCATTGTTGTTTCGTCATTAAAAATTTTCGTAGTTAATTAGTTAATCTCGGTTTCATAATTTTATTTTACTAATACAAGTTCCATTTCAAATTTCAATGTCTTTTCTCAATTCCATGTCATAACTGTTAATCACTGTTGCTTTAGCTTCTCTTCCAGCTCATTAAGCTCACATAAGCTTGTTATAGCTTATGTGAGTTGTTTGAGGTTTAACTCACTTCAATTTCAAGTTTACTCAAAAAAGTCAAAAATAGTCAAATATGAAAGTCAAAGCAGTTTAGGAGTATTTCTGGTTTTAATAGTTGTGATATTGAATTTGAAGTTCATTTAATCATTTGAATTCAGCTTTGGTCATTTTTCACAAGGTTTCAAAGGTTTAAGTTCATTCGGTTTTTAATAAAGGAGTGTTTGGAATTGTTGGGATTTTGATTAAAATGGATTTGGTTAGTTAAATTTGAGTTAATTGAGTTATAAACTGTTTTAAGAAGCTTTGTCAATAAAATTTTCAAATATTCAAGTCTTATTAGTGCATTCAAGTTTTGCCCAAGCTGTATCAGTCATGTATTTTATCCCAAACAGGTTTTTGCATCAGAGATTTTAAAGGTTTAAAACAGTTTCAAAGTAAGTATGAGTTGGTTTTAATTGTCCTTAGCTTACTCTAGTTTAAGTTCTTGTAGCTTATTTCCTTTTTAGGAGCTTTTAGATAGCTTCAAATTGAACTGATAAATACCTGTTACGCCCTTTGTGTTCTGCTACATCAACCACTTATTTGGCTTCTTGAGCTGATTTTCACTTATGTTGTAGTTTAGATTGCTGGTTTATTGCTTCCCTAGGTATCTAGTAGTATAGGCTTTATCAGTAATTCCATTAGAAGCCCACTTAGGAGCTTTTGTTTAGCTTATTTTGGTTCAAGTGTCCTTTTCATTCCCTAGTTCTGTGAAAATAGTTAACCCTTAGTCCTATTTAGCTCTAGTTTGGATATTTGAACTCTGGTAGGTGGTTTTAATAAGTGATTTTAGTTTATTTTTAGGAATTATCTAAGCTAGTTAAATTTGGGCTTAATGTGGCTTGTTCAGGATTGTTTGGCGGATTATGGATAGAATCTGATATTGTGTTTTAATGCGTATAGGTTGTGCTTATTAGGCTTTGTATAGTTGCATTAGATTATTTTTAGTCAGAATAGGCTTATTTTAGGTTGTTACAGCTTATGGGTACCTTTTAGTAGCTTATAGCTTATTCTCTAATTTTTTTTCATATCAGTTAGTTACCCAATAGCTCTATCTGCATTCACTAGTTGTTTTTCTTAATTTTCCTAGATTCATATTATCATTTTAGACTTTTCTGTAATTTTTCATAATTTTCCATGTCCATTTACTATTTTTCTGCATTTAAATTCAGTTTCTAGCCATTTTAAATACCATTTAATTGAAATAATTCAAAAAAATACAAAATAAATTTTTTTGGGTTTAGAAAAATCAAAAAGACACAAAAAATATTTTTCAATATTTTTCTTACTTTAAATTGGATTTTCTAGCCATTTAATTAGTTTTAAATTCATAGAAAATAGAGAAAGATCATAAAAATGCACATCCAGTTTTGAAAATTATTTTTACTTAGTTAAGATTTTTTAAAAATATTTTGTAATTTTCTCATTAGTTTTCATAATTTTTAGCTTTTTAATTCTATTTTAAAATTACAAAAATAGTTTTTAATTCAAATAAAATCGAGAAAAATCATAAAAATTAGTTTTAAATTTCAAATAATTTTTAAATAACATTTTTAGCTGTAGAAAAATATTAGATCACTTTTAGGGGTTAAAATAGTTTAGTTTGCATTTTAGTTGCGTTTTTATAATTACGTTATTTGCGTTTTTAGTTTTAAATTGCAGTTATAATTACTTTTTTGCATCATAGATTCATAGTTTTAATTGCCTTTATTATATTTGCTTGCCCCGTAGTTTAGAAATCACTCAAAATCCTTTTTACCCATTCAAATCCCTAATTCATGATGCGAGTTTAAAACTCCATTCATCCCTCGTTGAGAGAACGACCCGGGAAATACATTTCTTTGTATTTCTTCGGAAAATATCTACACTACGAAAACGAATTATCAAGTACCTCCATGACCATACACAAATATTAATTCTTGCTTACATGTTTTAAAAACGTTTATAACAGCATCATATATGCTTTTTTGTTTACTATTTAGCCTTGGAATCGATTCATCTCTTTTCTGCGCTAACATCTCCCTGTTGGAATTCCTTTCTTCCATTAATAGGCGGTTGTTTAATTGATCCAAGAGTTCTTTTGGAGGTGGCCACAAGTAATTCGGACCGATTTGCCACAACTGCTAAGTATTATTTCCAATTTGTATAATATGTACCCTTCCAATTCTGCATCATTCACATGGTAGTTGGGTATACGCACTTGTTCTGAGAAAATTGCTGGAATATCATGTCCCATCTCTCACCAATATTTATTCCATAAGTGCAAAGGCTTTTAACTTCACAATGAGTAAGTAGCCTTGCAAAAAGGAACCTTAGTTACGTAGATGAAGCTGACCCGACGCTTCTTCAAGACGTATCCCATTCTTTGTCGTCACCAAGCAAACCAAGGGCATCACACGCAGCACGATATGTAGAATAGACAATTTTGTTGACTGATCGAGCTCTTGATCGCGCTAGCGTTTTGGTCAAAGGAAACTTTCTTTTCTTCGAGCAAGTTTTTCAACCACCTAGGCAGTGAACCTAATCGTTGTAGTGTAGTATTAGGGTTAGCCTCGGGATTGATATCGTTCTCTAGGGGAATAGGAATGCTAGTGAGAAGTTACTACGCTAAGGTTGGGGTTGAGGAAGATTATTTTTTATCTTTTTATATTTTTTTAGAAAATTAAAGGTACGATCTCGGGGTTTGGATTTGAGGGTGGTACTTCTACCGATTACTCTACTATTTTAATTATTTAAGCTAAGGGGTAGTCTATGTCTATTGAAGTGTGCTCTTATGATGATTAAAGATGTGTCTACCTAGATACTATTACTCCCTAGTTATCTTTTATTGATGGTTGAATTGTTACGTCCTTATTCTTAAGCGTTGTTTTCTAAGGTCGTAGGCTGTGCTTTTATCCCTAACTCTTTGAAGCTACCTAAGGTTAATGACTACAAAATCTCTAGGATTCATAAACCTAACACTAAGGTTTTCTTTTGATTTTTAGCCTACAATTCCACTAGTAATTATAAACTAATGTTCACAAAGATTAATCAAGCATTAATAACACAACGACGGCTTTAAGCACTCCTAAGCCAATTACAATTAAGATAAGAGCCAACCAATCAATATTTAATAACTAGGTTTCATAGATCTAAGCAAACACACAAGTAAATTAGCCGAACATGTTAAACATGCAAGCATACACATATTCAATTGAAGACATAATGAAATCAAGGGAATAAATAACTTATCTCGATGTAAAATAGGGTATTAGAACCCTAAAATACTATCCAAGATGGACTACAATAGTTTTTGGTTTTTACTCCACAAGTCTACCTCTCTTAAAGTCTGAAATTGAATTCTACATATAGAGTTACAAGCTGACGTCGTCACCTTTTAATTATGACGCCATCAGGTCGCCGCCATTAGGGTTTCGTCTTGGCCAAGTCAACTTTGGGACGACGTCACCTTATGGTTGTGACAAGTCAACCGACTTGACGCCGTCTGAATCTGGATCTAGGGCGTCTGGGGTGAAAAGTCTTCATGACGCCCTACTCTTCAAACGACGGTCGGTGTAAAATAGCAATTTCACTCCTGAGTCGTCACAAATATAGGGACGACGTCGCCGTTTGTTTATGACGCCGTCTGGTGCACTTCTAGTAGCTTAAGTGTATTGATCTTGACTTTAGCCATTTTCTTCACATATTCACCCCTTTTTGTCCAAATAAGCATCATTCCAGCATTTTGCCTTCAAGAGACCTAAAAAGTGAAAAGGAATGAAATTAAGCATACGGATATAAAGTGGGCGATTAAGGGCTTAAATGACCCCTTAAAAGTGTATGTTTTAAATCCTTATCAAATACCCTTACACTTGGTATTTGCTTGTCCTCAAGCAAATGTGCTTTTGGCCACTCAATTTATAAGTTAGGGGGCATAAAGCAATGGTTTAACATAATTCATTACAAGTATAAGTCCCGCAAAAGTCATAACAAGCACGGAAATTATATACTAGCACCTCACAATTGGTGTTTGGATACTCTCATCTCTCGGGTGTATATGAAATATATCAAATAGAAATGGAAGATAAACACTCATTAACCGGTCATATAGTACATAGATTACCATAGGCTTGAGACTAGATCAAACCTCCACCGCTCTGGCGTAAGCACCTAGGAACAACTATCTAAGAGGTCTTTTAAAGGGTTGTAACATTAGGCTTACGGTAGGGAAACAAAGGGTTTGGTTGGATAGGCGATTTAGTGGTGGCAAGTCAAAAATCTTTACGTTACAAGCATGAGAAGAATGGCGTTGCTAAGCCAAGATTAGACTCTCTAAACTCTCGATAACTTTGAAACAAACAAACATAGATATAAAGATAAATGTAGGATGGTAGCCCATTTTTTTTTCATTTCATACACTTTTATTCTACCACCCTCTACGATAACATCAAAATATAAGGGATTTATAGGCACATCCCTACACTTGAGTTTTATTACTCTAACACTAATTTGATCCGAATTGAAAAGATCAAAACACTTGGAGTACATTATTACGTAGATAAAGGGAATTTGAATTTAACGTTCTTTCTCGTCACTCTATAAAATTTAAATTTACCCATGAGTCCCAATCGTCCCAAAATCGTATAAAAAAGATATGACTCGACTTAGCAACTTATGCAAGTAACTAGATAATTGAACTAAGGGTTTAGTATGATAACAATAATGCACTAAAAGTGAGTGCATACAAGGTAGGCTAAGGTGATTTGGGTGTACATTTGGGGGTGGATTGTAAACAATGCTCTTCATTGATATTCCGGAAAATCGAAACATCACGAGAACCGCTAAAAGGATATGCTCTAAGGGGTTAACTAGCGGTATCGTGTACTAAAGATGAACGCAAGGGGTGTGGGAATTACTCAACCGATGTGGAAGAAGTAATTATAATACGGGTATCAAACAAGGGTTATCCTAATGCCTCTTATCATTTAGTTATTCCTAACTACACAAGTGTAATCTCACTAGCGATCTCGGGATGCATCACAAAACAAGTTCTAGAATCTACTATACTACCGGTACACTCTCGAAGCATTAAAGATGAATTCTTTAATTCCTACAAATCTAGGGGTGAACCTCACATTTTTGGGGTGGAATTTGAGTGGTAAAGGGTTTTGTTCTAGTCATATAACTTCCTATCCATGAGACGCTTTATTAAGACTAAAGACCCACTCCTACATGTCATGAAATTTTTTAAATTTGGTGCTAAAATTACCCAACCGATATTTCTCATAGTTTATTACACAAATGAAATATGACAAGACAAATAGTCAAGGATAAGCATAGTTTCAAAGTTCCGTTTTATTCTCCCTCCCTACACTTAAGCTGAACATTGTCCCCAATGTTCCCCGAAAGTATCAAAGTTATGATAACAGAAGGTAATTAAAGAAAAGAAACTAATACTCCCCGATTAGCTCGGTAGGATCCGTGTGAAGTAGTGGTTAAATTCTTTCCAAGAATAATGTATGCGTGAAAAGCTCCATCCAATCTTATGTTTCTTCTTCCTGATAAATAAAACCTGCCCTTTAAGAAAAGCAGACGAAACAGCGTAAAATCGGCGGTAAAACTATATATGACTCTACTAAACTAGGATATAATGCTTGTGGAATGGATGTTTGCAGGTTTTCTAGAAAATTAAGACCTGAGAAATTCAAAAAATTTATAAGTAGCATAGAAAACGAGAAAGTTAGATAAGTACATTTTGCTCCTCCTGGCCGTCAAGTTGCAATCCAGCGTCAAGTTATCTTGACGAACTGGTGCTGCTGGCTTTTCTGGAAAAATTACATATTTAAAATCTGGAAAATTTCTGCAAAACATCCATTATGACTCGATACAAGCATTTGACTCTAACAAACAAACATATATATTTTTTTCAAGAATTGTAATTCTCATGTTCACGTTCTTTTGAAAACGTGTGTAATCTTCCCTACACTTATCCCTTTTGTAAAATACCTTTAAATGTAATTAAGACGAGGTTAAAGACAAAATAAAGCATTTTCACAAATTCAAAAATGAGAATAAACAATCAATGAAAAGATATATGACACACAAACAATCAGATTGAAATGAGAATAAATTTGAGGATTCTCCAATATGCTTCATGAGGACATATGAATCGGCCATCAAGATAATTCTGGATTTCATCAATCAATTGTTGCGGCTTATCTGACGAAGTATGCAACCAATAGATCTTGTTACTTTGGCAAATATTATGTCGGTTCCTTTTGATATATATTTAAACAGATATTTTATCAGCATGCTCCACCACGATATTCCACATTGATATGAGCTTCAAATTCCGGGCATAGATCACGGTTATACGCATGACATACCCATTGTCAAGCTTTATCTGACCTTCGCCCGAAAGTATTTCCTTGCCTTCTTCGATAATGTGGATAACCTTTGTCATCAAAGAAACTGTCATTATTGTATTTCTTTGGGAACTTTTTTGTGCACATATCGCCTTTCATACATGGTGCATTCGGGGTTGGCCTTGCCACAGGGCCCATGCATCATCATCTCTGAAACAATTTTATAAGTGCGCGGATCAGCCTGAGGATCAGGTAACTCTGCACAAATGTATTGGTCGACATCTTGAGCATTCTCTATTTTTGTTGATGAAGAAATCCAAAGCAGTGTGTGACAATGTGGTAGGCACGCTTACGAAACTCGATAGTGTACAATACTACAGGGAGAAAATTTTGAACAAATAAAATTAGAATAACACGTTGGCATACTACATTATGCAAGCATCAATGAAAAAATGAGATTGAAAGATAAAATACGAAGCTTTATTTCTAAAAAAAAATAGGCATACCTCCTATCACACAACCAAATGTCCGCCTTCCCTTCATAAACTTGACAAATGATTTGACTTTTTGCTCAAAGACTATGCATACTATATCCGCTATCATTTGTTGTCAAATGAGGAAGCTGACCCATGCATCTTTGTATCTCGAGGCCACTTTACAAATCGCCAATGCATCCAAATAATGGTCGTACATATACCTCGGACCTCCAGAAATGAGGAAGGCAATATAATCGAGAACCCGCTGCGACCCATCATGATATCCTCTTGAAATTGCATCATAAAGGCGACAAAAATCCCTCGAATATCGCTTTGGTGTGTTCTATAAAAATCCATCCTATTTTGTTCTACAATGCAGTATACGCCAACGACATACTGCGAAAAAGCCTTCCATCAGAAAGGTTATAATTATCATGCCTCTGGTGTAACTGATATGTGTAGAATCGTTCATCGAGGACCGTTTTGGCTCGATGTTTGGATCCGTTGTTCTTAACCCACTTTGCATGATACTGGTTGACCATAGATGAATATCAACGGAAACTGCAGCGACATGTATGACAGATTCGTTCCAAGCGGTCGGGTTTATTACACAAATCAACCACTTGTGAATGGTCAACCGTAATAAAAGTCAAAACAGTCTAAAACCAATGCAATATCTCTTGGAATTTAGTGAATTCCCGGATCGTTAAGTCCCACGGAGGTTGAATGGTGTTTGAAAAGCGATAGAATGATCACTAAGGATAATGACCAGTAAGGATTTTGATTGATAACTACACTACTGATTGATTGGAATTGTATTTGGATACATAATTATAAAGCACAACAATCAGATTAAACAAACGTGTATAAAAATGTAAATAAAATGAAAATTTAAAACTACAGGACTTAAAATGACAAGTTTAAAACTAAAGGGTATAAAATGAAAATCTAAAAACTTTTTAAACTTAAAGAAAATTAAAATCTAAAAAGAAAATATTTTACTAATATTAAATTAATTTAATATTAATAATTAATAAAACTATTTTAAACTTATTTAAAACTTAGTTAAATTAATCTAAAAAGATTTATAATACAAAATTAACTAAGAAAATTACAAATTTATTTTCTAAAAATCTAGAATAACTTAAAAGATTTATAAAAATTAAAAACAAATATTTTTTGTCTTTTATCTAATGTTTTATAAATTAAAAAGTTAATTAATTATTTAAATCTAATTAAACTAATTAAAGGATTAAAATTAGAAAATAAAAAGGGAAAATTATAAGATTAATTTTTATATGTTCTAATTAAGTTAACAAAGCTAAGAAAAATATAAAAACATGGTTCATTTAATTAAAATTTGTTTTACTACTTAATACTTTAATATTAACTAATTATTAATTAAACTATTATTAATTATTAAAAATACTAGATGACAAAGGAAAAATCTGAGAAAATTCCTAAAATTACTTTAAGATGACAGAAACTTAAAAAAATATAAACAGATAAGTGCTTAATAATAAGTTGAAAAGAAAATTAAAAGCTAAATTATATTAAATAAACGCTATCACTATTTTTAAAGTTGATGTTTTGTGTTTTTATTTTACAAAACTATTTAACTACTTAAAATAAGCAACTTTAATAAAGACAAAAATTTTGAAACTTAAAAATAAGCAGTATGTAAGCTAAAGAGCTTAACAGTTTAGGCTTTTGGCTTATTTTGATTATTCAAGCTTAAATAAGCTTGAAATAAGCTTCACAAATAGAACCAAAGGTGAAATAAGATACAAACAAGCTAAGAGTACTTAAATGAAGCTAAAAGGCACAAATAAACACACTGATAAGCTATAAATAAGCAAATAAGCAATTACTCTAATCCTATAAACCAAACAGGCCTGCAGTCAAACTTATAAGCAATTTAAGCTTATGAAATAAGCTGAAAAGCTCAAAATAAGAACTGAGGTATTGAGATGGGTTGGTGAGCTTTCTAAAAAGTCCAAGCTCACACACTGGGGTCCACTAATAAGCTTATGACAAGCTTTTGAAAAGGCTTGTGCACACTGAGTCTTTAGTGTACACAGAAATGGGACAAACAAAAAGCTATAAGCAACCCTATCAAATAAGCTAGAAAGTTAAAAATAAGCACTGGGCCTTTGAGATGGCTAGATTGGCTTTCCAAAAAGCTATGGGTCAAAAGCTAAGGTTCACTAATAAGCTCTATGTGAGCTTGTGAAAAAGGCTCAACTACGATAACTCGATGTAGTGAGTGATTTTGGAAAATAACATGAGCATGATAAGCAGTCCAAATAAGCTCAAAAATGGAAAATAAGCATTCAAACATTAAACTAGCCAGATGGGCTTTACAAAACAACAAAAGTTATAAGCTAAAGCTAACTAATTAACAAGATACAAGCTTATGAAATGAGCTCACTCAACTGTGCACAGGCACTTAGAAAAAGTGTCTAAAATAAGCTAAAGAATAAGCAGTTTAAAAAGCTAACTAAAAATTATAAAAATTACCATGATTAAGATGAGCAACTAAATTCTAATATTCCAAAAGCATAAAACATGAAACTCTATATTAAATCCTATAGAAAATTATCTATTTTATTCAACGATTATGTGAAAATTTGACTTTTTAAGTTATGAACTAAGTTTGACTTATATGAACTTTGGATCAATCCTACTCACTGATTATGTTGTATTAAGCTAGATAGAGATGAAATGAAGCTAGATTAACAAGTAATGGACAACTGAGATAAAATTTATATTTCAAATCCTAACAGTTAATTATCAAATAAAGGTTTCAAGCTATTGTAACTTTTTATTAAATGAGCACTGATTTTTATTTTATATCTGAGCTATTATGACCTAATGTGACATACAACAAACAAGAACAATGACTTGAACACCTTCTAACACAGTTAACTCAATGAATCCAAACAACCCTTTAACAAACTGATTTTGTGATTTTCAAAACAAATAAATGATTTGAACCTCAACTCTGATTCTAAACTTTATTTTATGATTATATCAATCCAAAGAAGCATAAAAGATCAGCAATTCAAGCATGAAACACAGATATGAACCATATGCAATTTCAACTGTGAAAATGAAATTTTTAGCACTAACCAATATCAAAGAACAAGCAACCTATTTTAATCTATATTATCACTTAACAATACCACTGAAACATAAAAACATAAGGCTTTAAGCAATTAAATAACTTAAAAAGTAAATGCTAAAATGGAACAAAAAAGCTTACAAAATGGAATCCAAGTAAAAACTGAGAACCAAAGATCAAGACCACTTCCTATAGCTTCCCAAGAAGCATCTAACCCAAGGGCAATCGGAATCAACCACTGCTCCAGCTTTCTTTCTTCATCATTTTTGATTTTTCTATTTTTTTTTTTATTTATAACTAATTTTTTTGTATTTTTGATTTTTAATTTTAAACTGAGTTTGAAAGTTTCTAAAAGCTTTTAAAAACTTTATAAGGAGCTTATGAGCTTTTAGTCCTTAACATCCAGTATGAATAACTTTAAGCTAATATGAGGATTTTAACATGAAAATTGCACAAACTTGAAATGAAACTGAAACTTGAGATTTATTATTGAAAAAGGTTTGAAATATCTTGAACTTGATAAATACAGTACTTGAAAGCTTAAAACATACACTTGAAAATACAAATTAACTAAAACGAGCTAAGAAAATTACAATTACTCTAGATATCTCCAACATTGCTTTATTATCTCTTTATATTGATCTCTTTGGGCTTGGTGTCGACCTCTGAATGTTTCCCACTTGATTTCAACCCTTGAATTCATCAATCTTATCATAATCGTCCATTTGGCATTTTGGCGGCAAAAGTTGTTTGGCAGGGTTTTGCAATTAAGGAATTTTGGGAGGATGTGGAGGTGGAAGGGTGGTTATCAGATTTGGGGACAGGTGGTGGTGAGATGGTAGACAGGTGGTGGTGAAAACCACCTGGTTTTGAGTTTGCGGCGTGGGTGAGGATGATGTACAGTGGAGGGAAAGTGGGTTTGACCCGGTAGATATTAAGACGGGGTTCAAATTAGGGGGGTTCAAGGGGTAAAAGGTCCGGGTTTAATTGGCAGGGGTTCATGGGCAAAAGGTTTGGGCTTTTTGGCTTTGGGCTTGGATTAATAAGGATCCGGTTTGGTTTGTAGTTTATATCACAAGGACCATTTTGTGTATTTTGTGCAAAGTTGAGGACACGATATAATTATTCCAAAGTATCTTCAAGGACCTAACCTACCAAATATGATAAACCAAGGACCATAAATGTAATTATTTTCCATTTTAAATTTCCAAGGACTATTTTTGACAATTTTTAAACTTTAGGGACTAAAGTTGTCATTTTGTAATTTTTAAACTTTGAAGGGTTTGTTTTGACAACTTTTGAATCCCATGGACCTTAAATGATATTTTTCTTTATTTTGATTTACCAGGGACTAGTTTTGACAACATTTGAAACTTGGGGGACTAAAACTGCCAATTATGCAAACTTGATACGTTTTCACACCTTTTGGTATTTTTGCATTTGAAACACATAAAACACTTATTTGTGATATTTTTATCATTTTGATGCTTTGACAGGTGTTTTTGGATGTTTTTGGCAGTCTAAAAGGTACAAAAATGATGAGTATTTGCATACTCATCAATCCCCCACACTAAGATATTGCTAGTCCCTAGCAATCTTTTATGAAAATTTAATGGATTTCATCTCTTTACCAAAAGCCATTACTTCGGGAGTAGCCAATTGTTTCAGTTCAAGTAAGAACCTTGCAATATAACCAAATGATTTTGAGCAAATCACCAGCTTTTAGGTTTTGATTTGTCTTTACAGGCCGTTTATTCGGACTAGCCAACTCTTAGATAAAATATCTTTGGTGAGTCGATTACCAATTATGGTTTTCCAACTGCCTTTACCACAAGCCATAAACTTGCGGGCTAGCCAACTCTTTACTAATTAAAGATATGGTGAGTTGAGCACCATACAATTTTGGGCAATTTGCAAGCCATCAACGGATTTGAGACATCTTTACCAAGAGCCGTTTGCTCCTGTATTAGCCAATCCTTTTGTTTATTAGACATGGCGGACGATAACCGTAGTGAGTAAGTGCAAAACACTTACTCCAAAAAAAAATTGGCCAAAAATGGGGAATTGGGTGGTATAATTACATGATAAAATTCGTGAGAATTCCCCCACACTAGAAATGAATATTGCCCTCAATATTCAAAGTACCGGCTGGTATGCCGAAACATAGAACGTAAAAATACTACGGCCATTATTTTATTTTTTATTATTTTTATATACACTTTTTTTTTTTTTTTTGAAATCATATATACAACAGGGGAACTCCCCACTAGGGTGGTAGAAAGTAGAAAGAAGTCGAGAAATATGGGTGAAAACCCATATGGTGTCTTGTTTTTTGATTCCGAGTCGCTAGCTTGACTCGATCCCGCATTCATTGGTTCATGGGGAAAGTTTGTAGATCCGGGACAACCATAGGTGGAATGTCCTCTCCAAAATAGTGTTTCAATCGATGACCATTCACTTTAAAATTTGGACCATCGGGTTGAGATAACTCAATGGTACCATAAGGAAATATTTTAGTGATGGTGAATGGAGCCAGCGGATTTTAGTTTTCTGAGAAAATCTTCAATCTTGAATTGAAAAGAAGGACTCGATCACCGACGTTGAAAGCGCGGTTCTTGATTTTGGAGTCATGAATCTTCTTTGTCTTTTCTTTGTAGATCAAAGAGTTCTCGTATGCTTGATCACGGAGTTCATTTAATTCATTCATTTGAACTTTCCGGTGATCACCAGCTGTCTGAATATCGAAGTTGGCATGTTTTAAGGCCCAGTATGCTTTGTGCTCAAGCTCAATTGGTAGATGACACGCCTTTCCGTACACAAGCTTGTATGGAGTACACCCGATTGGTGTTTTATAAGCTGTACGGAAGGCCCAGAGTGCGTCATCTAGCTTATCCGAATAAGAGGCACGGTTTTTCGCCTCTTGTCCTCTCGAAATTCTTTTAATCCCTCGGTTAGAAACTTCCACTTGCCCACTTGTTTGGGGGTGGTGCTGCGATAGAAGGTGAGTTACACCATACTTTTGCATGACTCTATCAAACTGGTCATTGCGAAATGCGTCCACGATCACGATTATAGCTCGTGGAGTTCCGAATCTAGCAAAAAGAGATTTTAAGAATTTCACAACAACTCGGGCATCGTTGGTAGGCAAAGCTTTCGCTTCAACCCACTTTGACAAATAGTCAAGCGGCGGTATGTATTTGTTTCCTCGAGATGATGGAAATGGCCCCATAAAGTCAATGCCCCGGATGTCAAAAATCTCACATACTTGAATGGCGTTTTGCGGCATTTCATTTCTTTGTGAGATATTCCCGTGGCGTTGACAAGCGTCGGTTTTGACAAATTCAGTGGGCATCCTTATAAATAGTGGGCCAATAAAACCGGAATCAAACACCTTTTTGGCGGTGTAATTTGGACTATGATGGCCCCGGTGGGTCGGCATGGCAAGCTTTGAGAATGTCCATAGCTTACTGTCCATAAACACACCGTCGGATGACTTGATCCGCCGCGATTTTTGAATAAGTAGGGGTCGTCCCAAGAGTAATGTTTAACATCCTTGAAGAATTTGTTCTTCTGTTGGGTCGACATTCCTTTCACTATGAAGTGACCCGCATGGTAATTTCGAAGTCACAAACCATGGGGTAGTAGATTTTCCGAAAAAGTACCGCATTGAGTGTTTCGAGAGGAAATGTTTCATTTATTTCCTTTTCTCAAAACATCTTGGTGTGGGTTTTCTCGGGACAGGATGATCGCTGACGGGTTCTCGCTCCTTTTTATCACGTATAATGATATCAAATTCTTGCGGGAGGAGAACCCAACGAAGCAATCTCGGCTTTGCATCTTGTTTTGCAAAGAGATATTTGAGAGCCGAGTGATCCGTATACACCACGCATTTGGTCAAGATTAAGTACGGGCGAAACTTCTCAACGCATACACCGGCTAGTAGCTCTTTTTACGTAGTGGTGTAATGGGTTTGAGCTTAGATCATAGTCTTACTTGCGTAGTGGATAGGCTGAAAATGTTGGTTATCGTTGCAGGTACCGATAGCAAAATCACTTGCGCATACATGAGCTCAAAGGCAAGTCGGTCGGGAACGAGAATGGGTGCTTCATAAGCTTTCTTTAATGTTTCAAAAGCTTTGATGCACTCGGGTGAGAAGATAAAAGGAGCATCCTTTTCAAGAAGATGGGTCATAGGCCCGGCGATTTTAGAAAAATCTTGTATGAATCTGCGATAAAAACCGGCATGACCTAAAAACTCCTAATACCTTTGACGGTAGTAGGATGAGGCAATTTAGCAATAACATCGACTTTTGCTCTATCGACCTCAATCCCGTTTTTGAAATCTTATGGCCAAGGACTATGCCTTCTTTGACCATAAAGTGGCTCTTCTCCCAATTTAGACAAAGATTGGTGTCTTCACACCGTTTGAGCATTTTTCTAAATGGGAGAGACATGTTTGAAATGAATCCCCAATGACCGAGCAGTCATCCATAAACACCTCCATTGTTTCCCCAATCATGGTGGAAAATTGCCCATCATACATCGTTGGAGCGCGGGAGCATTACATAGGCCAAAAGGCATAGATGCATAGGCAAAAGTTCCGTATGGGCAGGTGAATGTGGTCTTTTCTTGATCCCGTGGATCAATGGGGATCTGAAAATAACCCGAGAAACCATCAAGGAAACAATAGTACTCGTTCCCTGCTAATCTCTCAAGCATTTGGTCCATGAAGGGTAGAGGAAAATGGTCTTTTCGGGTGGCGTCATTCAACTTTCGATAGTCAATGCAAACACGCCATCCCGTAACCAATCGAGTTGGAATTAACTCGTTTTCTTCATTTGTGACAACAGTAATGCCACCCTTTTAGGAACACAGGTGAATTGGGCTAAGGACTATCAGATCGGGTAAATTAATCCGCATCAAGAAGTTTAAGAACCTCTTGTTTAATAACATCATGGATTTTTGGATTTACTCGTCTTTGATGTTGAACTGTTGGCTTGAAGTCATCCTCCATCAAGATTTTGTGAGTACAAAACTCGGGGTTGATACCCTTAATGTCGGAGAGTTTCCAAGCAATTGCTTGCTTGTGTGACTTCAAAACCTTTATCAGAGCAGTCTTTTCATCTTTACTCAAATCTCGAGCAATAATGGCGGGTAATTTATCATCACCTTCAAGAAATGCATACTCGAGATGAGGTGGTAAGTCCTTAAGTTCTACCTCGGGGAAATTCTTGATTTCTCAACTGACTTGACTTCCTTATTATGAAGCTCGGCGGGAGGGAGTGATGATGGGTCATCATTGAGCAACTTCGATGAAGAATATCTCCCTCGATGTCGATAGGAGCGTGATCAATTTCCCATAAAACCGAATCACTAGACAAGTATGCTTCAATCTCTTCTAAGATGAAGTCACTTTCCTCAAACGGAGTGAGAGAAGGAGTAGAATTGGCAATGATGGGTTGAGATGAATGAGTGAGATTATCACTCGAAGAATTATGATCATAACCAGAACTTCTTGAGAGTACTCTTCAGAAGCAACATCAATGATATCTATTCGGTTAACCGACTTCGGAATCATAGTTTTGGAGTACCTCGAAGTTTGATCAAGGTTAAAGGTGGCAGCTTCATTACCCACACGTAATGTGATTTCTTGCTCAAATACATCAATGAGAGCACGGCCCGTTCTCAGGAATCCTCGTCCAACAATGAGGGGAACCCGATGATCGACATCGAAGTCAACAACCACAAAGTCAGCTGGAAAATGGAACTTTCCTACTTTCACGAATACATCCTCGGCGATGCCAAGATGACGCGATATTGAACGATCTGCAAGCTCAAGAGTCATGCAGGTAGGAGTAAGGTCGGAAGAAAAGTTTCTTCCATCTTGAATGAGGCATCGAGGTTAATGCTTGCACCAAGATGGCTAAGGCAAAGCATTCAACCATCCACGGAAATACACAAGGTAAGAGAAATTTTCGGGATCTCCAAGCTTCTCGGGAAGCTTCTTTAACAGCTGCTGGCGGTTTTCGTTCGAAGGAGTTTTAGCCATTTCAAACAGTTTTCCTTGTTGCTTAACATGTGTTTGAGAGTTGATGCAAACTTGGGCATCAACATGATAGCATCCGCAAAGCTTATGTCAAAATGTAGTTCTTGGAAAATTTGAAAAATTTGTCCATTTGATGACTGGCTTTTTCGCGGAGCTTTTGCTCATTTAAACGTGACGGGTAAGGAATAGAAGATTTGGGTTTCGGTTTTCAACGAGATGTCATGTGAATCAAAAATAACTCTGGCTTAGACTTGGGTTTGGAACAACTTGAGGTTGGACATTGTTGGTACCTCCGTTATTAGTAGGAAGTTCCTTGTCCTTTGTCGCCTCATGTTCATGTTCCACTACCTTAGGAGAAAAAGAAGAAGAGGTAGTAGGAATAGCTGGTCCATCATATGAAGCACCCACTTACGTTTGTGTTATCGCCTTTGCATGCCCCTCGGGTTAGCGATCGTGTTGCTCGAAAGTTTTCTGAGCGAGGTTGATCATTTAAAGACTTCTTAATGTCGAAATCGGCTAACCAACAACTGTTCATTTCATCTTGGGATTTCATGAATTGCTTCAATAGCTCATCGGATGATGGTCAGTTGGAACAATGGCGTGAGTTTGATTAGGAAAATTCTGCCTCTATTGTTGGATTAGGGCCTTGATTTTGAAAATTTCCTTGGCTAGGATTCATATTCCCATGAAATTGATTCCCTCGATTGAAATTGTTTTGATTAAAGTTTCCTTGATGTTGGAAACCTTGATTTTGTCGGGATAGAAATTACCTTGGTTTTGATAACCTTGGTTCATTCTAGGTTGGTTCCGGTTTTGCATGTTAGGATTACGGTTAAAGGGTGGTCCTGATAAGTATTAGCACGGTAGTTTGGTTCATTTTGAGGCGGTATTGATTAACTCCTGATGTGAAGTACCGGCTATAGCATTGGCTTCAAACGGACTACCATCTGTGGCGATACGGTTGTAGTATGCATGAGGGCCACCACAAGTAACACAGACCTCGACTTTCTTCACTTCACCATGTGATGGTGTGTGTGTGAAAGTGACTTTCTTTTGGTTAGCAAGAACCAAAGCCTGAATAGTATCCGTGAGTTTGTCAATCTTAGCATCGGTGCTAGATGTACTCACGTGAGATGAAGTAGAAGGTCCTGCATTAGACTGAGTTTGATATGTCTTTGTTCGATACAGGGGACACGGGACTTGTTTTCTATGATTTGCAAGGCTTCTTTGTGGTCTTGCTCGAAATACCTCCGCGGAGGCATTTAAAGAGTCTTGGTCAGCTTGGCTCAGACCATTGTAGAAAGTATCCATTTGCATTAAATCGGTAAAACCATGATGCGGACACTTCTGGAGCAACTCTTTGTAACGATCCCATCCTCAGAATGATTCATCAAATCTTTGAGCAAATTTCATTATCTCATTCTTAAGACTTGTAGTTCGGGATGGAGGATAGAATTCGTTAACAAACTTAGTGACTAAATCTTCCCATGTCTCAATGGAACGAGGGGTTGTTTCTCAAGCCAATTCCGGGCTTGTCCCTACAGAGAATGGGAGCGAGAAGAAGCTTAATTGCTTCATGTGGGACATTCTTGTATTTGATGGTCGATGCAATCTTGTTGAACCATCGAATATGTGCATGAGGGTCGTCCCTCTCAAAACCATAAAATTGGCTTTGGGTTACAAGATTAAGCAACCCGGTTTTGAGCTCGAAGGTATCAGCCACGATGGGTGGGACAATAATGGCATCTCCGTAACCCTCGATGGGTGCTTGGAGAAGCTCTTTCATCGGTTTATCTTACGCCATTACGACGAGGTGTGGTGGTGCTAGGCGTTCCTCAGTCACGGTGAAGGAGCGAACGTCCTCTCTCTACGCGGAATACTTGCAAGCTCTGAAAGTGGACTTGTGGAGTGGAAGAGCAGTGCGCATGCTAAGTTTAAAATCAGTTTTCAAAACAAATGCGAGGCAAAATGACAAGTGAACTTAAACCAATAATCACAAATGAAATGGCTTCTTTGAAAAGGTACACCAAATCACAAGGACACAAAGGCAAGTTTTGATCACGTAAGATTGGGAACTTATTAATGTTCATTGGTAGGTGTTGCCTTGGTTTCGGGTGGTTGATTTTTATGTATTTATTAAGTACCACTAAAAGGCGTAGGAATGGATTTGTGCTAAGGGTTTAAAAACTTTTGGACAATATTTTTGGTATCGTCTCGTTTTAACCAAATCGTACTCTTTAGAATCACCTTAAAGAAAATACAGGGATAAACGTTCGATTGTTTTGTTGTTTTAAATTTTTTTTTTGTGTTGTTAACACTTTAGGAAAAGTGTTAAAGAACTTTTGGTTTTAATAATTTTACAAAAAAAGCTTTTACAAAGGTGGTATATGTGCAAGTATGGGTGCGAAAATGTTTAAAACACTTACGCCCTCCGCGCGAAATTTGATTAGTTCCAAGCGGTCAGGTTTATTACACAATCAACCACTTGTGAATGGTCAATAATAATAAAAGTCAAGATCTAAAACCAATGCAATATCCCTTGGAATTTAGTGAATTCCCGGATCGTTAAGTCCCACGGAGGTTGAATGGTGTTTGAAAGCGTTGGGCAGAATGATCACTAAGGATAATGATCATAAGGATTTTGATTGATAACTACACTCTTGATTGATTGGAATTGTATTTGGATCTGAGAACTATAAAGCACAACATCAGATTAAACAAAGCGTGTATAAAAATGTAAATAAAAATGAAAATTTAAAAACTACAAGGACTTAAAATGACAAGTTTAAAACTAAAGGGTATAAAATGAAAATCTAAAAACTTTTTAACTTAAAAAATTAAAATCTAAAAACAAAATATTTTACTAATATTATATTAATTTGATATTAATTAATTAATTATTACTTTAAACTTATTTAAAACTTAGTTAAATTAATCTAAAAAGATTTATAATACAAAATTAACTAAGAAAATTACAAATTTATTTTCTAAAAATCTAGAATAACTTAAAAGATTTATAAAAATTAGAAACAAATATTTTTGTCTTTTATCTAATGTTTTATAAATTAAAAACTTAATTAATTATTTAAATCTAATTAAACTAATTAAAGGATTAAAATTAGAAAATAAAAAGGAAAATTATAAGATTAATTTTTATATGTTCTAATTAAGTTAACAAAGCTAAGAAAAATATAAAAACATGGTTCACTTAATTAAAATTTGTTTTACTACTTAATACTTTAATATTAACTAATTATTAATTAAACTATTATTAATTATTAAAAATACTAGATGACAAAGGAAAAATCTGAGAAAATTCCTAAAAATACTTTAATATGACAGAAACTTAAGAAAAATATAAAACAGATAAGTGCTTAATAATAAGCTGAAAAGAAAATTAAAAAGCTAATTTATATTAAATAAACGCTATCACTATTTTTAAAATGATGTTTTGTGTTTTTATTTTACAAACTATTTAACTACTGAAAATAAGCAACTTTAATAAAGACAAAAATTTTGAAACTTAAAATAAGCGGTATGTAAGCTAAAGAGCTTAACAGTTTAGGCTTTTGGCTTATTTTGATTATTCAAGCTTAAATAAGCTTGAAATAAGCTTTACAAATAGAACCAAAGGTGAAATAAGATACAAACAAGCTAAGAGTACTTAAATTAAGCTAAAAGGCACAAATAAACACACTAATAAGCTATAAATAAGCAAATAAGCAATTACTCTAATCCTATAAACCAAGCAGGGCTGCGGTCAAACTTATAAGCAATTTAAGCTTATGAAATAGTGAAAAGCTCAAAATAGAGGCTGAGGTATTGAGATGGGTTGGTGAGCTTTCTAAAAAGTCCAAGCTCACACACTGGGGTCCACTAATAAGCTTATGACAAGCTTTTGAAAAGGCTTGTGCACAAGTCTTTAGTGTATCAGAAAGGACAAACAAAAGCTATAAGCACCCTATCAAATAAGCTAGAAAGTTAAAATAAGCGGACCTTAGAGATGGCTAGATTGGGCTTTCCAAAAAGCTATGGGTCAAAGCTAAGGTTCACTATAATAAGCTCTGTGTGAGCTTGTGAAAAGGCTTCAACTACAGCGATATACCAGTGTGGTGAGTGGAAAATAACATGAGCATGATAAGCGAGTCCAAATAAGCTCAAAATGGAAAATAAGCATTAGAAACATTAAACTAGCCAGATGGGCTTTACAAAACAACAAA
>OU343223.1:197505249-197632685 GCA_910596185.1 Chrysanthemum makinoi | reverse complement strand
TTTTGGTATGTGCTAAAAACATATCATTTCTTTATCAAAATAGACCCAAAATAACTAAGAAATAGCCGTTTATTGCTAATATTTCTTTGTTTTCTTGAGTTTGTGCTTGTGCAGTGCAGGATATGTCAAAACACACAAAAGTTAACCAAATAAGACAAAAACCCTAGCACGAGAGAAAGAAGAGTGCAAAGTCGAGGCCGGGGAAGGAATTTGCAAGTTTTGGATCATCTTTTTTCAAGATGTCAAGTTTAGTCCCTGAAGTTTTAAGAATTGGCAAAAATTACCCTTGAGATTCAAAAATGGCAAGAATGGCCCTTGGTTTATTGAAGATTGGCAAGTCTAGCCCTTGAATTACATTTTCAGATTTACATGATTGATCCCTGGATTTTCAGTTTATACATCTTTGGTCCTTATATTACTACATGGATCCATTCTATATCCTAAGTCCAAATTCATAACTATTATCCCTTGGCCCAAATAATAAAACCTAGCCCAATCCTTAACACACCCGGTCCAAACCAATCCCCAATACCAGGTACCCATTTAACCAGGTCAACCACTTATTATACCGGTCAACTTAAAAACGAAATAAACTAAAAAAAAACCAAAGGTGCCAAAACAGTTACCCCAAACCCCGCTTAGAATCCTAAATACCCTAAATACCCAAATATACCCTTACAATCAATTGAGCAAAATTACTTAAATCAAGGGTATAATAGTACTTTCTGCTGACACATCTGCGACACACGGATGCTAGCTTGGCAATCCGTGTGTCATTCTCTCATGCTTGTGATTGGTCCAAGAGACATGGTATTCATGATCCAATGATTGAGATTGATGGGACGAGGTGGAGAGTTAATCCAAGGGTTGAGAAGCATCAAGAGAAAGCACAACACTACAAGAATCTGTCAGGATAGCCGAGAGCAAAATTCATGGGTAATAGACACAAATTCATGGGTAATTAGCTAATACACACGGATTACCCATAACTACATGAAGATGGGTAAAACCTATGAGGCTAATTGTTTACCCATGACATTTTCACTGTGTGGGTAAATTTACCCACGTCATTTAGGTGGGTGATCGGGTTATGTTTGTGGGTGAAGTTTCATGGGATTATCTAACTCGCCATAAAAATGCCCATAGATGAGTTGTGGGTAATGTCGTAAGTAAATTTAACCATCATATAATTCAGTGGGTAATATCGAGCAAAGCTTTTGATCATCAATTATGGTTTCCCACGAAAGAATATTGGGTAAATTCCATAAGAAATTAGCCATAAACATATTTCAATCTAATGCATTTCATACAGGCATGTATACAAATAAAAACCCAGAAATAAATACAAAAATAAAGTTGTAATCAATTACTAGTACAATATTGCACTTAAGTATAATTTACAAAGCATATTAACATTATAACAACTCAGCTACACAATTCACCATACAAATATAAGAGTAACTTCTATATTCTACAATGTTGAGCTATAATCTCAAGGTCAATCCAAATCCATTGCACTGGTTTCCATATTGTGTGTGTGGTTGTGTAAGACGATGTCGTTTCTCCCTTTTATGTTGTGTATATGCTGGTCTTCACTTGAAACTAACACTTTTTGTCATACCCTACATATATAGAACATAGAAAATCAGCTTTCACAAATGATTATAAACACGTGAGAGGTTTGTAAAAAGGTTTCACGAATGATAATTTCCAAACAATATATAAGTTGAGTAGATGGTGGTAAGCACACGGTCTACTGCTCAAATAAGATTTTAAGTTCAAAACTAGCATCCAACATCGTATGACTCTCAAACTTAACATTCCTCATATGTATCTTTGTAAATACCATATTAGAATAGTTAGTACATTATATATAGATTTCAGACCATGAGAGTCTACCTTATATATCCTTCCCTTTAAAAGATTGAGAACCCATAGAAGCTCTTTTGCTTGTTGCTTTACCTCCACCCAAAATGGCATTCCCAAAATAGCATTTGATCAGGTGAAAACAAAGATAAATTATGATGATATATGTTGCACATATGTAAAACTTATGGCACATACATTAAAATAGACCACTTTATCAATACCTTC
The DNA here is from genome assembly GCA_910596185.1 of Chrysanthemum makinoi. Classification (NCBI taxonomy): domain Eukaryota; kingdom Viridiplantae; phylum Streptophyta; class Magnoliopsida; order Asterales; family Asteraceae; genus Chrysanthemum; species Chrysanthemum makinoi. Next base: position 197,630,591 of record OU343223.1, on the reverse strand, counting down.
TTATTTGTGCTCTATTTTTACTTTGCTTGAACACAGTATACTATACTGTTACCATTACAAAAGGAGCAAGTCAATATGCAATAAATACATCACTAGCCTCAAAGAGATTACCAAAGATGGCAAAGGAACAAAGAATACGTAAACAAAGCACCAAACATGCCTAGAACAAAAATTAAACTAGAAATCACATGCTCAAAGAAACATCACCATAAATGAATTTACAGAAATTTTAGATCTATGCTTTTGGTTTATAACCTCTTTTTACGCCATCGCTGATTTCTACATGCTAGTATGCTAATAAACTAATCCGAAAATTTAATTGTTACCTCTTTTTCTCTCGCGCATTTCATCGATTAGTTTTCATACACTCATCAAATTCCCATAGTTATTGCACATCAGTGAAAATGAATTCAAATAACCAACAATCACACACACACTCGTATTGAAAAGATAGCAACTCATGAGAAAAAAACAGCAAAATTAAAACAATATTTGCAACATCTACATCACGAAAACCGTATCGGGTGAAATATTAGAGCAAACGTTTCTTTGTTGTGACAATAGAAAAACTATATTTTTTATTCTTGATGTTGTGACACTATAATTTGGAGGATATGTTAAGTTGTGAAGGAACGGTTGCAATATTTGGTTCGTGGATCAAAGAGGAAACACAAATTTTATACCGCCACAAAACAATTGAAATTTTGGAAAAAACGCCTTCACTTTCTTTGGTGCTCCATACAATTTTTGAACTGCGTTTGAAATTTGAGATATGGCACAATTAAATTTACTCCAACTTTATTAAATTATTCAAAATTAATAATTCCAACAACTCATATTTTATTGGAGAATATCATACAAAGATATGTTACTATAATTAAATAATAAAAATAATATTGATCAAATGACTTTTGTGTTTGTTTCTTTAAAAAAATGTCTTGCTAACCTTTTACCTTTTAGGTGGTGTTTGTTTTTCATAAAGAGGCTCTTAGGCCTCTTGATCTGAACCGTTCAGACGCGGTCAGGCATTCTGGTCATTCAGACCGTTTGTTTTTTTTTCCCGTTCAGACGCGTTCAGAGGAAGTAAGATCTTAATGGTCTAGACTTGAGAGGGGTGTCTGAATGCCTCTTGTTGCCTCTTGCTGGAAAAAAAAACTAAAAAAAATTTTTAGTACAAGCAAGCAAATGTGCAGTTCAAACATGAGTTTTTTTTCCCGTTCAGATGCGGTCAGATTCATACATTTACGCCTCAGATTCAAATTCAGATGTGCGATTCAGATTCAGATTCAGAGCCTCTTAAAAAACAAACATCACCTTACCGAGTGAGAGGCGGTCACACATTGTGTTGTTTGTTATTATCTTTCGATTTAGACAATCATGCATCTACTAGGTATGGATCATGGTTATGTTTGGACATGACGAGGACGTCATGTGTCTAATGGGGGTAGTTTGAAACATTCCGTTCAACATTAATATAAGACAACTGCACCAAAAATACATTAATACAAGATAGAACTTATGCCTTTTTAACCACAATATATTAGGCTTTTGATATTAAAGGGAATTGCATATATACCCTTAAAAATTAAATAATTACATATATATCAAAATTAAAATTATCATTTCATATATATCTTTAAAAATACCTTAGCAACAATATTTTGCTAACAAAATACTCACAAAATATATATAGCTAAGATACCTTCCACAGGCCACCCATGAAAAATTCACCCATGACCAAATTGGATGATTGTAGTCTGTGACAACAAAAACTTACCCACAACATTACCCACACATTTACCCACGATAAGTTCCTTTATGGCTAATGCCTGGGAAAAAATTAGCGAGAAAGTTTAACCCACTAAATTACCCACATATATACCCACAATAACTCACGATGTGGGTAATCCGTGGGAAATATTTTAGCGCCAATTATTTACCCATATATTACACACCAAATATAGTTATGTGGCTATTTTTGTGGGTAAATTCGTGTGAAATTCGAGGGAAAATAAAATCGACTTTATAAGCCACTGATCGTGGGTAACATGTGGGTATTTGGTGGGTAAATGCCCTCAAAAGGATGAGTGTGGGTAATTTTTGTGGGTATTCCATCAGATTCTTGTAGTGCAAGATGGGACTTCTGGATCCTTCCATGAGCTCAAGGCTGGCTATATAAACCCCTCTGGATTCACAGATCAAGATATGTAGAGTAGGAGTAGATTAGAGTGTGTATTCTGAGTAGTCTTTAATTGTTTTCAATAAATTAGTTTAATTCAAGTATTTGTAATTTCATTTGAACTCAAATTGTATTAATGCAAGTTTATATTTCAGCTTATATTTTCCTCAAAATTACTGTTTCATTGTTAATCTCAGCTTATTAATATCTCAAATGCTTATATCAAATCTGTTTTAGTTTACTACTCAGAAGTAATACTCAAATCTCATCACAGTCAACAAAAGTCAAACTGCAGGTTCATAGTTAGATTGATCTGATTTGCTGATGTACTAATGGATGTGGGTTGAATGTGAGTTGGATTTGGGTTTGATATCAGTTTTAGGATAGTGGTACTTGGATCTCAGTGCAAACCATAGTGGTTGGACCACTTGTAAGTTCTAATTTGTCTCAAACTTTGAAATCAGTAGTATAGAATTTCTCATTGTTGCTTATTGTTGTTTGTTTATGATTAGCATTGTGTAGTTAATGTTTGCTTAGCATCTGTTTTATTGAATTTTATTTGCTGTTATCATCTTCATATTTTCTGAGTTTAATCAGCATTATTAGCATAGTTGTTCATTTGATAATTGTTGCTGATCATATTGCATAATTTAGGAGTTAACTGAGCATTTGAATCTGTTTTAGAGATTTTCATGGTTTAGATTAGTAGATAGTAGTGGAAAGTTTGCATTACAGCTTCTAAACTAGTGTTTGGATTAGATTTGAAATCTGTGTTAGAGATCAGAAGTAAGGATTGATTGATATAAGGTCATTTAGGCATTTTGGTCACTTAGTTGCATTAACAATCTTTGGAAGTCAAAATCAATTTAAATCTGATCTAAATGCATATCAGTTAGGAACCTAGATGTAATAAGCTGTTATAAGGTGTAGAATTAGATAAGATAGCTTAATTTAGTTCTATTTCATCTTATTTTTACATAACCAGTCAGTAATTTCAGTTCAAATCTCATTAAAGTCAAAATATCATTTCTGTGTTCAAAGTCAAAAGTTGAAAAAGACAGTTTTTCACCAAACTTTGTTGAATTTTCATGAGTTCAGTTCTGAGTCAAAATTGTTGAGACTTTGGGATTTTCAAGTTCAGTTGGTCTACTTTTGAAAACTGATTTTTGTGGATTTTTCGGAAACACTTATAAGCTTTAAATCAGCTCTCCTTTAGAGCTGATTTGCCCTGTTCACACTCAGCTAATACTGAGTTGTGAACCAGGCAACTTGCAGCCTTTGCACAGCATTCACTTTTGATAATTAGGGCCAAAAAATTGGTTCAGTTGTAGTTTGCTTGGTGGACTTGAGGTTCTCACTTCATTTTCTTAATTAGTTCACTAAATTTGCTTATAAATTAGCTGCAAGTTAAGGTGTTTGGCTGAGTGGATTTTTAAAGCCAACAAAGTTGAATCATTGAGATCAGTACATTAGAGGTTTAGAGTAGTTGAATTCAGTTGGTTTTGAGTTGTTTTAGCATACACTAGCTTCTGTGATAATTTGGTGCCTTTTAGTGTTCATTAGCTTATTATTAAGTGCTTATTCATAAGCTTTTCCATTACAGCTTCACAATCTCACACACTAGCATATGTTTTCTCATTTTTTATAAATTTAGAATATTATTTTCGAATTTTCCTAAATTTTTCATAATTTTCTGATTCTGTTTACTATTTTTCTCATTTAAAATTAGTTTTTAATTACTTTTAAATACAAATTAAGCAGAAAAGCTTCAAAAAAATAAGTTTTCAATTTTCATAGATTAATACAAATATAAAAAGCAAAAAAATAATTTTTCCAGATTTTTCCTAGTTTAATTTGTAATTTTTAGCCATTTAACAAGTTTACAATAATTTTAAATTCGTAGAAAATAGAAAAAAGTTCAGAAAAATACAAATTCAATTTTGAAAAGTCTTTTTAGTTATTTTAGAATTTTAAAAAATAGTTTCATAATTTTTTGACTTATTTTCATAATTTTTAGATATTTAGTTTTATTTTTAAATTAGAAATTAGTTTTTAATTCAAACAAATTCAAGAAAAATCATAAAAATTAGTTTCAATTCTTAGTTAATTTTCAAATTGCATTTTTAGTTTAAAAATAATTTTATATCATATTTAGGATTTAGATTAGACGTAGTTGCATTTTATTTACGTTTCATTTATTGCATTTTAGTTTTATTCGCGTATTTAGGATTCCCCGTAGTGTAATTTCCCTTTTATGCTTCCCTTGCCCCGTAGTTTAGAAAACATCAAATTATCCCTTTTTCCCATTCAAATCCCGATAATCGCGACGTGAGTTGAAAATTCCATTCAACCCTCGTTCAGAACGATCTCGGTGCTCAAACCTAATACGTTTGAGTTACCCAAATACTACACACTTCTCATTATTGATTTTTATAGAATCATCAGTCTATCGACCCACTATACCCACATCAGTCTCTAGAAATCCTAGATACCTTCATTATATATAGATGAGCTTCACTAGGTTATTTATATCATGTTACTGTATAAAGCTTTCATAAGTAGAAATGAGTTGGTATTTGTCATAACTGGTTGTGATATGTTTAATTGATTGTAATGGTTTATTAGGTGTATTCAGTCATAATTGCGTAAAAATGAGGTTTAGCTTGAGATGGAGTCAAGCTTGCAGCAAGAAGAGCTCGAATAACTCTTGATAGTTGGGCTCTTTTACACCCTTAGGTTAAATTCATATTAAAATATAGCTTATACGATTTATATTTTAGTTACCATGGTCAAAATTTATTCTCTCATATTAATTTCGAGTACGTACTACAAGACATACGAGAGATATGATCTTCATAGCCTTGATATTGAGTTTGATTTTATTGGTTAAAATGAATTGTTATATGTATGTCGTAATATTTTCGGTGGTTCAATAACGTTGTGATGAGTTCTATCGTGTTTTACTAGTTTTAATGACTAATTCAATGTCTAACTTGTTTAATCAAATAACTAGATAAACTTAATATTACTTAAACAATGTCATTGACTTTACCCGATGTATATTAGCATAGTAAATTATAATAAAGGATTTTACCATGAGACCATTAGTAAATTATATTAGCATTTGGTGACGGGTATGCCTTCGACACCATCTACTTACAAGTCTCATCATGAGGGTCGACATCTCATTTTTTTAATATTAGTCTTTATTATATATAGTTAGTGTTGGCTAGAATAAGTTGTTTTTGGGTTAAAACTGATTGTATATGCTATTCAGCTGTGACTTAACGACCCATAATTGTCTTAGTTTGACCCATTTTATGTACACCCTTACTATTAAACTTTTTCAACCCATTTGACGACTTGATATATTTAGTCATGTAGAAATTTATATGTGTGTGTGTTTCTGATGTATCTATATTTTAGGTACTTTGATTAGAAGAAAAGTTGGAGCAGCAACAAGAAGATGGAGTTCGTCGTGAAATCGCTAAAAGGAAGGAATTTGAGGACCAACAGGAACATGATTGTCGTGAATGGCAAGACAAGCTTAAGGAGTTCCAAGATATTATGCTTGGAAAATCACCACACCCCCTCCGAGCTAACTAATATATAGTTAACGGTATTATCTTTTGGTATGTGTAGTTAGGTATCGAGTATTATCAACATTTTGTTACGTTGATCTTGTAATTCAAAAGTTAATTTCTTATGTTTATTTGCGGATTTTAAAGCAAGACTCTAATGTAAGTTCTTTTGGGATATTATTTTATTTATAGTTATGTTGAACTTGTAAATTGAATGTTAAATGAAATTGAACGTTCTCACTGATATTCGTACTTACAGACAGAAAGTCGTCATTAAAAGCATTAGTAAACTATCTGCATTTACTGACAGTTAAATGGTATATTAAATTTGTATCAGTCACCTTTGCGTTCCTTTGTCTCTGCAATGCCACTTTGTTCAGTTTTTTGTTGCTCGAGATGTTGTTGGTTTGTTGGTGTCAGATGCATCGCTGGTGTTCCTATGCATCGACAACGAAACATTAAATATTTTTAGTTAGGAGTGTTTCTTTTAACTAAGATAATTTGTTGATTTAAATGATGTTAGTTGGGGATGCTTCTATCATCTTGATGGTTTCCTCCTTTTTTTTGTTGTTGTTAAAAACTTTACCAACAATAAAATCTGCCGTTCTACCTGACGTGCTGAAATGGAGCTGGAAGACATTTTTTTGGCCTTCAATGGCAAACATTTCTGGCGGTATTTCTTGCGAGTCTTCTGCTTTATGGTTTGCTAGTAGCTCTGAGCATGAATACCCTGTAACATCATCCGCTGCTGGGCTGAAAAAAGTAACCTGAACTGTTGCAGATGGGTCTGTGATGAAAGCTTTGAAATTAAACCTGCGTGTTTCATCGATTGAAATGATTAGGGTTTCATTTTGATACCATTTTTTTAAATATTATATGAAGTTGAGCTAGAAATTTATGTACTTATAGGATGGTTTTGCTTGTTTTCCGTGGTTGAGACAGTGGTACATTCCTCCTTCTTCTTTCACTTTGGCAGCACATTCGCTGCAAGACATGTAGTACCAATCTCTTTTGATGTTGATGCTGGTGATTGTTGCCTCAGTTGTGAAGTGCACCCCCTGCAAATGTTTGTACAAATAGTTAAGTGGCATATTTGTTGGCATTAAACTTTGTTGCAGAGGTGTAATTGAATTTGGTTTATTAAATTTTGTTTTACACAAAACTTACCGAATAGCTTTCAGGATCTTGTTTTAGCAATGTCTTCAGGGGGAATCTATTGCGGAACTTTTCTTTTTCAACAGCTTGATATGGAGTCTTTGTAATACGGAGGGTTGGTGTTTTCTGTTACTTTTCTTTGTGCCTATTTTGTGTTGCAAAATTAGAACTACCAAATTTTTATGTGAACATGGTGTGATATTCAAATTTGCGAATTAAAGATTTTACCTTGCTCGTGCCTCATCAGCTTCTGGTATCTGTGTGTTCAAGTAGTAACGTGTTGCAGAGGTTGCTGTTAGCTGGTAATCTGTCATGGTATTGTTTGACAATGTTGTAAGAATTTGGCATTTAAGTTTTTATAATTTGTTTACGCAATACCTCTAAATTTTGCAACTCAGCAAGAGCTGATGGCAATTGTAACCGGCTGTTGCATTACTTCAAGTTGAGCCTCTTCAAATTTGACGCCATGTCATCCCACATAGTGAACTCAACAACATTACCACTGTAAAGATTAGCAAAGCATGAGAGATGTAATAAACCTTGGCAGTTTATTTTTTAGCCAAAAATTTTTTTAACATAAATCAACGTACCTTAAATTTTCGATATCGACTTTTCTATAAACAGTTTCTTCTTGGCTGCCATTTGTTTTCCGTATAACCTCTCCCACCGACCGCAAACATCCTATGTAATCTGTTAGCAGTTAAGTGTTAGGATGTCACCATTGTGTTTGTTGTAAAAAATTTGAGAGTGAAAGGTTACCTGTGAGAATCGGGTATTGCATTCTGCCCAACGCATCTTCTGTAGGAATCCTATATTGAAGTTGGTTATACGAAACAAAATCAAAGTAGTGCTGAGGGATGTTTGGTGCTTGTATAACATCAAACTTTGTGGCTTTTACAAATCTGAGGCTTGTTTTGTTGTCAATCGTTTGTTGGTAAGCATTGGTTGGTTCACACATGAACTCCGAAATCCTGTAGACCTCCCCAAGTTTGATTTTTGGGTTGAAATAGTCAATTTCTCTAATATTCATGTTACCATGTATAGCATTGCCCTGTTGATAATTACTTGTTATTAGACAAACCTGAAATGGTAGTACATTTTATGCATGTTACCTGAACTAATACATACCTCTTGATCTATCAAGATACAGCAAAATCCAGTTTCTTTTTTTTTCCCAGAAAATCCAGCTGCATCCTTTCTGCCATAAGTGACTGAAGTCCATTTTCTGTAGACTTTGGCTTCTAGCACTTTGCTGTGAGATGTTGGTTTTAACTGGCGGATTGTTACAATTTCTGGTGCAGCGCTGATTTCAAGGCTTTTCTCTTCAGAGGTATGTTGTACCATAGCATCTGGATTTTCTTCCATTGTGTTGCTAAGTGATAAAAAAGAAAGTTGGATACAAATAAACAACTGAAAATGAATAACGGTATAGGGAATAGCAATTTGAACATTAAGATCATGAGACACAACATATAAAATTGGTGGGCAGCAAATCTACCTGCGGGTAGAGGCTTTTATCATACTTTTATAAAAGCAAAAGATAGTAACATGCAATTATGATGGCATTGTGTATAGAATGCTTATGGCCAAAAGACTGTGCAATTTTTTTTATGAATATACACCATAGGGAAACCTATAACAAACGAAGCAAGAAGTTTGCTATCAAAAAAGGAAAATATTAATGGCTATATTTGTGTTGGCAAAACAAAGGTTGTCTCTCTTTTTTTAAAAGATCTTTATAAACGATATTTTTTTGTCACATTTGGTCTTTGGTTTTCTTGTTGTTTGATAAGGACTCTTAATCCATGAGCATATGTAGCTCTAGAGAGAGCCACATACAACTGCCCATGACCAAATACTAGCTCGGGAAGGTAAACACCAATTTTTTTTAGAGACTGGCCTTCGCTTTTATTGATTGTCATAGCGTAACAGAGCTTTATTGGGAATTGAGTGTGTTTGAAAACAAAAGGAAGGTTTGGATCTTTATGAATCAGTGGTATCCTATGAATGAAAACTTTCTCGCTGACTCTTGTGCCTGTGATGATTTGCACTTCAATAAGCTTTGACATCAGTTGTGTCACTATCATACGTGTTCCATTACACAAACCACCTGCCAAGTTAACATTCCTTAAAAGCATCACTGGTGATCCAACCTTGAGTTGTAGTTCATGTGGTGGGAAACCTGGCAGGTTAAATGTGTTTATATATTCAAGAGGTTATAACATCTCTGTTTCGGCTCCACTATTCCCTACCGGTGTTGCTATATCATAGCTTGCATAAGTTGTTATCTCGCCATCAACCATCTCCAAAACTTTTGAATTAATGGTGTCCGCGAATTAATGGTGTCCGCTGTTTCATTCTTTGGACAGACGATTGCCTTTTCTTGTAGAGTGATTGTTGAAGGTGTTTGAAGTGTAGGCTGATCATAGATGAAATCTATGAGATTCGAGAGCCCCTGTTCATCATCTTGTATGCAATATCTAGAAGGAATCTCAACCCACGCTGAATCTAGCGTCTTCTTTATCAGGTTCGCCAATCTTACCATCACCAATATCGAGAAGCCATGATGCAAAGGAGCGTGCTGTGCTCTGTTCTTCTAGAGTCAAATCTGACCGGAATAGCTTTATGTTTTCTTTAAGTGTCATGACATGAAAATAAGGCCAGAGGTGTGATTCTGCAATCGATGATGCTATTATCTCCATTTTGGGTGCGCCTTTTTTGATTGGCAGTGTTTGCCGGAAATCACCGCCTAAAATGATTATTTTTTCACCAAACAAAACATCCGGTGCATCTAATATGTCTCTGAGAGTCCTATCTAATGTTTCAAAGTAGCGACGGTCATTCATTGGTGCTTCATCCCAGATAATGAGATCAGTTTCTTTCAAAAGATTTCATATGTGAGTTTTTTTTAACGCAACAGAGGGACTCATATGTGAGTTCGAGTGGAAGTTTGAATCTTGAATGTGCGGTTCGGCCGGCTGGAAGAAGGAGAGAAGCAATACCAGAAGAAGCAACCGCCAGCACAATCTTACCTTTAGACCGTATGGTGCTAATGATTGTTTTCCACATAAAAGTCTTACCAGTACTGGTATGTGCTAAAACACATACCATTTATTTACCAAAATAGACCCAAAATAACCAGAAAAGAGCCGTTAATGCCTAATAATTGTTGGTTGCTTGAGTTTATGCATGTGCAGGTACGGATATGACAAACAGACAAAAGAAAGCCAAAACCGGAGAAAACCGAGCACGAGAGAGAGAAGAGTGCAAAAGCCGATGCCGGGATGCATTTTTATGGGATTTGGATGATCAAAAGTGTAAATTACGGATTTCTGGATCAAGATTGGGAGTTTTCACATCATTACCTTTCATTTCACAAATTTACACAAAAGCCCCTCAACTTTCACAAAATTACAATTTCCACCCTCAACTTTACAAATTTACCATTTTTACCCTTGTACCCCTCATTTATCATAATTACCCAAGTTACCTTTATACTTTCATAATTAACACTTTTGGTCCTCGAAGTTTCTTAATTGGTCTTTATTGATACAAGTTTAATACTAAGTCCACTAAACCAAATCCTATATCCTATTCCCACGCACCAAGCCCATAATCCAAACATTATCCCAAAAGCCCAACCAGCCCAAATCCACAAATAATCCATATCCAGTTTACAATCCTTATCACCCCTTGGTCAATGAAATAAAACCCGGTCAAACATCACCCTTACCCATCAGTCAAACAAAAACCAAAAAATAATAAACAACCCAAGCACGCCATTTCTTTTACCCAGTTACTCTTTCCATTTCTTCCCCAAATTTACCCTGCCACACTCAATTTCACCTACACTTAAAAGCTCTTCTAGTATCTTCTGACACATGTCAGAGAGTGTGTAACTTGAGGATTGCCAAGGTGGCATAAAGGAGGCTTCTAATTGGATGCGACACCTCACCAAATTGATCCAAGGGCTAAGATTGATTATGATGACATGAAAGGATGATCAATGGCCAAGATTAGAGAAACTAGAAGCTTCAGAAGCCCTTGAATCCTCCTGGCTCAGCTATAAATACCTTCTTCTTCACAAAGCACAATTCGTCTAGTTTTTATGCATTTAGAAAACTGTAACCATTGTTGTTTCAGTCATTTAAATTTTTTCTGTAGTTAATTAGTTAATCTCAGTTTCATAATTTTATTTTCAGTTTTACTAATACAAGTTCCATTTCAAATTTCAATGTCTTTTCTCAATTCCATGTCATAACTGTTAATCACTGTTACTTTAGCTTCTCTTCCAGCTCATTAAGCTCACATAAGCTTGTTATAGCTTATGTGAGTTGTTTGAGGTTTAACTCTGCTTCAATTTCAAGTTTACTCAAAAAAGTCAAAAATAGTCAAATATGAAAGTCAAAGCAGTTTAGGAGTATTTCTGGTTTTAATAGTTGTGATATTGAATTTGAAGTTCATTTAATCATTTGAATTCAGCTTTGGTCATTTTTCACAAGGTTTCAAAGGTTTAAGTTCATTCGGTTTTTAATAAAGGAGTGTTTGGAATTGTTGGGATTTTGATTAAAATGGATTTGGTTAGTTAAATTTGAGTTAATTGAGTTATAAAACTGTTTTTAAGAAGCTTTGTCAATAAAATTTTCAAATATTCAAGTCTTATTAGTGCATTCAAGTTTTGCCCAAGCTGTATCAGTCATGTATTTTATCCCAAACAAGCTTTTGCATCAGAGATTTTAAAGGTTAAAAGCAGTTTCAAAGTAAGTATGAGTTGGTTTTTATTTTCCTTAGCTTACTCTATTTTAAGTGCTTGTAGCTTATTTCCTTTTTAGGAGCTTTTAGATAGCTTCAAATTGAACTGATAAATACCTGTTCTGCCCTTTGTGTTCTGCTACATCAACCACTTATTTGGCTTCTTCAGAGCTGATTTTCAGCTTATGTTGTAGTTTAGATTGCTGGTTTATTGCTTCCCTAGGTATCTAGTAGTATAGGCTTTATCAGTAATTCCATTAGAAGCCCCTTAGGAGCTTTTTGTTTAGCTTATTTTGGTTCGCAAGTGTCCTTTTCATTCCCTAGTTCTGCTGAAATAGTTAACCCTTAGTCCTATTCAGCTCTAGTTTGGATATTTGAACTCTGGTAGGTGGTTTTTAATAAGCTGATTTTAGTTTATTTTTAGGAATTATCTAAGCTAGTTAAATTTGGGCTTAATGTGGCTTGTTCAGGATTGTTTGGCGGATTATGGATAGAATCTGATATTGTGTTTTAATGCGTATAGGTTGTGCTTATTAGGCTTTGTATAGTTGCATTAGATTATTTTTAGTCAGAATAGGCTTATTTTAGGTTGTTACAGCTTATGGGTACCTTTTAGTAGCTTATAGCTTATTCTCTAATTTTTTTTCATATCAGTTAGTTACCCAATAGCTCTATCTGCATTCACTAGTTGTTTTTCTTAATTTTCCTAGATTCATATTATCATTTTAGACTTTTCTGTAATTTTTCATAATTTTCCATGTCCATTTACTATTTTTCTGCATTTAAATTCAGTTTCTAGCCATTTTAAATACCATTTAATTGAAATAATTCAAAAAAATACAAAATAAATTTTTTTGGGTTTAGAAAAATCAAAAAGACACAAAAAATATTTTTCAATATTTTTCTTACTTTAAATTGGATTTTCTAGCCATTTAATTAGTTTTAAATTCATAGAAAATAGAGAAAGATCATAAAAATGCACATCCAGTTTTGAAAATTATTTTTACTTAGTTAAGATTTTTTAAAAATATTTTTGTAATTTTCTCATTAGTTTTCATAATTTTTAGCTTTTTAATTCTATTTTAAAATTACAAAAATAGTTTTTAATTCAAATAAAATCGAGAAAAATCATAAAAATTAGTTTTAAATTTCAAATAATTTTTAAATAACATTTTTAGCTGTAGAAAAATATTAGATCACTTTTAGGGGTTAAAATAGTTTAGTTTGCATTTTAGTTGCGTTTTTATAATTACGTTATTTGCGTTTTTAGTTTTAAATTGCAGTTATAATTACTTGTTTGCATCATAGATTCAGTAGTTTTAATTGCCTTTTATTATATTTGCTTGCCCCGTAGTTTAGAAATCACTCAAAATCCTTTTTACCCATTCAAATCCCTAATTACGTGATGCGAGTTTAAAACTCCATTCATCCCTCGTTGAGAGAACGACCCGGGAAATACATTTCTTTGTATTTCTTCGGAAAATATCTACACTACGAAAACGAATTATCAAGTACCTCCATGACCATACACAAATATTAATTCTTGCTTACATGTTTTAAAAACGTTTATAACAGCATCATATATGCTTTTTTGTTTACTATTTAGCCTTGGAATCGATTCATCTCTTTTCTGCGCTAACATCTCCCTGTTGGAATTCCTTTCTTCCATTAATAGGCGGTTGTTTAATTGATCCAAGAGTTCTTTTGGAGGTGGCCACAAACCGTAATTCTGGACCGATTTGCCACAACTGCTAAGTATTATTTCCAATTTGTATAATATGTACCCTTCCAATTCTGCATCATTCGCATGGTAGTTGGGTATACGCACTTGTTCTGAGAAAATTGCTGGAATATCATGTCCCATCTCTCACCAATATTTATTCCATAAGTGCAAAGGTTTTGCAACTTCACAATGAGTAAGTAGCCTTGCAAAAAGGAACCTTAGTTCTGTAGATGAAGCTGACCCGCACGCTTCTTCAAGAGCTGTATCCCATTCTTTGTCGTCACCAAGCAAACCAAGGGCATCACACGCAGCACGATATGTAGAATAGACAATTTTGTTGACTGATCTGAGCTCTTGATACGCATACAACGCGTTTTCGGGGTCAAAGGAAACTTTCTTTTCTTCGAGCAAGTTTTTCAACCACCTAGGCAGTGAACCTAATCGTTGTAGTGTAGTATTAGGGTAAGCATCGGGATTGATATCGTTCTCTAGGGGAATAGGAATGCTAGTGAGAAATTACTACGCTAAGGTTGGGGTTGAGGAAGATTATTTTTTTATCTTTTTTATATTTTTTTTAGAAAATTAAAGGTACGATCTCGGGGTTTGGATTTGAGGGTGGTACTTCTACCGATTACTCTACTATTTTAATTATTTAAGCTAAGGGGTAGTCTATGTCTATTGAAGTGTGCTCGTATGATGATTAAAGATGTGTCTACCTAGATACTATTACTCCCTAGTTATCTTTTATTGATGGTTGAATTGTCACGTCCTTATTCTTAAAGCGTTGTGTTTTCTAAGGTCGTAGGCTGTGCTTTTATCCCTAACTCTTTGAAGCTACCTAAGGTTAATGACTACAAAATCTCTAGGATTCATAAACCTAACACTAAGGTTTTCTTTTGATTTTTAGCCTACAATTCCACTAGTAATTATAAACTAATGTTCACAAAGATTAATCAAGCATTAATAACACAACGACGGCTTTAAGCACTCCTAAGCCAATTACAATTAAGATAAGAGCCAACCAATCAATATTTAATAACTAGGTTTCATAGATCTAAGCAAACACACAAGTAAATTAGCCGAACATGTTAAACATGCAAGCATACACATATTCAATTGAAGACATAATGAAATCAAGGGAATAAATAACTTATCTCTATGTAAAATAGGGTATTAGAACCCTAAAATACTATCCAAGATGGACTACAATCGTTTTTGGTTTTTACTCCACAAGTCTACCTCTCTTAAAGTCTGAAAATTCGAATTCTACATATAGAGTTACAACTGCGACGTCGTCACCTTTTAATTATGACGCCATCAGGTCGCCGCCATTAGGGTTTCGTCTTGGCCAAGTCAACTTTGGGACGACGTCACCTTATGGTTGTGACACCGTCAGCTTCAGCTTCTGACGCCGTCTGAATCTGGATCTAGGCCGTCTGGGGTGAAAAGTCTTCATGACGCCCTACTCTTCAAAGCCTGACGGCGTCAGGTGTAAAATAGCAATTTCACTCCTGAGTCGTCACAAATATAGGGACGACGTCGCCGTTTGTTTATGACGCCGTCTGGTGCACTTCTAGTAGCTTAAGTGTATTGATCTTGACTTTAGCCATTTTCTTCACATATTCACCCCTTTTTGTCCAAATAAGCATCATTCCAGCATTTTGCCTTCAAGAGACCTAAAAAGTGAATAGGAATGAAATTAAGCAGTAACGGATATAAAAGTGGGCGATTAAGGGCTTAAATGACCCCTTAAAAGTGTATGTTTTAAATCCTTATCAAATACCCTTACACTTGGTATTTGCTTGTCCTCAAGCAAATGTGCTTTTGGCCACTCAATTTATAAGTTAGGGGGCATAAAGCAATGGTTTAACATAATTCATTACAAGTATAAGTCCCGAAAAAGTCATAACAAGCACGGAAATTATATACTAGCACCTCACAATTGGTGTTTGGATACTCTCATCTCTCGAGTGTATATGAAATATATCAAATCGAAATGGAAGATAAACACTCATTAACCGATCATAGTACATAGATTACCATAGGCTTGAGACTAGATCAAACCTCCACCTCTTTGGCATAAGCACCTAGGAACAACTATCTAAGAGGTCTTTTAAACGGTTGTAACATTAGGCTTACGGTAGGGAAACAAAGGGTTTGGTTGGATAGGCGATTTAGTGGTGGCAAGTCAAAAATCTTTACGTTACAAGCATGAGAAGAATGGCGTTGCTAAGCCAAGATTAGACTCTCTAAACTCTCGATAACTTTGAAACAAACAAACATAGATATAAAGATAAATGTAGGATGGTAGCCCATTTTTTTTTCATTTCATACACTTTTATTCTACCACCCTCTACGATAACATCAAAATATAAGGGATTTATAGGCACATCCCTACACTTGAGTTTTTATTACTCTAACACTAATTTGATCCGAATTGAAAAGATCAAAACACTTGGAGTACATTATTACGTAGATAAAGGGAATTTGAATTTAACGTTCTTTCTCGTCACTCTATAAAATTTAAATTTACCCATGAGTCCCAATCGTCCCAAAATCGTATAAAAAAGATATGACTCGACTTAGCAACTTATGCAAGTAACTAGATAATTGAACTAAGGGTTTAGTATGATAACAATAATGCACTAAAAGTGAGTGCATACAAGGTAGGCTAAGGTGATTTGGGTGTACATTTGGGGGTGGATTGTAAACAATGCTCTTCATTGATATTCCGGAAAATCGAAACATCACGAGAACCGCTAAAAGGATATGCTCTAAGGGGTTAACTAGCGGTATCGTGTACTAAAGATGAGTACAACGCAAGGGTGTGGGGGAATTACTCAACCGATGTGGAAGAAGTAATTATAATACGGGTATCAAACAAGGGTTATCCTAATGCCTCTTATCATTTAGTTATTCCTAACTACACAAGTGTAATCTCACTAGCGATCTCAGGATGCATCACAAAACAAGTTCTAGAATCTACTATACTACCAGTACACTCTCGAAGCATTAAAGATGAATTCTTTAATTCCTACAAATCTAGGGGTGAACCTCACATTTTTGGGGTGGAATTTGAGTGGTAAAGGGTTTTTGTTCTAGTCATATAACTTCCTATCCATGAGACGCTTTATTAAGACTAAAGACCCACTCCTACATGTCATGAAATTTTTTAAATTTGGTGCTAAAATTACCCAACCGATATTTCTCATAGTTTATTACACAAATGAAATATGACAAGACAAATAGTCAAGGATAAGCATAGTTTCAAAGTTCCCGTTTTATTCTCCCTCCCTACACTTAAACTGAACATTGTCCCCAATGTTCCCCGAAAGTATCAAAGTTATGATACAGAAGGTAATTAAAAGAGAAAGAAACTAATACTCCCCTGATTAGCTCGGTAGGATCCGTGTGAAGTAGTGGTTAAATTCTTTCCAAGAATAATGTATGCGTGAAAAGCTCCATCCAATCTTATGTTTCTTCTTCTTGATAAATAAAACCTGCCCACTTTAAGAAAACAGACGAAACCTTCGCGTAAAATCGGCGGTAAAACTATATATGACTCTACTAAACTAGGATATAATGCTTGTGGAATGGATGTTTGCAGATTTTCTAGAAAATTAAGACCTGAGAAATTCCAAAATTTTATAAGTAGCATAGAAAACGAGAGAAAGTTAGATAAGCTGTTTCTGCTCCTCCTGACGCCGTCAAGTTGCAATCCTGACGCCGTCAAGTTATCTTGACGGAAACTGGTCTGCTGCGCTTTTCTGGAAAAATTACATATTTAAAATCTGGAAAAATTTCTGCAAAACATCCATTATGACTCGATACAAGCATTTGACTCTAACAAACAAACATATATATTTTTTTCAAGAATTGTAATTCTCATGTTCACGTTCTTTTGAAAACGTGTGTAATCTTCCCTACACTTATCCCTTTTGTAAAATACCTTTAAATGTAATTAAGACGAGGTTAAAGACAAAATAAAGCATTTTCACAAATTCAAAAATGAGAATAAACAATCAATGAAAAGATATATGACACACAAATAAACAATCAGTGAAATGAGAATAAATTTGAGGATTCTCCAATATGCTTCATGAGGACATATGAATCGGCCATCAAGATAATTCTGGATTTCATCAATCAATTGTTGCGGCTGCGCTGACGAAGTATACGCTTCACCAATAGATCTTGTTACTTTGGCAAATATTATGTCGGTTCCTTTTGATATATATTTAAACAGATATTTTATCAGCATGCTCCACCCACAGTATTCCACATTGATATGAGCTTCAAATTCCAGGCATAGATCACGGTTATACGGCATGACATACCCATTGTCAAGCTTTATCTGACCTTTCGCCGCGAAAGTATTTCCTTGCCTTCTTCGATAATGTGGATAACCTTTGTCATCAAAGAAACTGTCATTATTGTATTTCTTTGGGAACTTTTTTGTGCACATATCGCCTTTCATACATGGTGCATTCGGGGTTGGCCTTGCCACAGGGCCCATGCATCATCATCTCTGAAACAATTTTATAAGTGCGCGGATCAGCCTGAGGATCAGGTAACTCTGCACAAATGTATTGGTCGACATCTTGAGCGTTCTCTATTTTTGTTGATGAAGAAATCCAAAGCAGTGTGTGACAATGTGGTAGGCCACGCTTCTGAAACTCGATAGTGTACAATACTACAGGGAGAAAATTTTGAACAAATAAAATTAGAATAACACGTTGGCATACTACATTATGCAAGCATCAATGAAAAAATGAGATTGAAAGATAAAATACGAAGCTTTATTTCTAAAAAAAATAGGCATACCTCCTATCACACAACCAAATGTCCGCCTTCCCTTCATAAACTTGACAAATGATTTGACTTTTTGCTCAAAGACTATGCATACTATATCCGCCCTATCCGCTGTTGTCAAATGAGGAAACTGACCCATGCATCTTTGTATCTCAGGCCACTTTACATTGCAAATCGCCAATGCATCCAAATAATGGCTGTACATATACCTCGGACCTCCAGTAAATGAGGAAGGCAATATAATGCGAGAACCCGCCTGCGACCCATCATGATATCCTCTTGAAATTGCATCATAAAGGACTGACAAAAAATATCCTCGAATATCGCTTTGGTGTGTTCTATAAAAATCCATCCTATTTTGTTCTATGCAACAGTATACGCCAACGACATACTGCTGAAAAAGCCTTCCAGTCTGAAAAAGCAGGTTATAATTATCATGCCTCTGGTGTAACTGATATGTGTAGAATGCGTTCATCGAGACCCGTTTTGGCTCGATGTTTGGATCCGTTGTTCTTAACTTCAGCTTTGCATGATACCCTGGTTGACCATAGATGAATATCAACGGAAACTGCAACGACATGTATGACAGATTCGTTCCAAACGGTCAGGTTTATTACACAAATCAACCACTTGTGAATGGTCAACCGTAATAAAAGTCAAAACAGTCTAAAACCAATGCAATATCCCCTGGAATTTAGTGAATTCCCGGATCGTTAAGTCCCACGGAGGTTGAATGGTGTTTGAAAACGTTCAGACGTAGAATGATCACTAAGGATAATGACCAGTAAGGATTTTGATTGATAACTACACTACTGATTGATTGGAATTGTATTTGGATACAGAACTATAAAGCACAACAATCAGATTAAACAAACGTGTATAAAAATGTAAATAAAAATGAAAATTTAAAAACTACAAGGACTTAAAATGACAAGTTTAAAACTAAAGGGTATAAAATGAAAATCTAAAAACTTTTTAAACTTAAAGAAAATTAAAATCTAAAAAGAAAATATTTTACTAATATTATATTAATTTAATATTAATTAATTAATTAAAACTATTTTAAACTTATTTAAAACTTAGTTAAATTAATCTAAAAAGATTTATAATACAAAATTAACTAAGAAAATTACAAATTTATTTTCTAAAAATCTAGAATAACTTAAAAGATTTATAAAAATTAAAAACAAATATTTTTGTCTTTTATCTAATGTTTTATAAATTAAAAAGTTAATTAATTATTTAAATCTAATTAAACTAATTAAAGGATTAAAATTAGAAAATAAAAAGGGAAAATTATAAGATTAATTTTTATATGTTCTAATTAAGTTAACAAAGCTAAGAAAAATATAAAAACATGGTTCATTTAATTAAAATTTGTTTTACTACTTAATACTTTAATATTAACTAATTATTAATTAAACTATTATTAATTATTAAAAATACTAGATGACAAAGGAAAAATCTGAGAAAATTCCTAAAAATACTTTAATATGACAGAAACTTAAAAAAAATATAAAAACAGATAAGTGCTTAATAATAAGCTGAAAAGAAAATTAAAAAGCTAATTTATATTAAATAAACGCTATCACTATTTTTAAAATTGATGTTTTTGTGTTTTTTATTTTACAAAACTATTTAACTACTAAAAATAAGCAACTTTAATAAAGACAAAAATTTTGAAACTTAAAAATAAGCAGTATGTAAGCTAAAGAGCTTAACAGTTTAGGCTTTTGGCTTATTTTGATTATTCAAGCTTAAATAAGCTTGAAATAAGCTTCACAAATAGAACCAAAGGTGAAATAAGATACAAACAAGCTAAGAGTACTTAAATGAAGCTAAAAGGCACAAATAAACACACTGATAAGCTATAAATAAGCAAATAAGCAATTACTCTAATCCTATAAACCAAACAGGCCTGCAGTCAAACTTATAAGCAATTTAAGCTTATGAAATAAGCTGAAAAGCTCAAAATAAGAACTGAGGTATTGAGATGGGTTGGTGAGCTTTCTAAAAAGTCCAAGCTCACACACTGGGGTCCACTAATAAGCTTATGACAAGCTTTTGAAAAGGCTTGTGCACACTGAGTCTTTAGTGTACACAGAAATGGGACAAACAAAAAGCTATAAGCAACCCTATCAAATAAGCTAGAAAGTTAAAAATAAGCACTGGACCTTAGAGATGGCTAGATTGGCTTTCCAAAAAGCTATGGGTCAAAAGCTAAGGTTCACTAATAAGCTCTGTGTGAGCTTGTGAAAAAGGCTCAACTACACTGATAACTCAGTGTAGTGAGTGATTTTTGGAAAATAACATGAGCATGATAAGCAGTCCAAATAAGCTCAAAAATGGAAAATAAGCATTCAAACATTAAACTAGCCAGATGGGCTTTACAAAACAACAAAAGTTATAAGCTAAAGCTAACTAATTAACAAGATACAAGCTTATGAAATGAGCTCACTCAACTGTGCACAGGGCACTTTTTCAGAAAAGTGTCTAAAATAAGCTAAAGAATAAGCAGTTTAAAAAGCTAACTAAAAATTATAAAAATTACCATGATTAAGATGAGCAACTAAATTCTAATATTCCAAAAGCATAAAACATGAAACTCTATATTAAATCCTATAGAAAATTATCTATTTTATTCAAAAACTGATTATGTGAAAATTTGACTTTTTAAGTTATGAACTAAGTTTGACTTATATGAACTTTGGATCAATCCTACTCACTGATTATGTTGTATTAAGCTAGATAGAGATGAAATGAAGCTAGATTAACAAGTAATGGACAACTGAGATAAAATTTATATTTCAAATCCTAACAGTTAATTATCAAATAAAGGTTTCAAGCTATTGTAACTTTTTATTAAATGAGCACTGATTTTTATTTTATATCTGAGCTATTATGACCTAATGTGACATACAACAAACAAGAACAATGACTTGAACACCTTCTAACACAGTTAACTCAATGAATCCAAACAACCCTTTAACAAACTGATTTTGTGATTTTCAAAACAAATAAATGATTTGAACCTCAACTCTGATTCTAAACTTTATTTTATGATTATATCAATCCAAAGAAGCATAAAAGATCAGCAATTCAAGCATGAAACACAGATATGAACCATATGCAATTTCAACTGTGAAAATGAAATTTTTAGCACTAACCAATATCAAAGAACAAGCAACCTATTTTAATCTATATTATCACTTAACAATACCACTGAAACATAAAAACATAAGGCTTTAAGCAATTAAATAACTTAAAAAGTAAATGCTAAAATGGAACAAAAAAGCTTACAAAATGGAATCCAAGTAAAAACTGAGAACCAAAGATCAAGACCACTTCCTATAGCTTCCCAAGAAGCATCTAACCCAAGGGCAATCCAGAATCAACCCTGCTCCAGCTTTCTTTCTTCATCATTTTTGATTTTTCTATTTTTTTTTATTTATAACTAATTTTTTTGTATTTTTGATTTTTAATTTTAAACTGAGTTTGAAAGTTTCTAAAAGCTTTTAAAAGCTTTATAAGGAGCTTATATGAGCTTTTTAGTCCTTAACATCCAGTATGAATAACTTTAAGCTAATATGAGGATTTTAATATACTGAACTTGATAAATACAGTACTTGAAAGCTTAAAACATACACTTGAAAATACAAATTAACTAAAACGAGCTAAGAAAATTACAATTACTCTAGATATCTCCCACATTGCTTTATTCTCTCTTTATATTGATCTCTTTGGGCTTGGTGTCGACTTCTGAATGTTTCCCACTTGATTTCAACCCTTGAATTCATCAATCTCATCATAATCGTCCATTTGGCATTTTGGCGGCAAAAGTTGTTTGAGCAGGTTTTTGCAATTAAGGAATTTTGGGAGGATGTGGAGGTGGAAGGGAGTGGTTAAACAGCTGGGGGACAGGTGGTGGTGAGATGGTAGACAGGTGGTGGTGAAAACCACCCTGGTTTTGAGTTTGCAGGCGTGGGTGAGGATGATGTACAGTGGAGGCGGGAAAGTGGGTTTGACCCTGGTAGATATTAATAGACGGGGTTCAAATTAGGGGGGTTCAAGGGGTAAAAAGGGTCACGGGTTTAATTGGCAGGGGTTCATGGGCAAAAGGTTTGGGCTTTTGGCTTTGGGCTTGGATTAATAAGGATCCGGTTTGGTTTGTAGTTTATATCACAAGGACCATTTTTGTAATTTGTGCAAAGTTGAGGGACCTGATATGTAATTATTCCAAAGTATCTTCAAGGACCTAACCTGCCAAATATGATAAACCAAGGACCATAAATGTAATTATTTTCCATTTTAAATTTCCAAGGACTATTTTTGACAATTTTTAAACTTTAGGGACTAAAGTTGTCATTTTGTAATTTTTAAACTTTGAAGGGTTTGTTTTGACAACTTTTGAATCCCATGGACCTTAAATGATATTTTGCTTTATTTTGATTTACCAGGGACTAGTTTTGACAACTTTTGAAACTTGGGGGACTAAAAATGCCAATTATGCAAACTTGATACGTTTTTCACCTGCTTTTGGTATTTTTGCATTTGAAACACATAAAACACTTATTTGTGATATTTTTATCATTTTGATGCTTTGACAGGTGTTTTTGGATGTTTTTGGCAGTCTAAAAGGTACAAAAATGATGAGTATTTGCATACTCATCAATCCCCCACACTAAAATATTGCTTGTCCCTAGCAATCTTTTATGAAAATTTAATGGATTTCATCTCTTTACCAAAAGCCATTACTTCTGGAGTAGCCAATTGTTTTAGTTCAAGTAAGAACCTTGGTACAATGATAACCAAATGATTTTGAGCAAATCACCAGCTTTTAACGGTTTTGATTTGTCTTTACCAGAAGCCGTTTGCTTCTGGACTAGCCAACTCTTAGATAAAATATCTTTGGTGAGTCGATTACCAATTATGGTTTTCCAACTGCCTTTACCACAAGCCATAAACTTGCGGGCTAGCCAACTCTTTACTAATTAAAGATATGGTGAGTTGAGCACCATACAATTTTGGGCAAATTGCAAGCCATCAACGGATTTGAGATATCTTTACCAAGAGCCGTTTGCTCCTGGATTAGCCAATCCTTTTGTTTATTAGACATGGCGGACTGATAACCGTAAGCTGAGTAAGTGCAAAACACTTACTCCAAAAAAAAATTTGGCCAAAAATGGGGGAATTGGGTGGTATAATTACATGATAAAATTCGTGAGAATTCCCCCCACACTAGAAATGAATATTGCCCTCAATATTCAAAGTACCGGCTGTTATGCCGAAACATAGAACGTAAAAAGGAAATACTACGGCCATTATTTTATTTTTTTATTATTTTTTTATATATACACTTTTTTTTTTTTTTTTTGAAATCATATATACAACAGCAGGGGGCAACTCCCCCACACTAGGGTGGTAGAAAGTAGAAAGAAGTCAGAAATATGGGTGAAAACCCATATGGTGTCCTACTGTTTTTGATTGCCGAGTCGCTAGCTTTACTCGATCCCCGCATTCATTGGTTCATGGGGAAAGTTTGTAGATCTGGGACAACCATAGGTGGAATGTCCTCTCCAAAATAGTGTTTCAATCGATGACCATTCACTTTAAAATTTGGACCATCGGGTTGAGATAACTCAATGGTACCATAAGGAAATACTTTAGTGATGGTGAATGGTCCAGACCAGCGGGATTTTAGTTTTCCTGAGAAAATCTTCAATCTTGAATTGAAAAGAAGGACTCGATCACCGACGTTGAAAACGCGGTTCTTGATTTTGGAGTCATGAATCTTCTTTGTCTTTTCTTTGTAGATCAAAGAGTTCTCGTATGCTTGATCACGGAGTTCATTTAATTCATTCATTTGAACTTTCCGGTGATCACCAGCTGTCTGAATATCGAAGTTGGCATGTTTTAAGGCCCAGTATGCTTTGTGCTCAAGCTCAATTGGTAGATGACACGCCTTTCCGTACACAAGCTTGTATGGAGTACACCCGATTGGTGTTTTATAAGCTGTACGGAAGGCCCAGAGTGCGTCATCTAGCTTATCCGACCAAGAGGCACGGTTTTCGCCTACTGTCCTCTCCAGAATTCTTTTAATCCCTCGGTTAGAAACTTCCACTTGCCCACTTGTTTGGGGGTGGTACGCAGTAGAGAGACGGTGAGTTACACCATACTTTTGCATGACTCTATCAAACTGGTCATTGCAGAAATGCGTACCACGATCACTGATTATAGCTCGTGGAGTTCCGAATCTAGCAAAAAGAGATTTTAAGAATTTCACAACAACTCGGGCATCGTTGGTAGGCAAAGCTTTCGCTTCAACCCATTTTGACAAATAGTCAACGACCACAAGTATGTATTTGTTTCCTCGAGATGATGGAAATGGCCCCATAAAGTCAATGCCCCAGATGTCAAAAATCTCACATACTTGAATGGCGTTTTGCGGCATTTCATTTCTTTGTGAGATATTTCCGTGACGTTGACAAGCGTCACAGATTTTGACAAATTCGTGGGCATCCTTATAAATAGTGGGCCAATAAAACCCGAAATCAAACACCTTTTTGGCGGTGTAATTTGGACTATGATGGCCCCGGTGGGTCCAGCATGGCAAGCTTTGAGAATGTCCATAGCTTCCTATCCATAAACACACCGTCGGATGACTTGATCCGCATAGATTTTGAATAAGTAGGGGTCGTCCCAGAAGTAATGTTTAACATCCTTGAAGAATTTGTTCTTCTGTTGGGTCGACATTCCTTTCACTATGAAGTTACCCGCATGGTAATTTGCGAAGTCAGCAAACCATGGGGTAGTAGAGTTTCCACGAAAAGTAACCGCATTGAGTGTTTCGAGAGGAAATGTTTCATTTATTTCCTTTTCTCTAAAACATCTTGGTGTGGGTTTTCTAATCGGGACAGATGATCAGCAGCCAGGTTCTCAGCTCCTTTTTATCACGTATAATGATATCAAATTCTTGCGGGAGGAGAACCCAACGAAGCAATCTCGGCTTTGCATCTTGTTTTGCAAAGAGATATTTGAGAGCCGAGTGATCCGTATACACCACGCATTTGGTCAAGATTAAGTACGGCCGAAACTTCTCAAACGCATACACCACTGCTAGTAGCTCTTTTTACTGTAGTGGTGTAATGGGTTTGAGCTTCAGTCATAGTCTTACTTGCGTAGTGGATAGGCTGAAAATGTTTGGTTATACGTTGCCCCAGGACTGCACCGATAGCAAAATCACTTGCATCGCACATGAGCTCAAAAGGCAAGTCCCAGTCGGGAGCAACGAGAATGGGTGCTTCAGTAAGCTTTTTCTTTAATGTTTCAAAAGCTTTGATGCACTCGGGTGAGAAGATAAAAGGAGCATCTTTTTCAAGAAGATGGGTCATAGGCCGAGCGATTTTAGAAAAATCTTGTATGAATCTGCGATAAAAACCGGCATGACCTAAAAAACTCCTAATACCTTTGACGGTAGTAGGATGAGGCAATTTAGCAATAACATCGACTTTTGCTCTATCGACCTCAATCCCGTTTTTTGAAATCTTATGGCCAAGGACTATGCCTTCTTTGACCATAAAGTGGCTCTTCTCCCAATTTAGACAAAGATTGGTGTCTTCACACCGTTTGAGCATTTTTTCTAAATGGGAGAGACATGTTTGAAATGAATCCCCAATGACCGAGAAGTCATCCATAAACACCTCCATTGTTTCCCCGATCATGTCGTGGAAAATTGCCATCATACATCGTTGGAACGTGCCAGGAGCATTACATAGGCCAAAAGGCATACGTCTGTAGGCAAAAGTTCCGTATGGGCAGGTGAATGTGGTCTTTTCTTGATCCTGTGGATCAATGGGGATCTGAAAATACCCCGAGAAACCATCAAGGAAACAATAGTACTCGTTCCCTGCTAATCTCTCAAGCATTTGGTCCATGAAGGGTAGAGGAAAATGGTCTTTTCGGGTGGCGTCATTCAACTTACGATAGTCAATGCAAACACGCCATCCCGTAACCAATCGAGTTGGAATTAACTCGTTTTCTTCATTTGTGACAACAGTAATGCCACCCTTTTAGGAACACAGTGAATTGGGCTAACCCAAGGACTATCTGAGATCGGGTAAATTAATCCTGCATCAAGAAGTTTAAGAACCTCTTGTTTAATAACATCATGGATTTTTGGATTTACTCGTCTTTGATGTTGAACTACTGGCTTGAAGTCATCCTCCATCAAGATTTTGTGAGTACAAAACTCAGGGTTGATACCCTTAATGTTGGAGAGTTTCCAAGCAATTGCTTGCTTGTGTGAATTCAAAACCTTTATCAGAGCAGTCTTTTCATCTTTACTCAAATCTCGAGCAATAATGACGGGTAATTTATCATCACCTTCAAGAAATGCATACTCGAGATGAGGTGGTAAGTCCTTAAGTTCTACCTCAGGAAATTCTTCAGTTTTCTCAACTGACTTGACTTCCTTATTATGAAGCTCGACGGGAGGGAGTGATGATGGATCATCATTGAGCAACTTCTCGATGAGAAGAATATCTCCCTCGATGTCGATAGGAGCGTGATCAATTTCCCATAAAACCGAATCACTAGACAAGTATGCTTCAATCTCTTCTAAGATGAAGTCACTTTCCTCAAACGGAGTGAGAGAAGGAGTAGAATTGGCAATGATGGGTTGAGATGAATGAGTGAGATTATCACTCGAAGAATTATGAACATAACCGAGAACTTCTTGAGAGTACTCTTCAGAAGCAACATCAATGATATCTATTCGGTTAACCGACTCAGAATCATAGTTTGCGGAGTACCTCGAAGTTTGATCAAGGTTAAAGGTGACAGCTTCATTACCCACACGTAATGTGATTTCTTGCTCAAATACATCAATGAGAGCACGGCCCGTTCTCAGGAATCCTCGTCCAACAATGAGGGGAACCCGATGATCGGCATCGAAGTCAACAACCACAAAGTCAGCTGGAAAATGGAACTTTCCTACTTTCACGAATACATCCTCGGCGATGCCAAGAGGACGCGATATTGAACGATCTGCAAGCTCAAGAGTCATGCAGGTAGGAGTAAGGTCCGGAAGAGAAAGTTTCTTCCATACTGAATGAGGCATCAGGTTAATGCTTGCACCAAGATCGGCTAAGGCAAAGCATTCAACCATCCCTGGAAATACACAAGGTAAGAGAAATTTTCCAGGATCTCCAAGCTTCTCGGGAAGCTTCTTTAACAGAACTGCTGAGCAGTTTTCGTTCAGAGGAGTTTTAGCCATTTCAAACAGTTTTTCCTTGTTGCTTAACATGTGTTTGAGAGTTGATGCAAACTTGGGCATCAACATGATAGCATCCGCAAAGCTTATGTCAAAATGTAGTTCTTGGAAAATTTGAAAAAATTTGTCCATTTGATGACTGGCTTTTTCGCGGAGCTTTTGCTCATTTAAACGTGATGGGTAAGGAATAGAAGATTTGGGTTTCTGGTTTTCAACCGAGATGTCATGTGAATAAAAAATAACTCCTGGCTTAGACTTGGGTTTCAGGACAACTTGAGGTTGGACATTGTTGGTACCTCCGTTATTAGTAGGAAGTTCCTTGTCCTTTGTCGCCTCATGTTCATGTTCCACTACCTTAGGAGAAAAAGAAGAAGAGGTAGTAGGAATAGCTGGTCCATCATATGAAGCACCACTTCTGGTTGTGATCGCCTTTGCATCGCCCCTCGGGTTAGCGATCGTGTTGCTCGAAAGTTTTCCTGAGCCCGAGGGTTGATCATTTAAAGACTTCTTAATGTCAGAAATCTGGCTAACCAACAACCTGTTCATTTCATCTTGGGATTTCATGAATTGCTTCAATAGCTCATCAGATGATGGTCCAGTTGGAACAATGACGTGAGTTTGATTAGGAAAATTCTGGCCTTTATTGTTCGGATTAGGGCCTTGATTTTGAAAATTTCCTTGGCTAGGATTCATATTCCCATGAAATTGATTCCCTCGATTGAAATTGTTTTGATTAAAGTTTCCTTGATGTTGGAAACCTTGATTTTGTCCGGGATAGAAATTACCTTGGTTTTGATAACCTTGGTTCATTCTAGGTTGGTTCTGATTCCGGTTTTGCATGTTAGGATTCTGGTTAAAACCGGGTGGTCCCTGATAAGTATTAGCACGGTAGTTTGGTTCATTTTGAGGACGGTATTGATTAACTCCCTGATGTGAAGTACCGGCTATAGCATTGGCTTCAAACGGACTACCATCTGTGGCAGTACAGTTGTAGTATGCATGAGGGCCACCACAAGTAACACAGACCTCGACTTTCTTCACTTCACCATGTGATGGTGTCTGTGTGAAAGTGACTTTCTTTTGGTTAGCAAGAACCAAAGCCTGAATAGTATCCGTGAGTTTGTCAATCTTAGCATCGGTGCTAGATGTACTCACGTGAGATGAAGTAGAAGGTCCTGCATTAGACTGAGTTTGATATGTCTTTGTTCGTACAGGGCGGACCTGGGACTTGTTTTCTATGATTTGCAAGGCTTCTTTTGTGGTCTTGCTCAGGAAATTACCTCCCGCGGAGGCATTTAAAGAGTCTTGGTCAGTTTGGCTCAGACCATTGTAGAAAGTATCCATTTGCATTAAATCGGTAAAACCATGATGCGGACACTTCCGGAGCAACTCTTTGTAACGATCCCATGCCTCACCGAATGATTCATCAAATCTTTGAGCGAATTTCAGTATCTCATTCTTAAGACTTGTAGTTCGGGATGGAGGATAGAACTTGTTAACAAACTTAGTGACTAAATCTTCCCATGTCTCAATGGAACGAGGGGGTTGTTTCTCAAGCCAAATCCGGGCTTGTCCCTCTAGAGAGAATGGGAACAGAAGAAGCTTAATTGCTTCATGTGGGACATTCTTGTATTTGATGGTCGATGCAATCTTGTTGAACCATCGAATATGTGCATGAGGGTCGTCCCTCTCAAAACCATAAAATTGGCTTTGGGTTACAAGATTAAGCAACCCGGTTTTGAGCTCGAAGGTATCAGCCACGATGGCTGGGACAATAATGGCATCTCCGTAACCCTCGATGGGTGCTTGGAGAAGCTCATTCATCGGTTTATCTTCTGCCATTACGACAGGGGGTGGTGGTGCTAGACGTT
Source organism: Chrysanthemum makinoi (assembly GCA_910596185.1). Lineage (NCBI taxonomy): Eukaryota > Viridiplantae > Streptophyta > Magnoliopsida > Asterales > Asteraceae > Chrysanthemum > Chrysanthemum makinoi. Next base: position 197,601,247 of record OU343223.1, on the reverse strand, counting down.
CCTCAGTCACGGCTGAAGGAGCAGAACGTCCTCTACGTCTACGCGGAATACTTGCAAGCTCTGAAAGTGGACTTGTGGAGCTGGAAGAACGAGTGCGCATGCACTAAGTTTAAAAATCAGTTTTCAAAAACAAATGCGAGGCAAAATGACAAGTGAACTTAAACCAATAATCACAAATGAAATGGCTTCTTTGAAAAAGGTACACCAAATCACAAAGGACACAAAGGCAAGTTTTGATCTGTAAGATTGGGAACTTATTAATGTTCACACCCCCAGTTGGTAGGTGTTCTGCCTTGGTTTGCGGTGGTTGATTTTTATGTATTTATTAAGTACCACTAAAAAGACGTAGGTATGGATTTGTGCTAAGGGTTTAAAAACTTTTGGACAATATTTTTGGTATCGTCTCGTTTAACCAAATCGTACCTCTTTAAGAATCACCTTAAAGAAAATACAGGATAGAAAACGTTACGATTGTTTTGTTGTTTTAAATTTTTTTTTTGTGTTGTTAACACTTTAGGAAAAGTGTTAAAGAACTTTTGGTTTTAATAATTTTACAAAAAAAAATTGTTTACAAAAGGTGGTATATGTGCAAGTATGGGTCTGAAAATGTTTAAAACACGCTTACAGCCTCCCCGGCAGCGGCGCCAAAATTTGATTCGTTCCAAACGGTCAGGTTTATTACACAAATCAACCACTTGTGAATGGTCAACCGTAATAAAAGTCAAAACAGTCTAAAACCAATGCAATATCCCTTGGAATTTAGTGAATTCCCGGATCGTTAAGTCCCACGGAGGTTGAATGGTGTTTGAAAACGTTCAGACGTAGAATGATCACTAAGGATAATGATCAGTAAGGATTTTGATTGATAACTACACTACTGATTGATTGGAATTGTATTTGAATACAGAACTATAAAGCACAACAATCAGATTAAACAAACGTGTATAAAAATGTAAATAAAAATGAAAATTTAAAAACTACAAGGACTTAAAATGACAAGTTTAAAACTAAAGGGTATAAAATGAAAATCTAAAAACTTTTTAAACTTAAAGAAAATTAAAATCTAAAAAGAAAATATTTTACTAATATTATATTAATTTAATATTAATTAATTAATTAAAACTACTTTAAACTTATTTAAAACTTAGTTAAATTAATCTAAAAAGATTTATAATACAAAATTAACTAAGAAAATTACAAATTTATTTTCTAAAAATCTAGAATAACTTAAAAGATTTATAAAAATTAGAAACAAATATTTTTGTCTTTTATCTAATGTTTTATAAATTAAAAACTTAATTAATTATTTAAATCTAATTAAACTAATTAAAGGATTAAAATTAGAAAATAAAAAGGGAAAATTATAAGATTAATTTTTATATGTTCTAATTAAGTTAACAAAGCTAAGAAAAATATAAAAACATGGTTCACTTAATTAAAATTTGTTTTACTACTTAATACTTTAATATTAACTAATTATTAATTAAACTATTATTAATTATTAAAAATACTAGATGACAAAGGAAAAATCTGAGAAAATTCCTAAAAATACTTTAATATGACAGAAACTTAAGAAAAATATAAAAACAGATAAGTGCTTAATAATAAGCTGAAAAGAAAATTAAAAAGCTAATTTATATTAAATAAACGCTATCACTATTTTTAAAATTGATGTTTTTGTGTTTTTTATTTTACAAAACTATTTAACTACTGAAAATAAGAAACTTTAATAAAGACAAAAATTTTGAAACTTAAAAATAAGCAGCATGTAAGCTAAAGAGCTTAACAGTTTAGGCTTTTGGCTTATTTTGATTATTCAAGCTTAAATAAGCTTGAAATAAGCTTCACAAATAGAACCAAAGGTGAAATAAGATACAAACAAGCTAAGAGTACTTAAATTAAGCTAAAAGGCACAAATAAACACACTGATAAGCTATAAATAAGCAAATAAGCAATTACTCTAATCCTATAAACCAAACAGGCCTGCAGTCAAACTTATAAGCAATTTAAGCTTATGAAATAAGCTGAAAAGCTCAAAATAAGAACTGAGGTATTGAGATGGGTTGGTGAGCTTTCTAAAAAGTCCAAGCTCACACACTGGGGTCCACTAATAAGCTTATGACAAGCTTTTGAAAAGGCTTGTGCACACTGAGTCTTTAGTGTATACAGAAATGGGACAAACAAAAAGCTATAAGCAGCCCTATCAAATAAGCTAGAAAGTTAAAATAAGCACTAGGACCTTAGAGATGGCTAGATTGGATTTCCAAAAAGCTATGGGTCAAAAGCTAAGGTTCACTAATAAGCTCTGTGTGAGCTTGTGAAAAAGGCTCAACTACACTGATAACTCAGTGTAGTGAGTGATTTTTGGAAAATAACATGAGCATGATAAGCAGTCCAAATAAGCTCAAAAATGGAAAATAAGCATTCAAACATTAAACTAGCCAGATGGGCTTTACAAAACAACAAAAGTTGTAAGCTAAAGCTAACTAATTAACAAGATGCAAGCTTATGAAATGAGCTCAGTCAACTGTGCACAGGCACTTTTTCAGAAAAGTGTCTAAAATAAGCTAAGGAATAAGCAGTTTAAAAAGCTAACTAAAAATTATAAAAATTACCATGATTAAGATGAGCAACTAAATTCTAATATTCCAAAAGCATAAAACATGAAACTCTATATTAAATCCTATAGAAAATTATCTATTTTATTCAAAAACTGATTATGTGAAAATTTGACTTTTTAAGTTATGAACTAAGTTTGACTTATATGAACTTTGGATCAATCCTACTCACTGATTATGTTATATTAAGCTAGATAGAGATGAAATGAAGCTAGATTAACAAGTAATGGACAACTGAGATGAAATTTATATTTCAAATCCTAACAGTTAATTATCAAATAAAGGTTTAAAGCTATTGTGACTTTTTATTAAATGAGCACTGATTTTTATTTTATATCTGAGCTATTATGACCTAATGTGACATACAACAAACAAGAACAATGACTTGAACACCTTCTAACACAGTTAACTCAATGAATCCAAACAACCCTTTAACAAACTGATTTTGTGATTTTCAAAACAAATAAATGATTTGAACCTCAACTCTGATTCTAAACTTTATTTTATGATTATATCAATCCAAAGAAGCATAAAAGATCAGCAATTCAAGCATGAAACACAGATATGAACCATATGCAATTTCAACTGTGAAAATGAAATTTTTAGCACTAACCAATATCAAAGAACAAGCAACCTATTTTAATCTATATTATCACTTAACAATACCACTGAAACATAAAAACATAAGGCTTTAAGCAATTAAATAACTTAAAAAGTAAATGCTAAAATGGAACAAAAAAGCTTACAAAATGGAATCCAAGTAAAAACTGAGAACCAAAGATCAAGACCACTTCCTATAGCTTCCCAAGAAGCATCTAACCCAAGGGCAATCCAGAATCAACCCTGCTCCAGCTTTCTTTCTTCATCATTTTTTATTTTTCTATTTTTTTTTATTTATGACTAATTTTTTTGTATTTTTGATTTTTAATTTTAAACTGAGTTTGAAAGTTTCTAAAAGCTTTTAAAAGCTTTATAAGGAGCTTATATGAGCTTTTTAGTCCTTAACATCCAGTATGAATAACTTTAAGCTAATATGAGGATTTTAACATGAAAATTGCACAAACTTGAAATGAAACTGAAACTTGAGATTTATTATTGATAAAGGTTTGAAATATACTGAACTTGATAAATACAGTACTTGAAAGCTTAAAACATACACTTGAAAATACAAATTAACTAAAACGAGCTAAGAAAATTACAATTACTCTCGATATCTCCCACATTGCTTTATTCTCTCTTTATATTGATCTCTTTGGGCTTGGTGTCGACTTCTGAATGTTTCCCACTTGATTTCAACCCTTGAATTCATCAATCTCATCATAATCGTCCATTTGGCATTTTGGCGGCAAAAGTTGTTTGAGCAGGTTTTTGCAATTAAGGAATTTTGGGAGGATGTGGAGGTGGAAGGGAGTGGTTATACAGCTGGGGAACAGGTGGTGGTGAGATGGTAGACAGGTGGTGGTGAAAACCACCCTGGTTTTGAGTTTGCAGGCGTGGGTGAGGATGATGTACAGTGGAGGCGGGAAAGTGGGTTTGACCCTGGTAGATATTAATAGACGGGGTTCAAATTAGGGGGGGTTCAAGGGGTAAAAAGGGTCACGGGTTTAATTGGCAGGGGTTCATGGGCAAAAGGTTTGGGCTTTTTGGCTTTGGGCTTGGATTAATAAGGATCCGGTTTGGTTTGTAGTTTATATCACAAGGACCATTTTTGTAATTTGTGCAAAGTTGAGGGACCTGATATGTAATTATTCCAAAGTATCTTCAAGGACCTAACCTGCCAAATATGATAAACCAAGGACCATAAATGTAATTATTTTCCATTTTAAATTTCCAAGGACTATTTTTGACAATTTTTAAACTTTAGGGACTAAAGTTGTCATTTTGTAATTTTTAAACTTTGAAGGGTTTGTTTTGACAACTTTTGAATCCCATGGACCTTAAATGATATTTTGCTTTATTTTGATTTACCAGGGACTAGTTTTGACAACATTTGAAACTTGGGGGACTAAAAATGCCAATTATGCAAACTTGATACGTTTTTCACCTGCTTTTGGTATTTTTGCATTTGAAACACATAAAACACTTATTTGTGATATTTTTATCATTTTGATGCTTTGACAGGTGTTTTTGGATGTTTTTGGCAGTCTAAAAGGTACAAAAATGATGAGTATTTGCATACTCATCAATGACTTATGAATCTTGCTGATCCTTTTTAGCGGACCATCTCTGTATTCCAGTATAACATCATAATTTGATTCACTTTCGGGTCCACAGTCAAAGACAATAGCCCCAAGGGTATTTGATAACGGAGGTTCATAACCGCGTGGAGCTTCACCGCTGTAAAGCTTCACCTTAAATTCTAAGACATCATGCTGAGCACATTTGTCACGCGCAGTTCTGAATATCTAGACCAGTTCATTGTGGGCATCTAAGAAGTGAATGAGTTCTTGTACGACTTCTGGATCCAAATCAGGCCCATTTGAGCTTGCAAAATGGCTCAACCTATGTTGGAATTCATCCTGCGTGCCATAGATATAGAGCTGCAAAAACTTTGGATCATCATTAACCGGGCAAAGTGAGCCAATCTGATGGTATATTTGGCCGGAGACTTTAAAAACATATGGGCCTCCACCATTGTTGATTGCGTTTTCCACTGTGGCACCGAATGAAGTCATTGCAAAAATCTGATTGTATGTTTCGATATTTTCCATAAAGGCGCATTGTCCAAGCAACTCTTTGATATACTGAGGTGGATCTGTGTCATGGTGCATAAAAACTTTACCACCTCCACAACATAAATGGTATTGAGATGAAGCATCTGTAAAACGATGGCCTGTAAGCCGCTCCGCACGCCAAAATGCAGCATTACAATGACGAAATCACTCAGTACAATCTCCTAGATCATCATACTCAGGCGCTGCGTCTACATCGATTAACAAACCATCATTAATTTAAAGATCTGACAATATATGTTTGGGAAAAAGATGAGCCGCAGAAAAAAATGGCAGTAGCTACCTTGTATCATAGAAGAAAATGACTCTTCGTCAATGTTGCATGTACTATTATCTGAGTCAGAACGGAAACTACTAATGAGAGAACGCTGCCGCACAAACCTTATATGAGGCTGTCCCGCACGCCTATTTCTTTTCTGGTGCTATGATTGACGGCCAACATTTTTTGTAACACCTGCTTGACCATCGGCATGGAGCCTGATTGTTGCTAACAAAAGAAAGCACCATAAAAATTAAAGGCAATCTTGGATGGAGACCATGTGTTTAAAAAATTAAAAAACAAAAAAACGCTTACTTTCAGTTGCATTAGGAGTGGATGGTTCACTAGTGGTGTGACCATGGTTCTCTGAATTCGATTGACGCATAGATGTTGTGGAGGCCTGACATGGTTGTCTTTTTCTTTCCTGAGTGTTCGGCAAATAACAATCATCAGATGTAACACCAGTGTCAACATTACCATGGACAGCTGTTCTTGCTGCTGGAAGACAAATGCATGAAATTCAAAATGAATATTGCATGCAAACAAGTGTGATTCAAAAATTTTGGCACAAAAGAAAATAACAGCACTGACCTTCGCGCACATGTAAAGGTAGCTGCTCAACACCTTTCTGCACAACATCATGTGTGTCTGGGGTGTGCACACGGTCTCTAATGACATCATTCTCCGTTTCTTTTCTTTTTCTGCTTTCTTTTGAAGTACCGGTATTGTGTGCAGGCAATCCTATTGATAATAAAGAACGGTATGAAAGGCTAATTCAGTATTCTATAACACACAATAAAACTTGACACGCTGCATCTGAAAATAGAATATGTAAAGTCACCTTCCATTGTATTAGGAGTCATTGGCTGACCACCAGCGTGCGCATAACCAGATGACTGACACAAGTTAATTGGGCTCCGGGGCTCCTGTTTACACGGCCTGCCTCTTTTTCTAGGCTGGTGCGAAGGTGGGCTATCATCGACACGTAATCCTATTCCAATAAAAAAAGATACCATGACAATGTGATTTAGCGATGACAAATTGGCATGCTAAAACAAACCAATAAAATTTAACAAACCGCATCTGAAAAGAGAAAAGCGCTAGTCACCTTCCATCATATTAAGAGCCATCGGATGACCGATGGTGTGCACATAATTAGATGGCTCACACAGGTACACTGGGTTGTTGGGCGCCTGTTTTCTCAGCCTCCCTCTTTTTCTAGACTGCTGCGAAGGTGGGCTATCATCCACACGTAATCCTGTTCCAATAAAAAAAGATAGCATGAGAATGTGATTCAGCGATCACAAATTGGCATGCGAAAACAAAGCAATAAAATTTAACAAATCACATCTGAAAATAGAAGAGCATTGGTCACCTTCCATCATATTAGTAGCCATCGGCTGATCGATGGTGTGCACATAATCAGATGGCTCACACAGGTGCACTGGGTTGTTGGGTGCCTGTTTTCTCGGCCTCCCTCTTTTTCTAGGCTGCTGTGAACATGCAGCATCATACACAATTGCGCATGTTCCAATAAAAAAAATCATGAGAATGTTATTCAGTGACCCCAAAGTGTTCTGCAAAAAACAAAAGACATCAAAGCACCTCTCGTTGTGCAAGCAGCAGATTGCTGATGAAGAATAGCCACACTATTGTCTGAATTAGGTTGACAACCGGGCACTGCAGAACAATGTTGGACACTGGTGCTGCTAATCGTGCCAACGCTTTTCTTACTTCCCATTGGTATAGACACTCCACCCATATAACCACCACCGTCTAAGCCTATATGGTGCCCTGTAATGTGCAGACTCTCCTTTCCAACAACATCTACCAAAACAAATCCAACATTAGCATGAACATGTTTCAACGGTAAAAATGACAATAAGTATGAGCATAGGAACAATGAGCAACAAAAAAGAGCAACTAACCTGTAGCATCATGAGTCTCTGATGCAGCAAACGACGGCGACACATATGGTTGACAGGCGCGCACGCCTGCCGTAATGCTCTTACACATTTGACATCCAGGACCACCATGTATATTTGGGACATTTTCTTGTATCAAGTTTTGAGGTGAGTGGTTGTGAATGCTTTGGGAGCCAGTTATCGGTTTTGAAGTCATAATTATAAAAAATAATAGACAGTCCAATTATGAACGCAATAAACAGCAAACAAAGTAGAACGACTAACATATTCAAAACAGTTAGTGTGAGCAACAAAAGCATAATCAAGTGAGGGTTTACAAATAGAGAAGGGGGCAAAAAAAAGGCAAACAAAAAAATCAAAGGAAGTCAGTGGCTATCATCCCAAAGAAAAGAAAAAAAATAATAAAGAAGGTAAAATAGAAACTAAGACAACCCAAAAAAAACAAACAAAGGGTGCACAACATTTAATAAGAGGAACATTCAATTGCATCTGCCTTTAACAATAAACCCCAAACCAAAGTATGAAACTAATTTACTGACCCCAACATCTAACCATAAGTAACATTTCAACCGCCATAAGCAACATCTAACTACTCTAACACCTAAATATAAGAAAGACACAAGAAATATACCTAAAATAACCCGCAACCGAACCTAAACACAACATAGCATAAGAAGCATAAAGATCAAGCAAAATAGACCCTAAACAAAGTAAAAAAAACATCAAACCTTTAATCGTTTCTTCAAAATAGCAAATCTGCAGTTGGGTTTTTTAATAATCAATAATTGAAATTGCTAACCTTAATTTAAGATTTACCAAACACACAAAATATATGGACCAAAAGAGAGTTACCACTGTAGCGATACCCATGTGGATAACGCAGATCCACAAACACGAAAAAAATATTGTTTTCATAGTACAAATCACTGTATCCCTCTCACAAACCGGTGTACCAACAACAAAAATTGCTTCTCTGGATCAAAGCATGTCGGGTTTTTTCCCTGGAGATATACCCAGGCGGATCTAAAAAAAAGAAGGGGGATGTGAGTAGGGATGAATAGAACGGGTCGGTTAACATAATGGGCCTCGACCCAAAAGGCCGGGTAAAAAAATTTTCACAAAAATACACTCTTCATTAGTTCCCCAACAAATGTAAAGTAGTATAATGTAAGAAAATAAAAGTAACATAAATGAGTTGGATCTACAAATAAAAACATGTACATTATCATAATACAACATTAGTGTAATTTGCTCATATAAATTATAATTCTCTATGATTAGCAACTTGCCAACTAGTAACTAAAACACATATTTACAGAAGAGAAGCGATAAAATCACACAAAAATTGCCACAAAAGAAATCAACAAAAGAAAGTGTATGCATTTGATTGGTGTATTTGATAAAGGTTATCTCTTTTCTCTTGTACTAAGCCAATCAAATGCATACACATCCTTTTGTGGATTTCTTTTGTGAGAATTTTTGTGTGATTGTATCAATTCTCTTTACAGAATGGGTGGTGGTGGAGTTTCCCAAATGTCAAAAACATTTTCTTTGCTATGAAGAGCGAACAGCCGATTGCCCCCAATCGCGATATCACAAATTGAACCACCAATACTCCCTTTGAGCCTCGAGGTTAGAACCCAATCAGACCCGCAAAAGACTGAGATACAATCATTCATGGATGAAAACAACTGGCCCTCGTGTAATGCTAGTTTAGGGTAACAAGGCTCTTTAGGCATTTTCCTCTTCGTAAGTTGACTCCGTGAACTCCATCTAACTGATCCCGAGTCACTCCTAAAGTCTATAAACCCTAAATCCCCTAACTCATTGACGACACATATTGAGCTATTTCCTTCCACACCAATAGCATGCCCGACCCGTCGGTCATCACTGCTTTCTAGAGAACCATGGCCAGACCAAGACCAAACCATTGACTTTGACCTAAAGTCAAGCAAACTGATGTAACAATTGTCTTTTCTAGAAGACAAAGTAGCTACTAACAAACAGTTAGAACCTTGAAACCATTGAAGCTTATCCGCATCTGCAAGTGACCACCCAGGCGGTTCATAATAGAAATCGACTTGTTGACCCGTGTTTTGGTCCCAAACACCAATCCCGTATTCGTTGCTCTGACCTTTACAACTCGAGAATAAATTACAATCATCATCAAATGTCAACGCACCCGAGGTGTAACGTTTAACCACACCTTCGTGTGTCACATCAAACTTGTATTTTAGTTCCCCAGTCGTCGAATCGAACAACCCATTCCCCGCTTCACATGTACTAATCACAAGCCCAGTTGGGTCAACTGGGCCGACCCAACCGGCATCATTGACCTGTTGGTAATCAAGGGTAATTGGGGGGTATTCTTCCAACATCCAATCATAGATGTGGACCATGCTTCCATGTGCAACACAGCAGCCACCGTCCTGCGACGCTCGTATGGCAGTGTTGTCACCCGGTGAGCGGATGGTGACAGATTTTGATGGCTGAAGACGGTTACCATCAAGCGGGCCCCATTTTGCCGATCGAATGCGATCCATGAGCCCGTAAAACAGGGCTTCTCGGTACACAAGCTTTTCTGGTATATTTTGTGGAATATAAAGTTCCCCTGTTCTTAACAAATCTAAAAGAACAGAAAAACAATCAGGATTCCGATCAATGAAATGTTCATTGGCGGGATTCATTTGCAAGTCCCCATTTTCATCAAACATGGCTCCAAAATACGACTCCCGGCCTGCCGCCGCTAGGGTTGTAGAGGTGGTTTCAAACAACTTACCACCAACATTAAACCTCACCCTATCTTTTTAAAATCACAAATGAATCAGTTACTCCAAATTCAAATTCAATTTAAAACAACAACAATAATAATAATAATAATAATAATAATAATAATAATAATAATAATAAGAACCAGAAATACGAGACCTTTTAGGAACAACCCAATCCTCGCTGCTAAACATCTCCTGAACTTGACCAAAAGCTTCCTCTGGGAGACCCTCCATCTCAAAGCAAGACAAATCTACTGGAACCAAAGACGCTGTGGTGTCCATTTCCGAGAAAATAAGCTTTATCCAATGAATATAAATATAAATCATATATATATTATGAGTGTGTAAGTTTGACTGAAAACTAGTTTGGATGGTTGTTGGTTAAAATTAAATACCTCAGCTCTGAAGTCCTTAGGAAATTGATTCTTAGCATCCCAATATATGTCGATTTCTTCACGATTAAGCATCAAAGTGTTTGACTTGATGAATGATGTATTGAACATGGCACGATACATAATTTTTTCTTTCACCAATTCATCTTGTAAGCTAATACACTCCATCACGACATCACCTTGAATATTGCAATTAATATCAATTTGTACAAGCTCACTTTCTGCCTGCAATGCACGCATATAACATGCATGAGAGCAAGCGCTAGGAAATGAATGCCCTGACGCAATCCTAAAGATAATTAGTGATGACCTCAAACACTCGCTACAAAATTTAAACTCCCCTCGACTTAAAATGGAGTTTACCACACAAATCATTTATTTCGAATCTAACTTCGGTAAGATAGGATAAATTAAAACAAATTTGTTAAATTTTATCCGGTCAAGTTCAATATCAGGCTATCCTTATATTGTTAAACATTTGTCTGTGAATTAAGGGCATAAAGATAGGACAAACCTGATTGTAATATCGGATATTCTTACGTTTCCTTGGAGTTGAGAATAATAGTTTAGGAGATCTGTCAACATGTAGCAAAGGATCACGTCCATAGATCCTGAACACAGGACAGCAACCACCTTTGCCATCAAAATCGGGAATCATTCTCATTATTACACAATCTAATGTGAGTGCCTTTTCTGGTGGAGGCCATTCTGTATCAGCATTTCTCCTCGATACATATTGCAAGTATCTCAACTGAGAAGGAATTGGATTCATTGGTATCAATTTGAGTAAAACATCAGAAGGAACTTGCTTATGAACCACTTTCAGGGCCTTACTTTCAACAGTGTAACTTTTTCTGTGAAGCGATAAAGCAGCGACCATGAAAGCCAAAACTGGCCAACCACCAAGCTCAGAGTGCATTAGAATAATATGTTGTTGAGAAGCTGAAAGCCAATTATCGCTCGATTGTAAGAAATGGTGGATGACTTCCATTGAAAGCAATGGGCAACCTTCAAAGTCCTGAGGATACTCTAGTACTGTAATATGAGCGAGATATTCTGACAAAGCAGAGGAAATGTTGCTTTCCTTTTCACCCTCCCGAAAGTTGAAGATAATGAATGCATATTCAGGGTAAGTTTCTATATACCTACTCATTATATCACGCACATAAGCTTTATAATCTCCTTGTTCCGAAACATCATTGAAACAGCAGTCAAAGACTATACACCAAATGGTCACATCATCAGTTATCATAATGAACAACAACAACAACAACAACAACAACAACATTGATTTGTGTACACAAGATACACCATACTTTATTCAGTAATTAACGTATATTTCCACATGGCAAAATAAAACACATAAAGGGGTATCACCTAAATCATGAGACCATTTCAAGATCATACATAAAGAACCTGGTAATTAGGCAATATTTGTCTCTTCTCGAGTAGACTTTGTAAGTTTAATTTAAATTGGATCAATTGGTTCAACGACCCATGTAACGCTATTTTGATGTAATGTGTTATTCTGGGCTTCTAGTGTCTTACTAGAATGCCTTGCTTATATTTTATACACTAAAGCTGTTCCAAAAAAGGCAATATTTGTCTCATATGTCAGACAAATATATTGCAACAATGTATATTTAGGGGTGTAGCTAGTTTAGTGATGCAATTAGTATGTTGACAATTAAATCCTAATAGATGTTTCTCGGGGTCGCTGTTTCAGCTAGGATTTGCTAATGATAGGGTGGATGGGAATGGAATATACTTCTAAACTAGCTAGTCCCCAAGGTGTGTTTAGAAGATGCCTAAATATATGGATTCGATATCAGGTCTAAAAAGCCAAACCCAAAGAAAGCAATTCCCTCATTTCCATGCCCATAAACCAAACACTAATTAGGGTTCTCTTCCGCTTTAAGTTGAATGATGAACAATAAAAATATTTATATATTTCCTGTCTTCACCAAAAAGAACTTTAAGACTGTGTGTAATGAGGAGTTGGAGAACGCGTTCTCCCCCCTCACCACCACCACATTATCAACCAAACTTTTGCACAACTCGTTCTTGGTCTTGCAAATGAATGACTATTTTGTTTTTGTTTTTTGCGAGTGTTGGTGTACTGTGGGGTATATATGAATTTAAGGCAGAGTATGTCTGGGTGGTGAAATTGGTGGTATTATAACATATGTTTGGTGGTGGAAAGAGAAATTGGGGGTGGAGAGAAAAGTTGATGGTGCTGAGTTGACGGTGGTGAACGCATTAATGACTACACCAAGTCTAACCAATGTTATCAAGGGTGAATTTGTAGTACTATAAGAAGATTGTTCATGGAAACTACCTCAGACACAAAAAAATAATTAATAGATGATGTATAAAATTTCTTAGTGCTTACCTTCAAGGTATATCGGGATCTGTACAAGACTCAATCACTCAACTATAAGAAATTCAGTTTAGTTATTAGTGTATCGATATAATAATTAAACTTGCTATACACTAGACGATTTAGCTTGACTAAGTAAATGAACCATCTTGTGGCCAATTCAGCGGAATCACAATATGTACCACATAGAAAATTGATTTTTTTTTCTTGAACGGCGACTTTAATATAAGAACTAGCAAGGAGCTAGCAAAATAAATTACATGATAATTGATAGAGAATTACAAGGGTGACAAAACCAATCTATCCAATTCATTGAGTTCTTCTTTTTTTCTGCTTGTGATCCAAGTGACGAAAGTTTGATATCATTAAGAAGCAAAGAACTTTGAGGCCTCTTTTGAGAGAAAATTGATATTTGTTTATACCTTTCACGCCTAAAAATATTCCTAATCACGTGATGATAACAAGTGGAGAAATGAAAAGCGAAGATGATAAGTGATATGTAATGGATTACAAGTAGCTTGCATGTTATAGTTAGGAGGCTATAGCATTGCTCCTACCACATATTGTGCGAGAATGCTCCCAAACCAAATGGAACGTGAGTTCAGATGTTATATAACACATGTTAGATAGATTTATAGTGTATATATTGTCGGATAAATAGTTTCCTTTCAAAAAAAAAGTCAATGAACCATCTTAGTTCAAACGAAGTGAGGATAAAGATAAAATACTGTAAATTATAGGGTTTATTCATAAGGACGATAAATCATAATACGTAAAATTAATAACTCATTAATAAAAAGTAAATAATTACCGTAAACTTTTTCATGAACCCAGATAAGGTGATCTGGTTGCTTCTTGGTCATTAATTTACGTAACAACGCCATTAAAATGAACTGATTATGAAACCCCTCGAAATAATATTAATAAATCCCCCAATCTTTGTGAAACAAATACATATATTTAGGTTGGTGATTTTGTGTATGTAATAGTTTACGAAGACATGTGAATCAATGAGAGGCTGTGAAGAATCTATAATGTTTAGCGATTGATTCGTGTGGTATTGATCAACTTCCATTTTGTGAAAAAAAGAAAATTCGCATGCAAAAGAAATTTCGATGCAATCGGTGTTGATGTTTTTTAGTTGTAAATTTCATTTCTGTCCCCATCTTTATTAAGTTTCCAATTTATATCTTTATTGTATCTCAATTTACTTATACTAACGCGTGATTTATATGCACTGTGTCAGCGCATTGGTCGACAGGGAAAATAAACAGTGATTGATGTTTGGAGGTGGTCAAAGCACCTGGTACCTTGGAGCCATAAGCTCATGTTGTAAGAGCATTCCCATCAATAACATGAGTTATTCTTTAACACCGTCCACGTCAGCGCCACATCAGCTTTAACATTTCACTTTAACATCCTAAAAAAACACCCACACCAATAACATCCCAATTTAAACTTTAACATTTCATATTTTCAATTTCAACCCCTAAACTAAAACAAACACTTCATTTATTAAAAAACATATCACATTTAACATTAAAACACAAAGTACATTAAACGTTAAACACGAATTACATTAAAAATTAAAGATACAACGCATATTGATGAAAATAAAACTACTAAAACTTAAAAAAAACGAATCATCTGAGACCCAACCCTCAGAACTTGACCTCAGAACTTGAAGGGGAATCAAACTCCCCATTAAAGAGCCGACGCTCCATTATGTCGAAGTAGTTGTCTTGAAGATACTGACCTTCACGTGCTTCTTGCTCAGACGAGCAGCTTCCTCACGTGTCTGCTCTTCCATAATCTCCCTACCGTTTTTAATATCTTGTTCTAGTTGTCGAAGGGAAGCCTCGCTTAACCCGTTGGGGTGGTTTTGAAGATCCACCTATGGACTGTTCACAGGTGGAGTTGGAACAATTGGGAGGTATGGGATGTTTTCAAAACCCACCGGGAAGACATTTTCCGTTGGTGTTGAGTAAACTTCAAGTTCAGGTGGAAAGCTAGTTGGAGGAAACTGTGGTGAAGTTGAAAAGCTAGTTGGAGGAAACTGTGGTGAAGTTGAAAAGCTTGTTTCCGGCAGCTTTTCTGGACTTGGGAATTGCTGAGAAAAATCTTTGCGAGACATTTTTTGTGTGTGTGAGTTTTATGTGTAACTTGTGTGTGTTGTGTGTTTTAAACAACTCTTGTAGAGTTGTATATATAGGCAGAGTTGATTTTGAGTTTGAATAAATCCCGCTCATATTTGATTTTTAAATTTCAAATTTGAATTTGAATTTATCCCGCCCAGAATTAACCAGTATAATTTAAATTTGAATTCGAATTTTGGTCGAAGGGGTGTAAGTGAAAATTTATTTGAAATGGTTTAGGGGGGTGAAATGATATATTTTTTTTTTACTCTTAAAGCCCGTTATGGGCATAACTTGGGCCATATAACGCCGTTATACTCCCTCCCTCCCATCGGTTAACGCTTACTAACGCCCCACAATTTGCACCTTAACGCCGTTGCAGCGTTACTACTGGAAATGCTCTAAGAAAAAAGTGATGTTATCTCAGCATTTTTTCCTATAACACCAGACGCTATAACTCAATACAAACACTTTCCTTTCATTTCTGGTTTAAGATTTGGTATGGCGAGCCGAATGATGGAACTTGGTTGCCGTTTGAGGTGATGGAATTTGCGACTATTGGTATGTTTGGATTAGAAGAATATGAGGAATTCGGTATTTGGTTTTGCGGGTTAGCGAGCATGGAGTTGATCCAATGTTGATTAGGATGCAATTTTGTTAGTTTAGAGGTAGAAATAAGAGAAGTATTGTTGAATTTAGAAATAAAAATGAATGTAGAAGTGTGTAAAAATAAAAGACTAATGGAGTTGTAGAACCGTAGAGGGGGTGAATACGGTCCTTTCGGCTTCTTCGAAGTTTAAAGACTTCAAGCCTCAAAGATCAAATTGTGGTGTATACAACAAATCCAACAATCACAAGCACAACCAAAGTATATAAAGCAAGTAAAGAGCACCACGATATATACTGGTTCGGGATGGGGGGTTTATACCATCCGTACGTTCAGTTGTGTAACACCCCAATTCCGGAAAAATAGCCGTTTCAAAATTTTTAGTTTATTTTATAGTCCACGCTATAAATATTAAGCAATGGAAGTCTAAAACCATAGTTTGCATATTTTGCTAAGCTAACAAAACATGACAAATCCAACCCAAATGGGTGTTACATAACAATCTATAAAACCAAATTCAATATTGTAAATATTATAAATAGTAGGCCAAGTTCCGGGTGCCAAGTGGATCGATCAAACTACCCAACCTCACTCCCCAAGAATCCCACAAGAAGGTTCCTATTTATCTTGCACGAATACAAAGACGGTTTTGCAAGAAACAAGTGTTAGCTAATTAAAACTAAGTGAGTTACAACGAGTTATTAAATAAAGAAAGAACCAACAGTAATATTTAAATACGTTAACCATAATAATTCAAACCAACAATTATAATCAAGTATAATGGGTAATGTCACCACAACAATTCAATGCAACACATGATAATAATGCAAATGCCAGTATCCAGTTCACCCCACGAACCTGTTCCCTCGATTCCATCTATGGTCCCAAATTTCACGAACATAAACCCTTTCGGTAAATTAGCAACCATGGGAGCTACCCGGCTACATAAGATTCCATTCAGATTTAATCCCGCTACTTCTCGATACATTTATAAAAGTAGAAAGCAAGTGAAACAAGCTAACTACAAGAGTGATGCTACATGTATGTGACTCATCTCTAGTCACACATCACTCAATCCCACCAAGCCCCTAGAAAGCAAGGCAGCGCACGATAATAACGTGAAAGATCACGCCGTGTCATGACACTTACAACAGACAAGCTAGCATATCCTAGTGGGTCATGAACATGTATTCATCTATAAATAACATCTATATAATCAATTATGAATATTAGGAAAATCAACTACTACGAAATCAACATCAAATTTAAACAAACCAATCAACAATAAATAAATTTGAAGAAGATATGGTTAACAAGAACCCAAGCTTCCCCCTCCAAAAGCCTGTGTTGTCATTGTACTCGATTTTAGAAAAGCATTGTACTCACCATTAACCAAATGAGGATTTAATTCAAATCGATCCTTTCGAACTTCAGGTTACCTACGTCAGTTAATTAAATGGAATAATAATTAACATCAAACTGGAGAATGTTAGTGTTACACGACTAAACTGCATAGTGTACTATCTCAAAACCCTTCCCATGTTTGTATTTTAAATGTCCTACTATTTAACGAGCTATAAACTTAACATGCATGTATAAAACTTAAACTATTAAATAAACAAATACTAGTTAACTAATAAGTTAAAATCTGTAACATGAATGATTAAATCTAAAGCCCCAAATTGTCCCCATATCAGACTTACGCCCCTGTATGATTAGTCGAGAGTCGCATATATACAAAAGTACTCATATAGGCTAGTCACAAATTAGTTAAACACTAGACTAATAAAGTATTAACCGATTAACGTCAAGCATATCAATTGTTGTTTTTCTTTTATGTTAAGCACCAGTTACATCGTCCAGGTGTTTTCATAGTCCATTAATATATTCAACTGAACACATTTAGTAAGAACGTAAGCCATCAATATATACTAGCTTAATTACATATGTTTGATCTCTTTCTATACTACTAACTCCGCACTCCGATTTGTATATATAAGTAGTTATGACAGAACCTACGTAATAAACAAATCACCCAACATCTAGACATAACCAATCAAACTTAATCCTTTATTAAACCTTAACAAGGATAAAACTGTTTGTAAAACTTAAACATAACTATATAAAGACTCCTATTATATCAGGTGGTCATGCATATTAAAGAACATGTAACATTCATCTTTGTGATTCGGATATACACTCACTGATACGACCCCCACCTATATGATTATAGAGATGAATATCAAAACTAGTTTTAAGAACTGTTTACCTTGAACTCTGATTCAACCGTGAGTCTAATCAACCCGAAAAATAATAAACTCAGGCTTTTTAGTTCTCCTCCTTGGCCTCCTATGATCGATCTCTTCTCTTCTCTCTTTTTTTTAGGGTTAAACGATATACCAATAGGTACCAAAAAACTAACGTCAATAATGCCCTATAAAAACTATAGGAACCGACTTCTAAACCTAACCCCTATAATACTAGCAACACCCTCTATTTTCTGCTTATGTCACATGCGGTCCACGACTCTATACTATTCACTAAGTATAATCCTTTTGGTGGATTACAAATCATTACAACTTCACTCCACCGATATGCACACAGATCGGCGCTCATAAAGAAGAGCTACTCCCAACGGTATTCTGCTCTCGAAAACCACCCAAAAGGACTTGTGATTCGACGTAACCACAAATGCCACAAAGACTTCCCACCGGGAGTATCAAACCCCAACTAAATCTCCCACGATCTAGGCTTGGTCACCAAGACACAAGACTTCCTTTACAACCAAATCAAATGATAGAATGTATAATAACACAATCAATGCCTAACCTAACCTAGAGACTCAATTGTAATAGAAAAGGGTATAGAAAGAAGACCCTCGACAAAATCACAAGAGTGGATTAGGTTCTTGTGATTATTCCCTTGCAAAGAATGTGTTCTTCAAAAACAAGAGAAAATTAGAGGATTAAAGAAGAGAGAAATAGAGAGAAAGAAGTAATGGCAAGGGGTGAGTAATACAAGAGCCAAGGTGGGGTATTTATAGGCCAAAATCCCAATGGGTGAAAATTTTACCGAGGCTGGCGCGCTGCTGGCATATCAGAGCGCCAACAATGTGCCAGAATCCTTGTAACATTTTCTTTGGGATTTTAGTCTTTTAAAAACCCAACCTTGCTAAACCTCCAACTGTACTTCACACATTAGACCTTTCCATTATTCATCCTCAAGGTCAACCAACTCAAATAGGATTTTGATAATCACTTTGTGAAGTGTTTAAGTAAAACCAATTATCAAAGAGAGAAGAGATAATTGGATAGGGGTAGTTTGGGTATTCCTCACATGACATAGATAAGAGAGAAAGAATATGCCGTAGAAAATTCCTAAGAGAGAAAGAGAGAAGGGGAAGAGTGTATGAGATGCTTGGTTAGAAATGAACCATAGTTAGGTTAGAAGAGAACCATGGTTAGGTTAAGGAGAATATGCCAACGGAATAAAAAATATTCCCAAAGGATAAGAGAGTGTGAGATATGAGTTGGCTTGGATGTGATGTGTGATGGTGATGGGGAGCCTAAGAGAGAGGGAGAAGAGAGTATGTGTGTAGTGTGTGAAATTTGAATTGTAGTGTGTGTGTGTGGAGAGTGTATGACATGATATAGATGGCGGTGTAAGAATGATGTGATTGTGAGCCTATGTAAGAAAGGATGAGAGTGTATATTAGTAGTGTGTGTAATTTGAAAATCTAGTGTGTGTATGGATGTGATAGGGAGCATATGAGAGAGAATGTGTGTGTGAATGTGAGTAATGTGTGAAATTTAAATTCTAGTGTGTGTGGTGATGTGATGGTGAGCCTAAGTGAGAGAGCGAAGTGTGTTGAGTGTATAGAAATCTTTGTGTGCATGAAGATAAAGTTCGATAAGAAAGTAAATAGTAAAGTGGTGATGTGCTTGATTATGTGTGGTTTATAGAGACTATGGTGGAAAAAGAGGTTGATGTAGAGAATGTTGAAATGTAGGGAGACAAATAGTACAAGCAAGTATAAGGTGTGTTAAAGAATATTTAAATAATGTTTAGGATAAGATTAGAGATTTGGAAAGTTTATTTGTTAAAGGGTTGGTTTTGATATAAGAGAATAATCAAATGATTGATTAGAGATAATCACATTGTCATTAAGAAACGAAAGATTGGACAATGATGATTATGGTTGTGTGTGTCGGGTAAGAAAATCAAAGAATACACATGCTCTAAAATAACACAACGTTAAGTATTCATAATATCATAACTCGTGTTTTCCACAAATTGACGTAATCAATAATCATCTTGATGCAAACAAGCTAAGTGCTTTGCATCATAGTAAAGCATATCCCATAAAGGGAAAGGATGCATTTACGCAAAGAGACCTTTGACTTAGTTTGACCAGTAAGGAAGTAAAACCTATCACGTGATTAAAGAAACGTAAACACATATTATGGTTATATGAATACTTTCCCCCGATGTCATATGAAAGGTATGAGTCTCCTATGTTTAGAAAAGCCTTGGCTAGAGGCATTTGGTAAAATATTTGAGTTGGCGTTTTGTCAAAAATGAGAAGTTGTGATTTTGAATCCTCTAATTCTAAAACTCATTTCGAGTTTCCCAATAAAGCACATATCATATTCATACTTGTATTAAAAGAACCAAATTTGTCGGGTAAGAGGAAAGCCGACTTTCAAAAACCAACCCGATCCTTAATAGTCCTTGGCGTTGCCTGCGCATCGGAGCGCCAGCAGCGCGTCAGGTGCAGCTATGGATCGTTTTGGTTTTTGGCTAATGTTTGTGATTTTATATGTTGCCAAGGTTTATTTGTCATCATTAAAACAAAAGGAGGCCCAAGAAATTCTGTCCCAACAATCTCCCCCTTTTTGATAATGACAAATTAATTTTGAATTCAAATAAAATTACATAACGTAGCTAAGATTAAGATCGCCGTTGATGTAGTCTTGCGTCTTAACCGTTGTCATGTAATTTGGTGAAGCTTGATATATCTTTAATAAAACTTCACCCGAGCTTCTTAGCTTTGCTCTCTTTGCTTTTGTTCTCCCCCTTTTGTCGAATAAAAAAGGCGGGATCCCATATCAAGCCAGGTTTCAAACTTGGGCCTGTGGGATATTGTTGAGCTCATTTATTCACCCAAGTATTCTCCCCCTTGAATGTAGCTCCTTCTAGATCATTTATCCCCCTTGTTCAAAGGTGGGGATTCATGGGTCAAAAGCATCACCTTTGCGGTGTTTTTAGCTACACATAAACATACATCACTCAACGCACAAACAATCCTCACATGTGGAAGTCCAATATAGGTTAGGTGACCATTTGGATACTTATGACACAGGTTAGTCTTTAACAATATATATAATGTATAATTTTGTCCGCTTTGACTCCATATACCATTTATTGAGCATGGGGATAATATGTTTGTTTGTTTATAAATGTTCTCACAAAGACATCTATTTGAGCACACATTATCATAAAAATCAAAAACCATTATATTATTGAAGAGAGCATAAACATGACATACAGTCATAATTTTCCAATATGGGCAAACAAGATAGTCAAGGTTATCATCTTCCAAAGATAACCGATTTAGGACACACAACTAGTTCTTATTTTCACCCAAGTTATCATCACTCCTCTCAGAACCCCTATCAATATGCACTAAGCAAGATAGATTGGAAGCTAATGCTTGTAGCATTTTAACTCCCTCATGAAGAGATTTAAACATCTCTTGGTTCTCTTACCTATCATCCTTAATAGCATTAAGCATGTCAATGGTGTACTCACAACAAATTGAGTGTTTTCCCTCATGGAGTTTCGGGCTCAAGGGCTTCCTTATCTTTTCCTAAATTCTTTCATCTCCAAGACCTTTAAGTGGAGGCTTAGTGACTTGAGCATTATTATAATTGTTCCAAATTTCATCTTGCATGAACTCATCAAGGTTAGCATTAGAAAATTTAATATTATTATTCATAAACCACTCATCTCGAATTCCAACATCTTCATTTAGAGTTTGAGGAATGACATTGATGCAGGTTTTACTGACCAGGTCTTAAATTTATAGTGTCTCGTTATACCTATGGTCTACCCTAGTGCACTAACGGGCAGTGTACCCGGTCGTGTGTAGTGTAGTAATCGGTAAAGCCGAGGTCGTCCCAAGAGCTATGTGTGATGGATTATTACTAAGTCTAGTGTCACAGATTAATAAAGGTTTCAATAGGGTTTTAATTAATTAAACTACTAAAGCAAATAAAAGCAAATAAAGGATAAAGGGAAATCAATAGAGGAGAGTGGTGCTAACCTAGTTAATCCTCCTAGCTAGTTATGTCTAAGACTACTTACTTCCAATTACTTCAGGTGGGGTCAAATTCAAGAGGACAACATTTGGTCAATTCGCCCTAACCTATCAGCAAAGATGCCACCACAGGAGAAATCAGGCGCACCGTCATAAGTCCTGTTGTTCCTGGTCCCCTAAGCCAAGTCATTAAGTACCGCTACATGCTAGATTTATAATAGTGAATGCCCGACCGTTAGGAACTTAGACACGCACCCCCTAATTCTTAAGTTCATCCAAACGATAGGTCCTCATTTGGTCAAATCGCACAAGTATAAAGGGTCGTCAGTTGGTCATATCTTACCCTTCCTGTCTCAGTCCGCTCACCTAGGGTCAGTTGGTCATATCTCCTAGGAAATTGGCCTCTATCGCCATTCAAAACCACCGAACCAAGGGTGGCTACCAATAAACTATGCATGCATACACTTAGAAATAATTGTACGGAAGTAAAGTAAAAGCAAACAAAACAATTAAGGAATCATAACTAGGCTAGCACCAAAAGGTGCTTAGCCGCTCATATTAATCATGCAAATCAATTCAATATTCAAAGGTACGAAATACATGAATTGAAAGTAAAAGAAATATAAAACTCTAATGCTTATCGTAGGGGAGTGATTTCTCCCTTGGAGACAGCTCCGTATGCTCCTCTAGACCTGCCTTGAGCTTTTTCCCACTTTCTCAGAGTGTTGTGTGTGGAATGGAATGGATTTGCCCTAATCGCCCCCTTGGAGAGGGAGGAGAAGAGATGCCTTGAAATGCTGGAAATCTTGGGACCATTCACTAAGAAACAAGTGGCGCCATCCGTGGGACCATTCACTAAGAACCAAGACTAGAATGACGAAGCATGGAAATCAACGATCGCAAACGGATCTTACGGGCAAGAAGTTGCACACCGGCTCAGCTTCCAAGCAGACTCCTGGGACAACCAGTACTGCCAAAAACAAGGGATCAGGCCAGGACTTGGTCTACCCTACGGTGGAACCGCGCTCGGGGACAACCCGGACCACCACAACCACCACTAACGTAGTGGATCCACTGCGCACTGTTTTTACCACTCCTCTTCAATCGGTGCTAGAGACTGACCTGACAAAGGCACCAGATGCACCGGATAGAAACAAAGGCATAGCAGTGGAAGCAAACACCCTTGCTTTAGAAGGGGTCGCACCGGAAGTAACACCAAGAGATTTCGTATCCCAAAATTACGAAAACCTTGGCCGCTCTCATGGAAGAGGAAGCTAGAAAGAGGACGGGTCGAAGCCTAAAAGCCCGACTCAGTTTTGACTCGGAGTACGAAACCTCCCCACCGCGCCGTCAGAAGGAGAAGCGCGGCCGAGACAACCGCCGACCCCCTGTGTTTAACAGAATTGGGAAAAAGGTTGAGGATGATGAGACGTCCAACTCACAGCACCTGGAAGGAAGTGAGGAGGATGAACGGCGTACCAGTGTCCACACCAGACTTGGTAGCCGCAGAATACAGGACAGACTTGGGCGACGATATTCCCCAAGTGAAAGCCCTTCGAGTGCAAACTCTGAGGACAGTCGCGCAGCGCCGAAGGAGGAAAATTCGTCCTCGGGAATTCCTCGGACAACGGGATACTGAACTGGACACTGGAAGTCCGAAACGATATAATGACCAGGTGGATGAAGATATGTCTCTCCCATGGTGCCGTCAAAAGGTGGATGCGTTCACCCGACGCATCAGTGACTTCTCAGAGAACAAGAGGAGGCGCATGCCTGCCAATGTAAAAACCTATGACGGAACAGGTGATCCAGATGATCACCTCAAAAATTTTGAATCAGCCGCTACAATTGAAAACTGGCCACAGCCTGTATGGTGCCACATGTTCAACTCCACACTAGTGGGAAACGCGCGCAACTGGTTCAGCAAGCTTCCACGTAGAAGCATCAATGGCTTTGAGGAATTGAGAAAGGCGTTTCGCCTGAACTTTACTCAGCGGAAGAAGTGTGCTAAAAATCCTGTTGAACTCGCCAGAGTAAAGCAGCGCCAGGGAGAATCTACAAGCGCATTCATGGAACGCTTTAAAGATGAATGCATACAGGTTAAAGCATGCCCTGAAGTACTAAAGATTTCTGGTTTCATGAATGGGATTAACAACCCAGAACTCATCAAGAGGTTGAACGACAAGATTACCGAAACCTTTGATGAACTCATGAAACGTTCACGATCCTTCGTTCAAGGAGAAGTTGCCGCAGCGGATAGCAAAAGAAACTACTCGAACTATCGGTCACAGGAACAACCTGGGAGACAATCCACCGACCGGGGTAACAACCGTAATAGGAGCTATCACAGTCAGGGGAGCGGAAGGGATAATGACAAATACACCCCGCTCACCAAGACTCCAAAAGAAATACTCGCAACAGAAGGTGCGAACTTCCCAAGGCCACCACAAATGCGCACTCCAGAGGATCGGCGCACCGAGAATGGATACTGTGACTACCACGCACAGAAAGGCCACACCACGAACGAATGTATCCAACTGCGTCAGCTCATTGACAAAATGGTTAAAGAGGGCAGATTGGACCATTTGGTCAAAAACATCAACGAAGGAAAGGATAAACAGAAGACTGGAAACAAGAAAGAGACGCCCAAAGACAAGCCCGACACCATCTACATAATACAATCATGGCAGCGGGTCACTAGGCAGAAGGTCAGCCAGGAGTTTTCTCGAGGAAGCGAAATCTCTTTCCCCACCTTAACTGCGGACAACGCAGTGGTGGAACCACTCACCATAGAGATCAGTGCGGGGGGTCACGACATCCACCGCATGTAGATTGATGGTGGAGCATCTGCAGACATCATGTATGAACAATGCTTCAAGCGATTGCGGCCTGAAATACGCAGTCAGTTAAGCCCGGTCAGAACGGCGCTAACAGGTTTTACGGGTGAAAAGATATGGCCTATAGGGCAAATACGTTTACTAGTTAGCATCGGAAATGAAAAACACTCTGCGACGGCTTGGATGGAATTTATGGTAATCAAATCTCCTCGCCATACAATGGCATTATTGGGAGGCCTGGGATATCAGCTATGCGCGCAGTGCCATCAACAGCGCACGGAATGCTTAAATTCCCAGTGGAAGGTGGTATTGTTACTCTTCACAATGCCAGTATACCGCATAGAGAATGTAACATGATTACTTGCGAAACGGCACCGATCCCAGAACAGTGCGCAACCAAAGCTCCAAACCTGAAGGTTGCAATTCACCCTGAATACCCAGAACAGGAAATATCCATCGGAGGGTCACTGTCGGACAACGGTCGAGCAGTTGTATGTGCGCTCCTGCAAAAGAACTTGGACATTTTTGCATGGGAGCCAAAAACACATGACTGGGGTACCACGCTCAATAACAGAGCATAAACTGAGAATCCAACAAGGATACTCACCCATACGCCAGAAGAAGTGCGGCCAGGCTCCAGAGCGCGCGCAGGCAATCCTAGCAGAGGTACACAAGCTAGTAGAGGCAGGCATTATGCGGGAAGTCTACTATCATTACTGGCTTTCCAACCCAGTCATGGTAAAGAAGAGCGATGGCAGCTGGCGGATGTGTGTGGACTTCACCGACCTTAACAAAGCATGTCCACAAGACTGCTACCCATTACCTGAGATAGACTGGAAAATAGAGTCTTTGTGCGGGTATCCATTAAAGTGTTTCCTCGATGCATACAAAGGATATCATCAAATCCAGATGGCTAAGGAGGACGAGGAAAAAACGGCCTTTCACACAAGCCAAGGCGTCTACTGTTACACAAAAATGCCCTTTGGCTTGAAGAATGCAGGCGCCACTTATCAACGTTTAGTAGATAACGCTTTCGAAAAACAGGTGGGCCGCAACCTAGAGGTTTATGTTGATGACTTGGTCATAAAGAGCCATACTGAAGATGAGTTAGTTCGCGATATTGAGGAAACATTCAAAAATCTCCGAGAGATCAACATGAAGTTGAACCCAAAAAAATGTACCTTCGGCGCGACTGAAGGCATGTTCCTTGGATACCTAATAGAACCGGACGGTATAAAACCGTGTCCACAAAAGACTAGGGCTGTCATTGAACTTCCTTCACCTCGCACGTTGAAGGAAGTCCAATCCCTCAACGGAAAGTTGGCGGTCTTATGATTCCTATCCAAGTTAGCAGAAAAATCATTACCCCTTTTCAAAACAATCAAAAAGTGTATAAAAAAGGGTGATTTCCGGTGGACTATGGAGGCAGAAGAGGCCTTCACACAGTTGAAACAACACCTGGCAACGCTCCCCACACTCGTCGCACCCCGACCAGGGGAAGAGTTGATCATGTATTTATCCGCAACTGATGAAGCAGTCAGCGCAGTGTTACAAACAGATAGGGATTCCGTACAAACCCCTGTCTATTTTGTAAGCAAGGCGCTCAAAAAGACGGAGATGAACTATAGCGCCATGGAAAAATTAGTTCAAGCATTGGTGTTCGCTGCTAAACGGCTACGCAGGTACTTCCAAGCACACCCAATAGCGGTAATCATAGATCAACCGATCAAGCAAATCATCTCCAAGCCTGATGCATCAGGACGACTGCAAAAATAGAGTGTGTTGCTCGGTGAGCATAACATCACCTATAGACCACGTACTGCAATAAAAGGGCAGATACTAGCTGATTTCATTAGCGAAAAGCCGACCGATGATGCACCGGCACCACGTGCACGGAGGAACTACCAGATCCATGGATCTTGTTCACAGATGGATCCTCATGCGTGGATGGGTCAGGAGCAGGCCTCATCCTTACAAACCCAGAAGGAATGGAATTCACTTACGCATTGCGTTTCGAATTTACAGCGACAAATAATGAGGCAGAGTATGAAGCCCTACTAGCGTGACTACGCATCGCATCTCGAATGGGTGTACGCAAACCTGGAAGCGAATGTAGACTCAGTGGTAGCCAACCACGTGTTAGGCGAGTATGTAGCCAAGGAGGAAAACATGATTCAGTACCTCGAAAAAACAAAGGCAGTAGTTCAAAGCTTTGATAGGTTTACCATCAAACAGGTTCCAAGAGGGGAAAACCGCAAGGCGGATGCACTAAGCAAAATCGCATCCACAAGCTTTGCGCACTTATCCAAACAGGTGTTGGTGGAAACATTGAAAAGCAAATCCATCTTAGAAATGGAAGTATCCACGGTAATAGAGGAAGACGGACCTACGTGGATGACACCAATAGTCGAATTTATAAGCAAAGGAATATTACCCCAAGAACAGAAAGAAGCTCGAAGGATACGGCGCACAGCGCAAAGGTTTGAACTTCGGGACAACATCCTATATCGACGCTCTTTCCTGCAACCATGGCTCCGCTGTGTTGGTCCCTTACAAGCAACCTATGTACTGCGAGAAATCCACGAAGGTTCATGCAGCATGCATTCAGGACCACGGTCAGTGGTGGCGCGCGCTTTACGTTCAGGCTATTATTGGCCCACCATGCACCGCGATGCGCGGGATTTGATAAGAAAGTGCGGACTGCCAAGTCCAGACCCATTCCCCGCAAACCACAACAGGAGTTAACACCAATTATGGCGCCATGGCCATTCCACAAGTGGGGTATTGACATTGCAGGTCTTTTTCCTGTTGCAGCCAGGGAGGTTTAAAGTTCCTCATAGTTGCCATAGACTACTTCACCAAGTGGATCGAAGCAAAAGAAGTGGTAACAATCACGGCAACCGGTGAAGCGCCGTCTGGGAAAACATTGTATGCCGCTTTGGTCTACCGGTGAGCTCATCTCGGACAACGGAAACAATTTCGACAACCCTTTCAAGGACTGGTGCGAGAAGCTAAACATCAAAAGACTTTGCGTCAGTAAAACACCCACAAACCAACGGCCGGTTGAACGTGCGAATCGGGCCATGGGTGAAGGAATTAAGGCACGTTTGGACAACCACAAAGGAAGATGGGTGGAAGAACTCTCGCATTTTTTGTGGGTGCATCGCACCTCCATCAAAACCAACACGGGAGACACTCCCTTCTCTCTAGTCTACGGGACGAAGCCGCCATACCGCCGAAATCGGAATGCCAACTATCCGCACTACGGACATCAATGTGGCAACCAATGATGACGAGAGACGTGTCGACTTAGACCTGCTAGAAGAACGCGAACGCGCAGCGCGTATTCGGAAGAAAGATCAAAGTCAAAGATGAAGGTATACTATGACGCTAAAGTGCGCCGTGTTTCATTCGACCGGTGACTCGTTTACCGTGCCAACGATGCGAGCCACGCAGAAGACACAGGTAAGCTTGGACCAAAGTGGGAAGGACCCTATGAGGTTATCGAAGCATTGGGAACAGGCGCGTACAAGCTACGAGGCTTGGATGGTCGTGAACGCCACGCCACATGGAACATCGCAACCTCAAAAGGTGCTACCTATAAGAGTGGCTACGGCCCAGCGCACAGTCGCTCCTGCACTTCACTAAAGTGCCCAATACATATCTACGTATTTATTTTTTATTTTCCTTAGAATAATGTTTTACTTATTTCTCATAAACACTTGCAAGTATCAATAAAACGCCGCGGTTTCTAGCTAACTCCGCGACATATTTTGATTTGTTATTTCCATATACTGTATGTCTTAACAATTTTTTATCTCTTGCATACATGGTACGCATGCGCTAAAATATACCCACGATGGTAAAAGGATTAGTTCACCTACTAAACAACTCGTTGAATAAGAGGGTTGCAAACCCATCAACATTGGATCACGTATCCTTGTTAAACACCTTGTTCTCAAGACGTTGGAATAAGTTTTGTACGCATCCCATGACGAATGCGCAACAACGCACATGTTCACGTTTAACAACTTTGGAACCAAGACACTTGATTCCTTAATGTGGTATTTACAGTACGCTGCATATCACAACATACACGACTATGATATAAAATACTTAGAATTTTTTTAAAAGTATACTATGATTTTCATACATGACTATGAATTTCCTATATTACTTGCGCTTGTGTAACGAATATCTCTTTTACGCAAAGACAAACAGATAAGTATACATATTACAAGTCGCAATAATATCCATACGAACTTAACAAAAGAAGACTTTATTAAAAAACTACGGGTTATTACAAAAGGATGGTTACTTTACAACATGCAAACCTACCAACTATTACACCGTTCCAGAGATGAGCTACCTACGCGATTGGCTGCATCTTTCGATTCAATTAGCCTCTTGAGATCGAATCTTGGCGCACACGTTGCAACACTAACTGGTATCCCATCAGATCTGGGGAGATGTGCCGCGCCCACGCCGCACAGGATAGCCTTACCCTTAACCCCTTCTTTTTTGGCAAGTCTCGTAGCATGCGCTTCCAGAACTTGCTTCAAAGGCACCTCCTTCTCCAACGAAAAAGGGTTCACGATATCCTTAGGGCGCACAAATACAGGCACGTAAAGTTGGGATTCATCAGGCTTAAGATAATGGTCCGGCTGCGCAACGGCCACTCGACCACGATGACGCGCTAGAGTCAACCCCGCCATAATAATATTGATGGGGTAGTCCTGATCGCTCTCCAGTTCAGCAATCATGGGGAGCTCTATGTCCTTCATCCGATTCATGGCAGCGACCAGATTATCATAAGCCTTTGCATCATAATTAGGTACCTCTTCAATAGGCACCTTTAGAAGCTCAACCTCATGCAGCTTCTCCACGCTTCGCTTTACAGCGCTCAAGCGCGCACCGAACCACCTCCCCAAAAGCATCAACCACTTCTCGCGATTCCGGGTACTTTCAGTGCAGCCAGACGAAGACCATGGCCTATTAGCCATCTGCGGCAAAGCAATGGTAGACGTGGAGTTGGGGATATAACTCCTTGTTGTACTCTATGCTGAGCTTGCGCAATTTCATTTCCTGCACCTCTAGAGCATCTTTCACGGTGGCACCGAAGTTTTCCATCTGCGAGGCCAGTTCATCCTTGCTCTTCTCCAAATACTTCAGTGCCCACATACAGGAAGCTTTGTACTCTACCGTTGCGGTACGCTCCTGGCTTATTTGGCTCAGCAACATCATTTTTTCATCAGCCATCCTCTATGCATACGTGCTCATAGCACCTGCTTCCATCTTGGCACTAGCCAACTGGGCCTCCAATTGCGCAATATACTGGTCCTTCTGCACATTCTAGGAACTTTCCCCGGGGTACCTCTCCCTTAATTGCGCAGTTAGGGCCGCCTGATGCGCTGCGGCCACGCTCAGCTCCTCGATAATTTGCTCCAGTGGTGCTTTCTCAGGATTAGATGGTTCCGTGTCCTGCTTCTTTGGCTCAGCGGACTCGGTCCGCACAGGACTCTCTTTAGGTGGTGACTCCGCACCCTGTTCAAACCTACGGGCACATACAGCAAATTGCCAGTTTCTCATATAAACAGTCGAAAAAAAAAACAAAAACAAAAAGAGACAAAATATGGACAACATTACTTACTGAGGGCCAGAGATACCAGCGGATGGGTGCGATGACGCAGCGTCGCTGGCAGATGATTCAACAGTGAGGATCACCAGGCGCTTTTTCCTTGATGAACTCGCGCAATCCTCTCCAGGTGACCTCTTGCGCTTTAGCCCAGACTCTTGTTCTTCTTCTTCTTCTTCCATCACCGCGCCAATGCTACAGTGGTGGCGTGCTCTTGGCGATGGCACCCTGTGGTGACGCTTTGAAGCGCGTCGCTTCTACTGCTACCGAAGAACGGTCCTCGCTTTCTTAGATTCATCTCCAGGGCGCCTGCAGTGGCATCCGTATGGGCTCTTCTCCTTTTTCAGGTCGTACCCCTGTCTTCACCTCAACTGGTTTCGCTAGGTGCACCACGGTGAACAGATCCATCTCTGCGCAAGACAAGACAACAAATAACGAAGGTTATAGCATGCGCAGAATAAGGCAGAAAGCTCTTACATTAATTTCAAAAGGGGGTGCGGAAGAATGAGTACCCACCCTGGCCATTGGCGCCTAAGAAGATTGGCATTTCATCTGGCATACCAAAATAACTACGGCTGATGCCCATATGCACCAAAAATTCCTCGGGATAGGAACTAATGGGGATGCGGTTGGCATTTATCAGTTC
This sequence comes from Chrysanthemum makinoi, assembly GCA_910596185.1. NCBI lineage: Eukaryota > Viridiplantae > Streptophyta > Magnoliopsida > Asterales > Asteraceae > Chrysanthemum > Chrysanthemum makinoi. The sequence goes on along the minus strand of OU343223.1, from coordinate 197,569,991 downwards.
CGCATCCTCAGCAACATAGGACCCAGGCAAGGGGCACTCATCCTTCTCCAACGTACCCCGGGTATAAAAATCATAACGCCATGGAAAGCATGTGTCGTCTACCCAGAACAATGACTCCCTCCAATTCCTAAGCGCGTCTAGTTTCTCCGTATAACATTGTAGTCTACCAGCGCGCTTAGCAAAGGATACCCACCCATGTGACCATGTCGTATGATAAAATGCGCGGAATAGGTTGATGGTTGGGTTCACCGCCAGTAAACGGCAGTTTACCTCAAAATTGGTAATTTTAGCCGCACCGATGCAGTGCAACTGGGATATGTGAAGATTATAATAATTTAACACATCGCATAGACATCGGGATAGAGGCACACGTTGATTCGCGAATTCAAAAAAACGTGTGTATACCCCAACCTTCACATCGGGGAAATCTGCAATGGATGCCCGCGACGGAACAACCGGATGCACATCAAGGGGTATAAAGTAATCCGAGGTGAACTCCAGAAGATCGCTCTCGGTGAGGTTGGAGGTAAAGTCAGAAAACTGTTTGACCATAGTTTGTCCTATAAAGCGCACGCGCGGCTACCTTTGAATTGGTGGTTTTCTGGATTGCAGATGAACGGCTTCTTGACAATGGCGGCTTGAGTTTTTTTTTACTATGAGGTACACAGTGGAAATGAAGCGAAGGGTTATATAATCTTCCTCTTCCACGCGATGAGTGCCACGTGGAACCCACCAACCCTAACTATGTGGCTGAGATCGCTTGATGGGACACTGCTGCAGTAACTTTCCCCCGAATTACGAGGAGTCCAAATTTTCAATTTAATGTCTAGATACAATGTACTAGAGGCCATTTTCTTTAACTTCTTGGCTACGCTTTGACATTTTTTCATTGACTACGGTTATTAGTCTAGCATCCGCAGTCATTCACTGAGCATACTAGACTGGGGGGACATGATGACGTATAGTCTATATCCGGGTCACGAACCCGACTAAAGCCCAATACGGATAAGCCCAGCACAAACCTGGGCTACGCGATAAGCGTTTAGGCCCACGAAGGCCCAAATACAAGTCTATTTATGGAATAGATAGAGGATATCTCTTAATCAAGGAGATAATCATTCCCAACCGATTTAAGGGATAACGCCGAAGGTTGAGGAACACGGAACCAACAAGGATTCCGTGTATATATAAAGGGAATCACATCCCTCGTTAAAGGTACGCTCTCAAAACCCTAATTCACCTTTAACCCTAAATCGATTACTTACTCTCACACTGGAGGATAATCGTGGGAGACAATCCCACGGTAAGCCTAACGGTGTTTTCTGTCTTTAGTGCGCAGGTCTCAAGCAACAATCATTAATTGGTACGAGAATCGGAGCCCCGAACAAGGAACGCCCAACTTTTATATCAACAGTATTTATAGGCCATATCCGGGTTACGGCGTAACCATAACAAGAGTTACGCCGTAACCTTCAATTTCTTTGTAATTTGCACTAGATCTGCTAGTTACGGCGTAACCTAATGAGTGGTTACGCTGTAGTCTTCAATAAACTCGGTTACGTCGTAGTAGATGCAATAGTTACGGCGTAAGTATCAGCGGCGTGGAACCTCATTTGACCTAATATAGTTACGTCGTAACCTTTGGGAAGAGTTACACCGTAACCTTCTGATAAGTTGGTTTTCTGAGTCATGCAATAGTTACGGCGTAATGTGAGAGACGAGTTACGCCGTAACTTCTTCAAACGTAGCATACTGTGATAAATCTTTAGATATTTCTCCAATTCCGCGTCTCTTTAGCTCCAATGCTCGTAATTTACCTGAAAGTGGAAAACAATGGAAAACAAGCGTAAATCCATATAAATGATATAAATTACAAGCATTATCGGGGGAAATTGACACTTAATATTCGGGACAATTTGATGTTATCAGACATCATTGTTTTCGACTTCTTGTACATCATTGTGAACAAACATAGAAGTTGAGTTATTGCTTAAGAAAATGTGATTATCAAGCACATTGTTTGGTGAATTTGGTGGGTTATTCAAGTTTATATAAAAGTATAGTATGGGATTTTGGTGACACTTTGATCTAAGACATACATTCCTTAAATAGTGATGAATTAGTAGTTAGGTATGGATAATAAATGACCTAATATCCTAAGGATAATAAGGTATAGTACATGGATTTGTAAATTAGAAGGGGAATATATGGGGAAGGTAATTATGCTTTATTGGTTGTACAAAGAAAAAGGTTGAAGATGAAGTGATTTAGTTGGTTTTGGATTAAGATTGGATGATATAATTACCCATGTTGGTTTCACAAAAAATCATGCATGCATCATATTTTGTCAAGCCATGCAAGATTCTTCCAATTGAATGAGTGTAGTTACTAGATCATCATTTAGGAATAAAATGATCCTATCACAATATATAATCTTCATCTCATCATGCATGAATCAAGTGCAAGTATTTCATGCAAGACATCCCAAGAGTGTAGTTTCTTGTGTTTAGAAGTCAAGTGTATATTTTTATTATTAGTGTACATAAACTAGATCCTATAAACTATCACACATTGTATAGAAAGTCAATATACAATGCATGATATCTCCGACTTATAGTTCGTTGTGTAGTATGTCGAGTTTGATAATCCTCATTTGTTACTTGCATTAACAAAACAAGTTTCTAAGATTTCGGATGAAATTCTTAGTTTATCAAATCTATTTATTGTGTATTTTAGTTTGTTATGCAATACCATACCGAATTCAATCCACGAGGATTCTCTTCAACTATGTAAGTAGTTTGTATGTTTGCATAAAATTAGGTTCTTCTCTTTTCTACCCTAAACACATGGCATGCATACTCACATAAGTTGAACTAGTAGAAGTAGATATAATGTCTTCAACACAAGTGTGAGTTGTGATCCAGAATTTTATCTCATCTTGGTAAATTGACACAAATGAATTTCAATCCTAGCAAGTGTTGTACGATACTTTGCGACAATTTTTCTTGTTCATTACATATGTTATTGTCACAATTCTCAAATTCCGGTCATTTCTTAAATTATATATGCATCATATTAATTCATTCATGGCATTTCATTTCACATTTAACGCGTAATTTTTATATTTAATAAACGTTATCGCGTGAGTTATTATTTTGAATATTTAATCCGTCACTTTCAAAAATGATCCCGACATATTTTTATACTTACATTGAGTTGTAAAAACTATATTTTGAGTTTACCTAGTGTTCTAAATTTATTTTGTATATAAATCGTTAAAGTTATATTATTACGACACTTTTCTTAAAAACTACACGATGACTATTATATCACTCAATTTTTACAAGGAATGTATTTTTACAATTTTTATGATCTCATTATACTTTATTTTGATCTATTAAAAATTTCTTTTACCTAAAAGCTACCTTTACCTTACAAGTTACATTTAAACTACACATTTTTACTTACACTTTTTCTTACAATTACACAAGTACATACAACAAAGAAAAAAAAAAAATGTTTTTGAGATACATCCCCCCCCCCTAAAACCGGCCTTGTGGGGAGGGTGTATGCATTTATTGAATGGTAGCAATTTTCTTCTTGTTTAGATATGTATTCAAGTTACTTCACCCACTTCATTCACTACAATAATACAACTCCAATCAAGGTTTCTCTCTTTGTTCTTCCTTCTCCAAAAATCCGGCCATATAAGGTATTTTCAAGGGATCATCACAAATTTTCAAGCTCAAGTTAAAAAACAATCTAGATTACACTCTTGTTTAGGTTTTGAAATAAAAACCTAGGGTGTTTAGGTTTAATCCTTGGTTCTAATCACCTCATCATATCACTTGTAAGCATCTCATGGTTATTTTTCATCTTACATATTCATTTCATACTCATCTCATCATTTTTGGAGCAAGCATGTATGATTTGTGTTGTTTATACCATTTTTACATGATTTTTAGAAATATATATATATTAAGGTCATCCTATAATTATCCCCTTGGTATACTTTGGTCTTGATGATGTTTAGGAACCCATGACACCCTAAGAAGGTGTATGGTAGGATTAGATTAGCTTTGGAGTTGATTTGAAGGGATTGGAATAGGTTTAGTACGAGAAAAACTATTTTCGACAAGTATATAAGAGGGTCTGTCCTTAAAATCATTTTCTGGAAAATCCGACTATAGTCACGACCTTTTGGCCTTGATATTTAGAAAATATACTTTAAAACGAATCCGTGGCCGCTTGAACGGATAAAAACGGACTTATAACGAAGAAGTTATGGATTTTACAAGTTTGACGACGAAAAGTATAATTTTCTGAAATTTCAGCATACTATTTTTAGTTTGTTCGGGGTCAAAAATGAGCCTTAAGCTTCACAAATTATTTCGACTTATCAAAAATATATTAGTTTACTTTGATACGAAGCTAAGGACGTATTATACGTAGAAAACGGATTTGAAACGACTAAGATATACACGTTTTCATAAACTTGCCGTAACTATTATTTTTAGAAAAACTATATTATTTTTACGAGATAAGTGTTACGGTAACTAAAATCACCATATTTAACCCCTATTATCTTTATGTTCGAGACCTCTATGACGAAAACTCCTGAACTGAAACTTCTAGATTTCGATACAAACTTTCCAAAACCGTCGAGTTCGTTCTCTAACGATCGACGTACACCATTTTACGACTAGTTTTTCGGAGCCATTTTTGTTAATTTCATGAAAATTCCGACGACATTGTTTTGCGACGAAAAGCGATAATTTCACTATAAATCATTATAAAACCATTGTAGGATGACATTTTGACGTAAAAACTTGTAAAGTGATTTTTGAGTGGTCAAGACGTCAAAAGAGTATTTTTCGACGAGAAGTATTATTTTCAAAACTCACAAATGGTATAAATATCATACGAATTGCGTGCATAACATTACACCATGACTTATTTCATATCATATCATTCATAATAGGTCAGTTTTGAGATTCCCGCTACATTTTGGTGTAACCACTTTTGTCGTCACATCTGTTCATCAGGTGAGTATTCACAGACTCCCCTTTTTAAATGCTTTAAATTGTTTTGGGGTGGAATGCATGATTTATACTTGAACTAAACTATCTATGTTTTATGAACTTATTGAACATTTTATGCTAGTGAGTAATCACATCCCCTTTTTACCGTTTTGCTATATTTTGGGGCTGAATGCATGAACCATACTTGAATTAAATTGATTCTTACTTTTGTGAACTCTTTTGACTAGAACTTGTGAACTCGACTTAAATCTTTGAACTTAATTACGAACTTTTGAACGGAACTCTTGAACTTAAATACAAACTTATGACTTGTTTAAACTTATTGAACCGTACGTGTTATGATCTTGACCTAAAGTCTCCCATGTTCGGAGCATCACTATAAAGTCTCGCCTTATTGGTGGAGCGGTCTCAATAAATCTCGCCTAGGTGGTCGAGTGACAAAGGAGTCTCCCTTGTTGGAGCAGTGCAAAGTCTCCCATGTTCGGAGCATCACTATAAAGTCTCGCCTTATTGGTGGAGCGGTCTCAATAAATCTCGCCTAGGTGGTCGAGTGACAAAGGAGTCTCCCTTGTTGGAGCAGTGCAAAGTCTCCCATGTTCGGAGCATCACTATAAAGTCTCGCCTTATTGGTGGAGCGGTCTCAATAAATCTCGCCTAGGTGGCCGAGTGACAAAGGAGTCTCCCCTGTTGGAGCAAAGGCAAAGTCTCCCATGTTCGGAGCATCAACTTAAATTATTATATACTTGGTACTATATTATGAACCTTTATGATCACTTATACTTGACCACTTGATACGCTATCTTTTGTGCAATGGGTTGTGTACACACAGGTTGCAAGTTTTGTATGGGCGGAACTTGGAACTGAGTGGATACACAATGCCTTTGCTTTGGGAACTATTTTCGTTGACCGAAAGCTTGATTATTTCTTACGAGTTTTCTTATTTTTGCTAAAACGTGTTTACTCACCAACTATTTTCATAGTTGACCCGTTTTTCTCTCATGCATTTCAGGTGATCGTTAGTAAGCTTTTCTATCAGGTCTTGCATAATGAAGTTTTCACTTGGCCATATAAATCCTTATGTTTAAAACATAATATTTTGGAATCTAAACTTTGTAATATATTCGCCGATGTCGGCAAAACTAGTATTGTAATGGTGTATTATTTCTTTTTAATATTAATGTTGGTATGTTCTATTATCTTGTGCTTATGTTCCCTTTCGTTACACCTCGTGTTTCTCGGCGAGGGTGTGACAGATTGGTACCAGAGCCAAAGGTTATAGAGAATGCCGATTTTTCAAAAAAAAAAATAAAAATCACTATAAAAAAAAAAAAAAAATTTATTTTATTTTATTTTATTAAACATTGAACACCATTCGAGTCAACTAGTCCTATCGTTGCATCGTTACTCATAAATTATACATAGCCTGATCAACTATGTCTAATTTATGAAGAACCATGCAATGATAAGAGTGGTAGTTTTAAATCATGTTTAGTCGAGTCTTTTGAGTCTGGTCACCTGAAGTTGCATTGGTCGGGTGAGTATGCATAGCATGTTTTTACGTTCACGTCTACATTACCGTACCTTGTTCATATCTTCTCTTTTCCATCTTTCGACTTGTTAGACATAGCATGTCCCTGATCCTGTCATATTTCGATTCACTGTAACACACATTACCACCGTTCTGCACCTCATCTGACTTCGTTAGGATGTCGTTTACTCAACCCGATGTTTTGGTCCACTGTAAGATTATGGCTGCAAGAAACACACGCTCAGGAGGTAATCGTCCAAACCTGGCGTTGGCAATAGAAGGCCCACAAGATCCGAACATTGAAATTCCTCCCGCACGTGGTCGAGCATTTTATCTGGGTACCGAGGAAGCCCGCAACGCTTAACGGGTACATTCTTTCGAACAACTACCTTATTTCTGTACGACATGATTTTGAGTGCATAACTTCCTTCCAATCTTTACCACGTTCACGACATCGATTAATTTGAGACCTATTGATATCGACCTTATTTGTTATATATTTTGTTGATTGGATTTGATTGTGTAAGCAAATCGAATATCGAGCGAATCTTTCAAAAGACTTCATTCAAGGATGTGGCATCCTACCTTTCTAACAACTTGTTTCCTAGCTTGATCTAGTGACAGTTCTTGTTTGATGAGTTGCGAAAATCAAGCTAAGAGACAAGTTTACTCAAGTCGGTTTAGTTTAATCTCATGACAGTTCTTGTTTGATGAGTTGTGAGATTAGATTATAATCGACAACCTAAAGGTCTTTTGAGAGCTACGTTCGATATTGGGTAAGTTTACCCTATCAAATCTAATCACGGGCACGTACTTAGTTGTATGGGGAACCTGTACGCATGGGCAGTGATATGATCATTTAGACTGTTCGTACGAGCATGAACTTTTAGAACTCTTGTCGAGGTTCGGACCATAGTATCGTTAATCGAATCATGAGGACATGATTCCGCTGACATGGGAAGAATGTCACAATTCTCAAATTCCGGTCATTTCTTAAATTATATATGCATCATATTAATTCATTCATGGCATTTCATTTCACATTTAACGCGTAATTTTTATATTTAATAAACGTTATCGCGTGAGTTATTATTTTGAATATTTAATCCGTCACTTTCAAAAATGATCCCGACATATTTTTATACTTACATTGAGTTGTAAAAACTATATTTTGAGTTTACCTAGTGTTCTAAATTTATTTTGTATATAAATCGTTAAAGTTATATTATTACGACACTTTTCTTAAAAACTACACGATGACTATTATATCACTCAATTTTTACAAGGAATGTATTTTTACAATTTTTATGATCTCATTATACTTTATTTTGATCTATTAAAAATTTCTTTTACCTAAAAGCTACCTTTACCTTACAAGTTACATTTAAACTACACATTTTTACTTACACTTTTTCTTACAATTACACAAGTACATACAACAAAGAAAAAAAAAAATGTTTTTGAGATACATCCCCCCTAAAACCGGCCTTGTGGGGAGGGTGTATGCATTTATTGAATGGTAGCAATTTTCTTCTTGTTTAGATATGTATTCAAGTTACTTCACCCACTTCATTCACTACAATAATACAACTCCAATCAAGGTTTCTCTCTTTGTTCTTCCTTCTCCAAAAATCCGGCCATATAAGGTATTTTCAAGGGATCATCACAAATTTTCAAGCTCAAGTTAAAAAACAATCTAGATTACACTCTTGTTTAGGTTTTGAAATAAAAACCTAGGGTGTTTAGGTTTAATCCTTGGTTCTAATCACCTCATCATATCACTTGTAAGCATCTCATGGTTATTTTTCATCTTACATATTCATTTCATACTCATCTCATCATTTTTGGAGCAAGCATGTATGATTTGTGTTGTTTATACCATTTTACATGATTTTTAGAAATATATATATATTAAGGTCATCCTATAATTATCCCCTTGGTATACTTTGGTCTTGATGATGTTTAGGAACCCATGACACCCTAAGAAGGTGTATGGTAGGATTAGATTAGCTTTGGAGTTGATTTGAAGGGATTGGAATAGGTTTAGTACGAGAAAAACTATTTTCGACAAGTATATAAGAGGGTCTGTCCTTAAAATCATTTTCTGGAAAATCCGACTATAGTCACGACCTTTTGGCCTTGATATTTAGAAAATATACTTTAAAACGAATCCGTGGCCGCTTGAACGGATAAAAACGGACTTATAACGAAGAAGTTATGGATTTTACAAGTTTGACGACGAAAAGTATAATTTTCTGAAATTTCAGCATACTATTTTTAGTTTGTTCGGGTCAAAAATGAGCCTTAAGCTTCACAAATTATTTCGACTTATCAAAAATATATTAGTTTACTTTGATACGAAGCTAAGGACGTATTATACGTAGAAAACGGATTTGAAACGACTAAGATATACACGTTTTCATAAACTTGCCGTAACTATTATTTTTAGAAAAACTATATTATTTTTACGAGATAAGTGTTACGGTAACTAAAATCACCATATTTAACCCCTATTATCTTTATGTTCGAGACCTCTATGACGAAAACTCCTGAACTGAAACTTCTAGATTTCGATACAAACTTTCCAAAACCGTCGAGTTCGTTCTCTAACGATCGACGTACACCATTTTACGACTAGTTTTTCGGAGCCATTTTTGTTAATTTCATGAAAATTCCGACGACATTGTTTTGCGACGAAAAGCGATAATTTCACTATAAATCATTATAAAACCATTGTAGGATGACATTTTGACGTAAAAACTTGTAAAGTGATTTTTGAGTGGTCAAGACGTCAAAAGAGTATTTTTCGACGATAAGTATTATTTTCAAAACTCACAAATGGTATAAATATCATACGAATTGCGTGCATAACATTACACCATGACTTATTTCATATCATATCATTCATAATAGGTCAGTTTCGAGATTCCCGCTACATTTCGGTGTAACCACTTTTGTCGTCACATCTGTTCATCAGGTGAGTATTCACAGACTCCCCTTTAAATGCTTTAAATTGTTTTGGGGTGGAATGCATGATTTATACTTGAACTAAACTATCTATGTTTTATGAACTTATTGAACATTTTATGCTAGTGAGTAATCACATCCCCTTTTTACCGTTTTGCTATATTTTGGGGCTGAATGCATGAACCATACTTGAATTAAATTGATTCTTACTTTTGTGAACTCTTTTGACTAGAACTTGTGAACTCGACTTAAATCTTTGAACTTAATTACGAACTTTTGAACGGAACTCTTGAACTTAAATACAAACTTATGACTTGTTTAAACTTATTGAACCGTACGTGTTATGATCTTGACCTAAAGTCTCCCATGTTCGAGCATCACTATAAAGTCTCGCCTTATTGGTGGAGCGGTCTCAATAAATCTCGCCTAGGTGGTCGAGTGACAAAGGAGTCTCCCTTGTTGGAGCAGTGCAAAGTCTCCCATGTTCTGAGCATCACTATAAAGTCTCGCCTTATTGGTGGAGCGGTCTCAATAAATATCGCCTAGGTGGTCGAAAGTGACAAAGGAGTCTCCCTTGTTGGAGCAGTGCAAAGTCTCCCATGTTCCGAGCATCACTATAAAGTCTCGCCTTATTGGTGGAGCGGTCTCAATAAATCTCGCCTAGGTGGCCGAGTGACCAAGGAGTCTCCCCTGTCGGAGAAAGGCAAAGTCTCCCATGTTCGGAGCATCAACTTAAATTATTATATACTTGGTACTATATTATGAACCTTTATGATCACTTATACTAGACCACTTGATACGCTATCTTTTGTGCAATGGGTTGTGTACACACAAGTTGCAAGTTTTGTATGGGCGGAACTTGGAACTGAGTGGATACACAATGCCTTTGCTTTGGGAACTATTTTCGTTGACCGAAAGCTTGATTATTTCTTACGAGTTTTCTTATTTTTGCTAAAAGCGTGTTTACTCACCAACTATTTTCATAGTTGACCCGTTTTTCTCTCATGCATTTCAGGTGATCGTTAGTAAGCTTTTCTATCAGGTCTTGCATAATGAAGTTTTCACTTGGCCATATAAATCCTTATGTTTAAAACATAATATTTTGGAATCTAAACTTTGTAATATATTCGCCGATGTCGGCAAAACTAGTATTGTAATGGTGTATTATTTCTTTTTAATATTAATGTTGGTATGTTCTATTATCTTGTGCTTATGTTCCCTTCCGTTACACCTCGTGTTTCCGCCTCCGGCGAGGGTGTGACAGTTATAGACATGTAGAATCTTGGACATTATCAACCATTGTTTGAATAATGAATTGATGAATATATTTCCTCTTGGAAAACATTTGTTAGTATTTCCTTCCATGCCTTCACAAAAGTCTTAATCATATAAGCACATAAACTCCAAGAGTACCTAAGAAGGACCATGCAAATGACTATCAAGACATTAAACACATTATAAAAGATTGTTCTCCTAAGATGCATGTCAACCATGGACACCTAAACTTATCCCCAAACAATTTGGATTTTTAAAAAATGTCATGCCAAAAATAATTTTGGTTGGTTTTTGATCTAAGTGTTCTCTTATTCAAGTCACCAATGACTTGTTCTATTGGATAACCCCTCGCTTCTATCACTTTCTTAGGATTGCCTTCGTCCAAAACATTACCTTGTAATGACGGCGACCTCTCTTGATCATGAGCTACTTGTTCATTGATCATATCATATTCTACCAAAGAGAGAATTAGAGAGAAAGAAGTAATGGCAAGGGTGAGGAATACAAGAGCCAAGGTGGGGTATTTATAGGCCAAAATCCCAATGGGTAAAAATTTTACCGAGGCTGGCGCGCTGCTGGCATGTCCGAGCACCAACAACGTGCCAGAATCCCTGTAACATTTTCTTTGGGATTTTGGTCCTTTAAATACCCAAACTTGCTAAACCACCAATTATTCTTCACACATCAGACCTTTCCATTATTCATCCTCAAGGTCAACCAACTCAAATAGCCATTTCATAAAAATCATTTTGTGAAGTTGATGAGTGTGTAAATACTCATAATTTTTGGTTAATTCTGAACTGCAAAACGTTTAAAAATGCTCAGAAATGCATCAAAATACTGAAAATATCTCAAAATTGCATTTTATATTTTTCAGATGCAAAATTTTTAAAATCAGATGAAAAATGAGCTAAGTTTGCATAATTGGCGTTTCAGTCCCAAGTTTCAAAAGTTGTCAGAAATAGTCCCCGAGCACTTATTTCAAAAGTAAAATCACCAAAGGTCCTTTTAAAATCATAAGTTGTCAAAATTAGTCCTTTGGTGAAAAATATCAAAAGTTTTGAGAAATTACATGTTTAGTCCTTGGATTATTACAGGTTGTCAATAATGACCCTTTGAATACATTGTTAGAATTTACATACGTGGTCCCTGGATTTTCAGTTCTTGGCAAGATTAGTCCCTAAATACTCATTGGATCCATTTATAGTCCAAGTTAACTATTAAACTACCCAAGCCCAACCCAAATTAAACCTTTTACCCGGTCCAAACCCAAATCCATCCCGTTTACCCACGTTTGACCCGGTCAAATGTTTAACCAAACCCACCCTAATCCCGCCTTTTATAACTGTTGGATTTTTATAAAAGCAAAAACTTGTTTTGTGTTTCAAATTCATAGATATAGCTTGCACTAAGTTTATTTCATCAATTAACATCAATCTCAGTCCACCATTATGAATCAAACCTCAAAATAGTCAAACTTTCAAATCTGTCAAAAGTCAAAAACTTGAAAAATCAGTTTTGAGCCCAAATGGGATGATTTTTAATAAATTCATTTCTGGGTCAAATCAAGTGAGACTTTGGGTGTTAAAACTTCAGTTGGTATATTTTCTTATTATCATTTTTATAGATTTTTGTCAAATTTTTATAAGCTTCAAAATGGGTTGGCAACATGGGCAAAAATGCCCTGTGCATTGACTCAGTATTCACTGAGTCTGCACAGGGTCTTGCAGACCTTGCAGCCAGCTCTTGAGAGCTTGCCTAGGTCTGGTTTTTGGTTTGAAGGTAGCTAGCCAGGTCTATTTGAGATTCCAACCATTGGTTTTCTGTTACAGCTTATTAATAAGCATTTGCATTAGCCACAAAGTAGCACTCAAAATCTGTTTTGGCATAAGTGCTCAAATAATCAAAACTGAGTAGTGTGCATTTCAGAGGTTAAGACTTGTTGTAATAAGTTGTTTTAGAGTAATTTTAGCATAACTTAGCTTCTGTAACAATTTGGTTCTCAGTTGGACCCTTTGGCTTATTCAAAGTGCTTATTACATAAGCACTTGCATGGCAGTTTCATATTCTACCACATAGGCCACTGTTTTTCTATTTTTCTTAGATTCAGCATATTAAATTAGAGTTTTCCTGAATTTTTCATATTTTTCTAGGTCAGTTTGCTATTTTTCTTTATTTAAAACAGTTTTTAAGCAATTTTTAATAGCTTTTAATACAATTAATTCAGAAAAGTTTCAAGAAAATAATTTTTCATTTTTCCTAGATTAAGATAAATATAAAAAGTCAAAAAAATATTTTTTCAGATTTTTCTTAGTTAAACTTGTATTTTTAAGTAATTAAAGTAGTTTTAAATAGATTTTAATTCCTAGAAAATACAAAAATAATCAGAAAAATACAAAAATAGTTTTGAAAATTCTATTTTGTTATTTTAGATTTTTCCAAGTCATAATTTCATTTTTCTAGCTTTATTTCATATTTTCTAGTATTTTAGGTTATTATTAAATAGTTAAAAATAGTTTTTAATTAATAATAATTAGATAAATAGTTTTAAAAATAATTTTCTTTTTCTTAAAATTTTATTTTATCATTAGGATTGTAAAAATGTCTTTTTCATATTTTTAGGATTAATACTGCTTTAGTTTCATATTTTCATTTGTACGTCACGTAGTTTTTAATTCAGTTTTATAAAAGAAAAAAATCAAAAACATCATTTTGCAAATAGTGATAGCGTTTATTTAATATAGTTTATCTTTTTAATTCTCTTTAATTTGCATTTAAGCCTTTGTAATTATAGGCTATTTCTGTAGTTATAATAATTCAAATCCCTCTTTACCGTTCAAATCTCTCGATCACTATTCGTTTGGTGATTCATCGCATAGCTCGCTGGGACATAACGACCCGGGGAAACACTATACTCTCCAGATCTTCATTGCATTCGTTTCCAGACTGTTTTAAGTTTCTTACGGTCGGCCATTCACAAGTGGCCGGCTTGTGTGAGAAAACTTGACCGTTTGGGAGCGAATCAGAAGTGTTCAGGTAAACCAATTATCAAAGAGAGAAATAAAGTAGGGATAATTGGATAGGGGTAATTTGGGTATTCCTCAAATTGCATAGATATGAGAGAAAAAATATGCAATAGAATATTCCTTAAAGATAAAGAGAGAAAAGGAAGAGTGTGTGAGAAGCTTGGTTAGAAATGAACCATAGTTAGGTTAGAAGAGAACCATGGTTAGGTTAAGGAGAATATGCTAATGGAATAAAAGAATATTCCCAAAGGATAAGAGAGTAAGAGAGATGAGTTGGCTTGGATGTGTTGTGTGATGGTGATGGGGAGCCTAAGAGAGATGGAGAAGAGAGTATGTGTGTGAAATTTGGATTATAGTGTGTGTGATAGTGTATGACATGATAGAGATGGTGGTGTAAGAATTATGTGATGAGGAGCCTATGTATGAAAGGATGGAGTGTATGTGAGTAGTGTTTGTAATTTGAAATTCTAGTGTTTGTATGGATGCGATGGGGAGCATATGAGAGAGAATGTGTGTGAGTGAATGTGAGTATTGTGTGAAATTCAAATTCTAGTGTGTGTGGTGATGTGATGGGGAGCTTAAGTGAGAAGGTGAAGTGTGTTGAGTGTATAGAAATCTTTGTGTGTGTGAAGATAGAGTTGGAGAACAAAGTAAATAGTAAAGTGGTGATGTGTTTGATTGTTTATGGTTTATAGAGAATGTGGTGGAAAAAGAGGTTGATGTGGAGAATGTTGAAATGTAGGGAGACAAATAGTACAAGCAAGTACAAGGTGTGTAATGAAATATATAGAGAATGTTTAGGATAAGATTTGTAGAGATTTTGAAGGTTTATTTGTTAAATGGTTGGTTTTAAAATAGGAGAATAATCAAATGATAGATTATGAGATAATCACATTGTAATTAAGAAACGAAAGATTGGACAATGATGATTATGGGTTGTGTGTGTCGGGTAAGAAAATCAAAGAATACCCATGCTCCCAAATAACACAACGTCAAGTATTCATAATATCATAACTCGTGTTTTCCACAACTTGAAGTAATCAATAATCATCTTGATGCAAACAAGCTAAGTGCTTTACGTCATAGTAAAGCATATCCCATAACGGGAAAGGATACATTTACGCAAAGAGACCTTTGACTTAGTTTGACCAATAAGGGAGTAAAACCCGTTACGTGATTAGAGAAACGTAAACACGAATTATGGTTATATGAATACTTTCCCTCGATGTCATATGAAAGGTATGAGTCTCTTAGGTTTAGAAAAGCCTTTGCTAAAGGCAACTGATAAAATATTTGAGTTGGCGTTTTGTCAAAAATAAGTGTTGATCCCAGTTGAGCAAACGATCCTTTATAGAAACTGACTTAAACAAAGACTTATTAAGTATCACGCGAAATTTAATACTTAATCTTAAGAAGAAGAATAATAAACATTCAACACCTCAATATTATTATTAATACGAATACTCTAACCAATATTAGGGTTTTACAACCTTGAAGTGTATCGACCTTAGATATAAAACATACGTATATCTAATCTAACCTAGGACATCCTTTTATAGGCTAAGGAGTCTTTTACATAATACAATACGTAACCTACAAGATAAATATATTTTCTATATTTATCTAATACAAAATGTTAAACCGACTATACAAGACTAGCAGTGGTTACAATACAATATCCGTGGTTACACAATACTACTAGCCGCGGTTTCTCATCAGCAGTGGATTCATTCTTTTGTCCGTGGTTACATTAACTCTGTCTGAGGTTCCAACACTTAGAATAATTCATGATCCAAGGAACCTAAAACCCAACAATCCTCCCCTAAACTTGATACATTCAAATAGAATTCTAAAGTTTCCTTTAAGCTCAAAACATCTGAATTGGAGGATGTAGCCAAACACTTACTTGTTTTAAAAATTGTCTCATACTTCAGCAACAAATTGTAAGCTTGATCATCATAGGGCATCAACATCTTTAAACCACCAGGCTTCACCATCTGAGCAATAACTCCTGAATAATTATTCAATTTGGGATAATCACCTTCTACAAGCATATGAATAACTACTCCAGACACAGTTAACACATGAACTCCACAAGTTTGATATAAAAACCATCTTGTAACTTGACCATTGTAGAGTCCCTTCCATTCAGGTTCATCATGAGTTGGTTCAAACAAAATCTTCAAGTGATCATAAACCATTCTCTAATGATTATCATCTAGATGTACATCACCAAACTTATTCTTGTACAACTTCCAAAGATTCATTAAATCATCTCTATCCAGATATTGAAGCATTTGTGAAAATTTATTAAACTCAGAAACTTCATTATTGAGTCTTTGAATTTTCCAACATCCTTCACTTCCATTAAGCTCAAATGCATAAGAGATAATTTGATGAATATCTTCAATATTTTAGAACCAGATGTCTCCTGAATCTCAGATTTTCTCTTAAGATTACCTTTAATCCACTCTTCATCTTTTTCAGAATTCATTGGAGTAAAATTTTTATTATTAATCCTCATACACATCAGATACAGCTCATGAATTCTTTCAAATGAACATTTACTAAGATTGTCAAGAATATGTATACTTGAATTCTTAACAATCTTCATCAGTACATTCCTCATCTCATGAATTGTAGGAGGTTTCTTCCTTGTAACTTGCTTCTTTTCCTTACTTATCCTCCTTGCCCATTCACCCAAGAGTCTAGCTTTTTCCTCATCATCTAACAATGCCCATTCTTGAGTAGTATACTCATCTTGTATTTGATTAGAAGCTTGCAGATAGTTTTGTGATTCATACCATTTAGCTAGCCATTTCTGAGAAGCTTCCTCCTCTTCTTGCTTTTCTTTCCCTGTAGCTGCTTCTTCTACAGCATGTATGCTTCTTATATACTCTTCATCATACGCAATATGTTCTTCTACACTTTTAAACTTTAAAACAGGTGCTGCAATACCTTTAACCTTACCAATATCTGGTTGAGCCACCTTCTTCTTCAAAGGCTCACCAATAACTAAACTTTTACCTTTGGGTTTGGTTACAGTAGGTTCAAGAGATAAAACAGGTGCAATGATGGGTGTACGGTTAGTTGAGGTTTTGCTAAGATTGATCAATGTGCTTGCAGCTTCTTTCTCAACTTCTTTTGATTTTGATTTGGGTGGTGATACAGATATGGTTGAAACAATTGTAGAAGTGGTTATGATAGCAGTGGGTATGATTATCTCTTTAGAAACTGCAACAGTGGTTTCAAGAGTACTAGCCGTGGTTGCAGACACACTATCAGTGGTTGTGACTTGCACTATCTCATCTTCTACCACAGTCTTCACACTTTCAAGAACATCTTCATTCCCATCTTTATCAGTTACCAGAAATTGTTCTTCTTGATCTCCACTATCCACATCCTGTTCCATATGCACATCTACAGCCTCCCCTGAATTCATGCCTTCACTCCTCCCCTGTTTGGGGTACATTCTCCATATTCAGAGCTGGATAGGAGTTTACCGTTCTTCTCAACCTTCTCATCTTCCTCAAAATAGCAACCCCAGGTCTTCTCACTTTCTCCAAAACAAACATCCTATGCTTCAGTCTCCTTATTTCTTTACCCTGAAACACAGCCAATTCTTGAAGACTTGAGATTGTATCCTCCATTTTAGTACATTTAGCCGTCAATTCATTTAAGTGTTCAAGAATATCCTCTCCACTTCGACCTGTGTTAACTGGTCCGAGAGGTGGTTCATTGGAAAAGTCATCATGTACCAGCTTAGGATTCGTCAATTCAGTTTGATGTTCCAAACTATCCTCATCACTTCGAGCTGTGTTAACTGCTCCGAGAGGTGAATCCTTGGATATAGTAAACATAGCATCAGACCTTGCCTGAACATCTATGCACCCTGTGTCAGCCAGTTGGCTAGGGATTCCTCCACCTGTATTGAGTTCCAAGGAACTCTCCACATTAGGAGTTGCCAAAGGTTGGGTCTTAATTATGTTTCCACTATCCTGACCAGCATCTAAGCATGAATCAGTAGTGGAAGCCCTTCCAATCATGTCACCTCCACAACATGTGACAGCCTCATGAGCAACACCACTAGCACCAGCCTGAGGTAGCTGAGTGCCCTTCCTCCTCCTAGTCCACACAATTGGTATAACAGTGGTTGCAAGTGTACTATCAGTGGTTTGAGGTATACTAGCAGTGGTTGGAGGTACACTATCAGTGGGTTCAGGTGTACTAGCAGTGGGTTCAGGTTCTAAGGGTTGGGCTTCAAAACCTTCATCAAAATCAGGAATAGCAGGCAAAGTAAGCATATGGGGAAATAAAGGAACATCTTTGATTTGAACATTTGGGTTCTGATTCCTCATATGTGCAAAGACCTTAGGAAGCATATAATGCACTTCATACTCCTTAGTATGCTCAACAGGTTCTTCTATTTGACTTTCAACAATCAGTTGCACAAACCTAGAATATAAATAATTTCCTTTCTTCCTAATATTCTGCACAAACTCATCATAAATCATCCTAGACCAATTAAAGTTCCTCCCATCAGACAAACAAATGATAGCTGTAGCAATTTTGGAAGGGAAGTCATCAAATCCAGTGGTCTTATTACTTATACACATCAACAAGGTATGAATCAAAAACTTCCATTGTTGTGAAAACATGCTCTTAAAATTTTTTACCTTGTCTCCCCTGTGTGTATATCCTAACCTTTCTAAACCAGCAAAAATCTCAGCATCTGAAAGATTAACAACACCATCAGCATCATCTAACTTCAAAACCCCTCTAATTATTTCCTCATCAACCAAAATAGCATTCTCATCCACCACTGTACTAAAAATATCCACACCATCTACCTCTTCAAGCTTAGCATTCCTCCAGAATTGATGTATATAGGATTTAAAGATGGTTGGTGTAACGGTTAAGTCAAAGTGAATAGGGCTGTGAAGAAGGAAATCAATCATTTGATGAAAACCTTCAGATCGATTGTTTTTTATCAAATTAGCAACTAGGTTATGGGAGTTGGGATATTGATTCGGCATCATGATCAATGATGTTGGTTATGTGGGAGATGTGAATGTGACAGATGAAAATGGTTTAGGTTTATGGAAAGCGCCAATTGGAAGTGATTTGAAGATCAAATAAATGACCTATCAGTGATTTGGGGATATAAACGTGTTTTCTCCAAAGTTACCAAAAAGCCCCTCAAGTATCCAGAAATCAGCAACATGCTAGCAGTGGTTTGAAAAACTCTATCCGTGGTTTGAAAAACACTAGCAGTGGATACATAAAGTGCACTCCAATCAGTTGACTAATAGATATAGCAAGCAAATCTTTGTCAAGCTCAGTGATATCACACAAAAATATGAAGGATTACAGCATTGAACACATTTTTTTTTAATTACACAAAAGCTTCAAAGGTCTAAAGCAAAATCTCCAAACCAAAAGCTTCAAAGTTCACAACTATCCTTCATACCTGCATATCACAAACATAAACCAAGCACTAAAAAGAAGGTTAAGGTTAGCAGTGGTTAGAGTAAAATCAAAAGTGTTTCCATATACTTAGCAGTGGTTAGCCTATGAGCTAAAATCCAAGTTAATATGGTCAACATCCAGTATTAATTCTTCTCAAAGTCAA
The DNA here is from genome assembly GCA_910596185.1 of Chrysanthemum makinoi. NCBI lineage: Eukaryota > Viridiplantae > Streptophyta > Magnoliopsida > Asterales > Asteraceae > Chrysanthemum > Chrysanthemum makinoi. Next base: position 197,550,521 of record OU343223.1, on the reverse strand, counting down.
AAGACTTCATTAACTTCTCACCCACTTAAACCTTCCCCTCATTTACTCACAAAAATCATTTACTCTGCCTATAAATAAATCCCAAGGCACAAGTAGCCCACACCAGTTAATCCAACTTTCTTTCAAACCCTAATATCTCAAAAATCCACAATCAACAACAATCAGTATGTGGAATCAACCAGAAGTCATCAATCTAACATCCTCCTCCTCCTCCTCATCATCATCATCATCAAGTGATGATTCTAACCCATGGTTTCTTTACCTTCCTCAAGAAGATCCTCGACCTAGAAAGTCCCCCTTTCTCCCTTCATCTGAAGATGATAGTGTGGTAGATCCTAGTGAGTCATCAAGAGGTTCAGATGATTCCACTGAGCGCCTAGAGCCAACCTTCAATAGATTGGTGAGAGAGGAAGCAGAGAGAGCACAAGCTTCACCATCCTAACCCCAACCAAGGCCACGTGCCAAAAATCCACCACTCCCAAAGAACAGAGAGGTGGTGATTGGTCTTCCTGCTCCTGGATCTGGTTCTTCAAACCATGTAAGGAAGGGAAAGGGCAAGGTTGCAGAGGTGAAGGGTAAGGTAAAAGGGAAGATGGAGTAGTTGCTTTATGGTGGAACGAGTAGATGGAACAACTGAAGATTTCTCATATCACAAAAGCATCCATCATCGTTTTCATCAATCCATATTTCCATTTTCAGCTTCAGCTTCTTCATCTTACTAGATATGTAGGAGCACCAGCTTTTGTAATACATGATAGGAACTTGAATAGCCCTTTTTTATGTGTGCTCCATGTAGTTTGTAACCATGATTGTAACCACTGCATTGTATAATGCAGTTTATGAACTATGAATAAAAATATCACGGCTTTTTTCCTTTGTAGTCTCTTGCATCATACTAATAGTGAGAAACTTCCAAATTTCTGCAAAATGGTTAGTGGGAACACAAAGCAAAAACAGTGGTTTGAACATAACTATCAGTGTTTAGAAACAAAAATAGCAATACTAAGATCACATAATAACAGTGCAATACTTGTACAAAATTTTACAAAACAAGGTGAGATTTAGAGATTAATCATTCCAATACTAACTACAAGGTACTGAAACCTCCCCACATCAAAAGCTTTTGTGAGAAGATCAGCAACATTGAAATCAGTATGGATTTTTACCATTTGAATCAACCTTTTCTCACTACAATCTCTAATGAAATGATGCCTTATCTCAATATGTTTAGTTCTAGAATGTAAAACAGGATTTTTAATAATGCAAATTGTACTGTTATTATCAATGTAAATCTTAGTATGCATAAAGTTGTACCCAAAATCCAGCAATTGATTCTGAATCCAAAGAACTTGACCACAACAACTAGCAGCAGCCACATATTCAGCTTCAGTTGTAGAATTTGCCACAATAGTTTGCTTTTTACACTGGCATGAAATTAGTCTGCTTCCCAAAAACTGACAACCTCCAGTTGTAGATTTCCTATCCAAACTAGCACCAGCATAATCACTATCTGTATAGGCCACCAAATCAAAAGGGGAATCTTTAGAATACCAAAGGCCCAGTTTAGGATGACCTTTAAGGTATCTAAATATTCTCTTAACAGCATTCATGTGTGTTGTATTAGGTGTGACTTGAAATCTTGCACACACACATACTAAGAACAGTATATCTGGCCTAGATGCAGTGAGATACATCAAAGATCTAATCATGGACCTGTACAACTTCAAATCAACTTTGGGACTTCCATCATCTGGTAGCAGTGGTTTCTGAGTCTCCATAGGTGTACTAACACTCTTCACATCCTGAAACCCAAACTTCTTCAAAACATCTGCTACATACTTGTCTTGACTAATGAAAATACCATAAGTCCTTTGTTGAACTTGTAGCCCCAAAAAGAAAGTAAGTTCTCCCATAGAACTCATATGAAACTTATCATGCATAAGTTTCTCAAAATCCTTGCATAGCTCCTTATTTGTTGAGCCAAAAATGATGTCATCTACATAAACATGCACCAGCAAAATATCATCCTTGTGCTTCCTTATGAATAAAGTCTTATCAATCAGCCCTCTTTTGAAGCCATTGTCCATTAAATAAGTAGACAGGCACTCATACCATGCCCTAGGAGCTTGATGCAACCCATACATAGCCTTCTTTACCCTGTAGACCGTGTCAGGATGATCAGGATCTTCAAAACCAGGAGGTTGACAAACATAAACCTCATCTTCAATTGTGCCATACAGAAAATCACTTTTAATATCCATTTGATACACCACAAAATTCTTGAATGAAGCATATGCTAAAAATAATCTTATAGCCTCAATCCTTGCAACTGGAGCAAATACTTCATCATAGTCCAAGCCTTCAGTTTATGTGTATCCTTGAGCAACCAACCTTGATTTGTTACCTTACCACAATTTCTCTTCCATCCCTCTTATTTCTGAATACCAATTTTGTCCCAATTGCCCTCTTACCATTAGGAAGATCAACCAATGTCCAAACCTCTTGAAGTTTGAACTGAAGAAGCTCCTCTTGCATTGATTCTACCTAGCCTTCTTCTGATAAAGCTTCTTCCACTCTCTTGGGCTCCTTTTGAGACAGAAAACATGCAAACAAGCAATTTTGCAGATCTTTATGACTATTTCTTTTGTGAAGTGATCTTGCAAAGAAACCTTGCTTAGGAAAGGTTTTAGTGTTCTGAACCTTGCTTCTTGTTTGAACAGGGGTGTTCAAATTGCCAAGTATTTGTTCTTTAGGATGAATCTTATGTATCCTTGTGGTGGTGACTGGACTTTCATGAATGACATGTTCCAAATTAGTAAAATCAGTATTGAAGAAATCATCCATGTCTTCATCATCAATAGGAGTATCAATTTCTATCAAAGCAGGCATGGTAGGATCATGTGGATACTCCTCTTCACCAAATAATGGCTTTGCAGTTGGTCCAAAGAAAGTACTATCACCAGTACTTACAGTCGGGGTTTCACTTGAACTGTCAGTGGTAGAAGTTGGCTTAGCAGTGCTTTCATTATTACTATCCGTGCTTTTGTTTGGCTTAGCAGTGCTTTCAGAATGCTTTTTCTTTCTTTCAATTTCTTCTACCGACACTGAGTTATCTTTTAATAACTCATCTTTATCTTGATGATGATCAACTTTGTTTTCAGAATTCAATGCATCATCATCAGTGGGACCTTGCTTATCAATGATGGGTAAGACAGAACCAGCTTTCCACTTTTCAACCAAATAGAACTCTTTGGAGAATCAGCTTCCTTAGAAATCGAATCCTTTTATGTACCTGCATTAACATTAGTGGAAGTTCCTGCAATGATAGGCTCATAATTCATAGATTTGGTTAGCATATCAATGTTAAACAGCCAGTCTGGTCCTTTGGTCTCAACACTAGGAGTCTCTTCACTAAATTGAACATGTAGGTTCTCTTCAACAATCCTAGTCCTCCTATTGTATACTCTAAAGGCTTTACTATTAGAAGAATAGCCTAAAAAGTATCCTTCATCAGCTTTTTCTTGAAACTTACCTAGGTAGTCTATGGTATTCAAGATAGTAACAGGACACCCAAAAGGTTTTAGGAATGCAATCATTGGCTTCCTATCATGTAACAGCTCATAGGGGGTCTTGTTATGAGGCTTCACTACCTTACTTCTATTTTGCGCATAACATGCAGTGCCTACAGCTTCAGCCCAAAAGGTAGTTGGTAACTTAGATTCTGACAACATTGTCCTAGCAGCCTCAATTAGTGTCCTATTTTTCCTTTCAGCTACACCATTCTGCTGTGGTGTTCTAGCAACACTAAACTGTCTTTCTATACCCTTAGCTACACAGAAGTGATTCATCACATCATTCTTAAACTCAGTTCCATTATCACATCTGATTACCTTGACCTTATGATTTACTAGATTTTCTATCTTAGTAATGAAACTCTTGAGGATCTCACTAGTCTCACTCTTAGCAGCCAAAAAGTATACCCAAGAAAATCTACTATAATCATCAGTGATAACTAGGCAATACTGCTTATGGTTCAAACTTTTAACAAAGGTTGGTCCAAATAAGTCCATATGAAGCATAAACAGTGGTTGTGTGATGGTGTTAACAGTTTTGGTCTTACAAGAGGCTCTATGTTGTTTTCCTTTTTGACAAGCCACACATAGTTCCTTACTCTCAAAAACCTTAGAAGGTAACCCTCTCACTAAGTTGCCTTTTACCAGTTTATTGATTGTTTTAAAATTAAGGTGGCCTAGCCTTCTGTGCCATAATTTAGACTCATCTACTGATGCTTTAGCAAACAAACAAGTTAAGGACCTATTAGGAATTACATCTTGAAGATCAAAACAATATATGTTTTCCATCCTAGGTACCCTAAGCTGTATATACTTTTCATTAGGCATCATAAAAGCAGATGACAACACCACACACTCAGTTTCCCCAAAAAGTACCCAGTTTTTCTTATCACACATTTGAGAAACACTGAATAAATTGTACTTAAGTCCCTGTACCAGATAGACCTTTTCAAAGTCTAATTTCCCTGTTCTGATTGTGCCTCTGCCAAGTATCTTTCCTCCCTTTGGATCATTGCCAAATGCCACATATCCTCCATCAAAAGCTTCAAAATCTTCCAAGATGCTCCCATCCCAAGTCATGTGCCCAGAGCAACCACTATAAAAAATTCCTTTGTCTTTTAGCTCATCTTGTAGATTGCCCTGCACATGAATTTAAACAAATTAGTTCCTTTTCTGGACCCAAGCCAATACTGACTTGGGTCTGCCCTGTGCCTCAACATAATCAAATTTCTTTAGGTCCATTGATGCACAGTTGACATGATGTAAAACCTTGGTCTTAGGCTTCCATTGCCAACTAGCTGAGGCCTTAACAGCATAAAAATAATTTCCAACAACTGTGTCAGTTATCACCTTTGGAATTTTTAAAACTTCTTTTGTATCAGTGGTGATATTTTTCTTAGCAGTGGTTTGATTTTGCTTAGCCGTGTTTACATTTTGCTTAGCAGAGGTTTGAACCCATTTGGGTGCAGCAGTGACTGTTGACTTTGTATTAGCATTCCTCATTAACACTGCTTTAGGAATCATGTTTTTGTTAGAATGAGGGTTTGTATTCTTTGAAAAGTTTTGGTGATTTACCCTCCTCCATTGATTCCAAACTTGTGGTTGGTTTTTATAACAGTTTCTCTGTAAGTGCTCAAAACTACCACATATAAAACAAGCCTTCTTGACACATTGAAACTCATCACCTAACCTATTAGAAAATAGGCCATTAAAGTTTCTCTGATTGCCCCTATGTATATATCTTTTCATTTGTACCCTAGGTATCTCCTTGTACTCTACAACTTTCTTAGCAATTTGAGCTCCAAATCTAGGCACAAGGTTGGCTTGATTAGAATCAACTTTCTTAACATGTTCTATCTTCTCAAGCTGAGTTGATTCAGATCTATCTTCCTCAGAATCTGATTCCCAATCTTCAATAGTGGGAGCATCAGATGACTTATCAGAACCTATCTTAGGTGTTTCAATCTTGCTAGTCTCACCTACAGGTTTATTGAAACTAAATTCACTGCTAAATGACAGTTCTTTTGTAGGTGGTGCATGTTTCATAAGAGATGGTGGTGGCATATCATTGTAACTAAGACCAGTACCCTCCTTGAACAACTTTTAACCTATTGGCTTATTTACTAGATCTGAAGCATACTATGTTTTAGCAACCCTAACAACATGTTTTTCTTTTTCTACTAGGGTCTTTTGTTTTACACTCTCTGCCTCTTCTAGTTTCTTTTTAAGCATTGTAATTTCTCTGTCTTTAAGATCAAGTTCACCACCTAGTATATTAATTTTATCAACATACTCAAACTCACATTTAATACAGTAATTTAGCTTTTCTTCAACACTTTCTAGACCAACTCTATAACCTAAGTTATCTAGAGACAGCCTTTCAACTTCTTTTCTCAAACTCTCAATAATAGCTCTTTGTGATTCTAAGTTATCTTGACATGATTTGAAAGAACAAGTAGAATTTTTAGAATCATTAGATACCTCAGAATCTGAACCAGAAGATGAAGCTTAGGCCATAAGAGCAAAGTTATACTCTTTAGAAGCTTCACTAGCAAGAAAAGTCGCATTGGGACCTTTTTCAACTGATCACTCCGTCGTAATATCCAATCCCATCTTGAGCAACCAATGCTGAAGAAGAAGCAGGCTCTTCAGTGGTCTTCTTGATGCCTTCAGTCCTTTTGGGAGCTCGACATTCTATAGCAAAATGACCCTTCTTCTTGCAGTTAAAGCACTCCATCTAGCTTTTGTCAAATCCAACTCTCCTTTGACCATCATACTTAACTTGTCTTCCAGTCCTCCTTAAGAACTTCCTTGCTTGGAGAGTCAACATTGCCATCTGCCATTGAAGATTTATCTCTTCAAGATCATCAGGATCAATTTGATCTAAATCTTGATTCAAAACAGTAACACTGGTAGTTAAATCAGCCAGAAAAGCACAAATTGCACCATCACTGACATTATCACTAACAGTGGTATTGTTTGCAATAGCCGTGGTTATTCCATAGGCACCAGTGGATACATCTTGTGAGCTCTTGTGATTAGTGGAAACAAAAGTAATGTTTTGGCTAGTTGAAGATGCACCAGCAATGTTGTTCTCAGACTCATATACCTTCAAGTTGTTGTAGAGATTGTCGAGAGTCATCTTTTCAAAATCATTATTTCTCCACACAACTGTGTGCACAGGCCAGTCAGGTGATAAACTTCTGATGAACTTCAAATTTATATCTTCTTGAGCAACCTTGTAGTCCACTAACTTCAGTTGGCTGATAAGCTTTTGCAGTCTGTTATAAGTGCCATCAAGTTTTTCTCCACTAAGAGCATTGAAGTTTTCAAGCTGATGCTTGAGCATATTCTTCCTTGATTTCTTTGTAGCTTCATTACCAGCAAACCTTGTTTCAATAGCATCCATTAACTCTTTAGCAGACTCATATTGTTCAAAGTCCAAAGCATACTCATTAGGTATTCCCATGGAGAGAATACTATGAGCTTTAATCTCCAACTTCCTCTTAGCCTTGTCAATTTCACTAACAATGGCTATGTCTTTACCATCATCACCCTTCCTAGGAAGAGTATCACCTTTTTCAACAACTTCCCAGATGGCATAATCAATCATACGAATGTATTGCCTCATTCGCATTCTCCAGATTTGGTACTCACCCTGCTTGAGTATGGGCACCTTTGATTCAGTAACCATGTGTGTTTCGTCAGACATCTTAACTTGCTTTAACAGAACTTAACTAAACTTCTTCTTGATTTCAGTTTCTAGATCACAAGCTCTGATACCACTTGTTGATCCCAGTTGAGCAAACGATCCTTTATAGAAACTGACTTAAACATAGACTTATTAAGTATCACGCGGAATTTAATACTTAATCTTAAGAAGAAGAATAATAAACATTCAACACCTTAATATTATTATTAATACGAATACTCTAACCGGTATTAGGGTTTTACAACCTTGAAGTGTATCGACCTTAGATATAAAACATATGTATATCTAATCTAACCTAGGACCTCCTTTTATAGGCTAAGGAGTCCTTTACATAATACAATACGTAACCTACAAGATAAATATCTTTTCTATATTTATCTAATACAAAATATTAAACCGACTATACAAGACTAGCAGTGGTTACAATACAATATCCGTGGTTACACAATACTACTAGCCGCGGTTTCTCATCAGCAGTGGATTCATTCTTCTGTCCGTGGTTACATTAACTCTGTCCGAGGTTCCAACACTTAGAATAATTCATGATCCAAGGAACCTAAAACCCAACAATAAGAGGTTGTGATTTTGAATCCTCTAATTCTAAAACTCGTTTTGAGTGTTCCCAATGAAGCACATATCATATTCATACTTCCCAATGAAGCACATATCATATTCATACTTGTATAAAAGAACCACATTTGTCGGGTAAGAGGAAAGCCGACTTTCAAAAATCGACCCGATCCTTAACAGTCCCTGGCACGCTGCCTGCGCGCCAGAGCGCCAGCAGCGCGTCAGGTGCAGCTATCGATCGTTTTGGTTTTTGGCTAACATTTTTATTTTATGTGTTGCAAAGGTTTATTTGTTATCATTAAAACACTAAGAGACCCAAGCAATGTCGTCCCAACATGAGTATTTATAGGATTTTTAGTGTAAAAAATTAGAAAAAGTGGGTATTTTTTTGAAAAAGTGTTGCCACTATGGATGGAAACGAGCCGAGCCTTCCAGAGCTCGAGCTCGGGCTCGAGCTCGTTTCGAGCCTCATATATTGAGATCGAGCTCGGCTCGTGAACATTTTTAAAAGCTCGAGCTCGCCTCGGGCTCGACTAACTTATATAACACATTGAATGAAATTAAGCTCGAAAGCTCGTTAATCACACTAGGCTCGAGCTCATTTAATTTTTTAAGATCGTTTGTACATGGTTATATGTATATAAAATCTATATATATGAATATATGTTTAAGGCTCGTTTAGGCTCGCGAGCCTAATTGAGCTTTATATATAAAGCTCGAGCTCGATTATTAAACGAGCCTAAACTTAGCTCGAACTCGGGCTCGAGCTCGTTTAGGCTCGGCTCGTTCGAGCTTTTTACCGATCCGATCCCGAGCTTTTCACGAGCTGCTCGGCTCGTTTCCACCCCTAGTTGTCACCATATATAGTCCAATGTCTCCTTTTTTTTAAGCCGTTATCCAATGTCCAAAATAAGAGAAAAAATACAGTTGGCGTGTGCTAGCCACCAAGGCGTGCGACCTTTTAGCTCTAGACCCAGCGTCAGCATAGGTTGGCGTTTTATAATTGTGCCACCCCTTCTAGCTAAGGTTACCAAGGTTCTTTTAGTAGTAGCACATAAAAGATTTAGTAATATGATTCACGTAAGTTTTTTTTATTGTTTTTGATCTTTTGGCCAATTAATCACGGGATTTGAATTCACCTTCACACAAACTTAAACTAGGTAAAGCCTTTCCTTTTCACGAAAGAGATAATTGCTTGAATTACAAAAGGTCAATGTAAGATGAATTCAATCTTTACTAGTCGTATGCGCAAAGCGACGCTATATAGCGGCAAATAATTATACTTGTGAAATTGTGATTCTGGTTTAACCGTTTAAAGCTTGTGTTTTTTTAAATTAATATATTGTGTTTTTTGAAAAGTTGTCAAGTTGAAAATTAAGATGCATTAAAAGATACTTAAAAGTAATTTAGACAAACTATATTAATTTAAGTTTTTTTAACATTTAAGATTCCAAAATTTCAATAATGGATATTCACTTTTTATTAGTACTAGCAGGGTACCCGCCGACGATGCGGCGGCGGGTACCCTATGACTATATTTTCTGACAATGTAATGTTATGATTCCAAAATTTCAATAATGGATATTCACTTTTTATTAGTACTAGCAGGGTACCCGCCGCCGATGCGGCGGCGGGTACCCTGTGACTATATTTTCTGACAATGTAATGTTATGCGGTTATACTTTTATTAAACAATTAAATTACAAATAACAATAACTTTATTTATGACCGTGGAAATAATTCATCTCCTGTTAACCGAAGCTATGACAAACAAAAGCTTGATTCTTTCCTTCAGCACAATCACCCTTCGTCAATTTTGGAGCCGACCGACCTAGTTCGACCCTCATGTCGCAATGGTGGCGACTTGGTCGGCGCAGCGGCGACCGAACCAGTCGACCGACCACTGCGGGCAGTCTAATGGCTTTATTTTTTAATGTTTTGCTTAGTAGTTTGATTAAATTGTACATTGTGGTTAAATGGTTGTATATTTTAGTGAATGTGTAAATTAAATAGTGTATTAATTGTATGTGTTGAATAGTGTTTTTTAGCTGTATTTGTGCTTCAAATAGTTTGTACATGGTGTTTTATAAATTATACTTTTTATCAAATGGGTGTTTTAAATATGACATTAATTACAAATGTTGACCAGTCAATATGTTTAGGTGTTTATGCATAAAGTAATTGTACATATAGCTTAAGTAGTTATATTTGCTTAAAATCTATATATGAAAATCTTAAAAAATTAAAAGAGATGGGGTCATCCCTCCATTATAAGTAGTATAGATAGATATTGTGAAATATTCCAAATAACTTGTTATTCTTTCCTTTAACGTTTAAGTTGATAATCAAAATGTGATTCTTAAGTTGTCCAACTTTATTTGTTTTTTCTTTGCATTTAAGAAGGAAATCAAATTGTGAGAATGAATGTGTAAATTCTTCTTTTGAAACAAATTTCATTTAAGTATTACTAAGTAATTCTGTTAAAACAGATTATATGTGTACATAGATAATTTATTCTCAGAATTGTTGATAAAGGAAGGTTAGTCCTGTGCGTTACAACTGGTATTTTAAGATACGATTTGCAGTGTTGAAAGACTCATATGAAATGAATTTAATTTTGTTAATGTGTTCTTGACTTCTTGTGCATATAAAGTTTTGTAGATAGTATTTTTGTTGATATACTAATTACGAAGTTATTGTATATGATTTTAATTTGGTTTAAAACATGTTTGACGTGAGCAATTTCTTTGGATCATTGATTAACTTTGAGGTAAGTGTGTTCAACCGAAACATTATCTATTTTATAATGTGTTATCTCAAAAGTCTAATAGTGCTAAGTAAGCAAACAAAAAAGAGTTTATCTGAATTTTGAATATTTATGTGCTTTATAGAATTTTGAGATATCTTAATAGGTAGTGGATCAATTGCAAACTAATAAAGTTTAAAAAGTATGAAAAATCACTCATCATATAACATGTGTCTCCCCACTTATTTTATTCAAAAAATTCGTCTAAGGGTAAAATCGTAATTTTACTTATTTTTTGCTTTTCCACCTCAAATTTAGCACATATTTCTTAAACGACAAACTTTTATAAAAAACCGATTTCATCATAATTCTTAAAATTTAATTCTCTTTAATTTGGTATAAATCTTGTTAAATATTTCAAACTTTTTTTTAACATATCAAATGGGTCTTGATTTTCTTCATATTTTTGTCATTTTCGACTGTATTTTTTACTTTCAAAATTGTCGAATCTTGAAACTTGAAACACGAAAGTTGTGGACTTTGGTTTAATCTTTACCCAGAATTTTGAATCACTCAAATACGATATGATATCAGTGAGATACCGCACGTTAAAGATGACATTTTAGTCATATTTGTTGCACACAATGTGTTTGATTTAATGTCTAGAATAGATTTTTAGTGTTAAAATTGCGTTAAATGCTCTAATTTTTATACCACAATGCATTATTAATCATTATTTTAATGTAAGATTCAAAAAGTGATAATCTTTAATCGTTATTTTTTTTAAAATACGTTATGTTCATCAGTTAGTCTTTGTTCATCAAGTTAGTCTTTGTTCATAAGTTAATCTTGTTCATAAGTTAATATTGTTCATCAGTTAACCTTGTTCAAGACTGATGAATAATATTAAATGATGAACAGGACATATTTATTACTAAAAAGAGTTGATCATCAGTTTATCATAACGTTCATCAATTCTCTTTATTTTTGTTCATCAGTTATATCACAATGTTCATAAGTTAGATTGTGTAGTATTCCATAAGAAGTGTGAATTAGGGATCGATTTTGAGTGTAGCATGCAGTGGCAATGGCTTCAGCCCAGAGAAACATTGGAACCTTTGAGTAAATTAGCATTGTTCTTGCAGCTTCCACAAGAGTTCGATTTCATCTTTCAACTACACCGTTCTGTTGAGGAGTTCGTGGAACACTTCTTTCATGACTGATTCCAACACTTTCATAAAACTCACTAAGTTCTTTATTAACAAACTCAGTTCCATTGTCTGTTCGGATGATTCTGACAGTTTTGTTAAGTCGAACCTGCAGCTGTTTGATAAGTTTGATGATGATATCTGGAGTTTCATCCTTTGTCCTTAAGAACTTGACCCAAGTAAATCGAGAGTAATCATCAACCAGAACTAACACATATTTCTTCCCGTAAATATTCTGCACTCTCATGGGTCCACATAATCCATGTGAATGGTATGAAGAACTTCCATAACTAAGTTTGTAGGTTTGGGTTTGTGGGCATACTTCTTGCTTTTTCCCAATTGGCACGCTGAACAAAGATGATCCTTTTCATACTTTAGTCTAGGTAAGCCTATTACTAAGTCCTTTCTGGAGAGATCATTTATGGTGCCAAAGTTCAGGTGATTTAGACGACGATGCCATAACCATGACTTTGTTTTCGAAGCCTTTGACAACAAGCAGATTGGAGAAGACTTCATCATATCTTCGATAGAGATGGTGTATAGATTTGAACCACGTGTTCCTCTTAAAAGTTCTCTACCATCAAGTTCTCTAACGAAACAAGTATGTTTTCTGAAGGCCACTTCTAGATCAGAATCACAGAATTGACCGACAGAGAATAAGTTATGACCAAGACCTTCAACGTAATATACCCTGGAGATAACACTATCACCAACAACATAGTCTCCATAACCCATAATTGCACCAAAATGATCATTCCCGAATCTAACAGTCCCGATGAATTTACTCACAAAGTTCATGAGCCGTGACCGGTCTCAAGTCATATGCTTGGAACGCGGCTGAGTCCGGTACCATAGAACGATTTGAACGATCTGCAATTGAACATAGACAAGAATTGATAACTGGATAATTGGGATCCCCATGCAAGAATGGGTTCCATTTGGTTAGTAATGGATCGGAACGAACACCACATCGAAGTAGAAATAATGGAATCATCAGGGATATATGCAGTGCTAGTGTCCGTATTTGACCTATTCAAAGTATGTTCACTTCTTAAAGTAATAGTTCTACCAGTAGGAATCCATTTCCTAATGGGCATTGATCTAGATAATTTAGGGCACATCTCATTAAGATTGAATTTGCGGCCAGTAGGTATCCACTGATAACCTATGTTACTAAATTTCCTTCCTGTGGGTTTCCAATGTTTTCTAACCTTCTTCCGCCATTGCTTTCTAGCTTTCTTAGCTTGATTTTTGGCATTAACAATCTTAACAGGGCATTTAACAACATTACTCACATCATTCACAGCACATTCATGATAAACACCAAAAATCAAACATTCATTACATGTTTTGCAAGTAGTAGTAGAATTTGAATTAATTACAGTACGCTTAAAGCTAATACTAGAATCAACACGATTCATTTTATTTAATTCCAACTTAAAGTTCCTAGGGTGGTCTCTACTTTTCCTCCATTGATTACTCTTAGCTTGCGAGGTCCTATCTTGCTCTGTATTGCCTTGAGGCTTTGACCTGCTCGCTTTGGTGTCACTTTTTACTCCTGTAGAGGGAATGGGGACATTAGTTGGTTTTGCTACCTCTTGCATTTTAGGTTTAGAAGTGCTGGGATCTGAACTACTTGAAGGCACATTGAAGCTTACATGCTTAACTTTAGGCACTGAGTGAGGCATATCAATATTGGCATTCTTAAAATCAGGCATAGAACAAGGCACAACTATTTTATCCTTCTTACCATCGGATTTAGGGCATGTTGCTCTTAAGCATTCTAACAGCTCTTGAGATCGTTTGGCCTGAATGCAAGCAAACCTAATTTCACCATTAAGGGGCTTATTTATGAAATCCTCCTCTACAATTTCACGGAGACATTCTAGACTATCCTTAAGATGAACGAAATAGTTATGAAACGCCAGTTCGTTATTTCTAAGATGAGGAGGAATGTATTTAACAGTCACAGTATATTTACAGTCAGCAGATGACTTTGATGCAACATTCTCATTAAAGACAAGTGGCATTTTCCCTTTTACCTGACTCCTCAGATTCTCAATTTCCTTTTGTAGAGACGTTATTTTTTCGTTGTTCTTTCACGAGTGACTTTCATTGAATCATATAACTCTTTAAAGTGTCGTTTCACCTTTTCATTTTCTTCTAGAAAGCTCTCATTTTCCTTTTGTAAAACATTAACCAAGTTTTGAAGATGAAAAGTTTGAGAACACTGAGAATCTAAAGGAGGAGGCATTTGGGAGCCAGTCACATTGTTCTTTTCACCCTTTAATTGTGAAATTTGGGTTCTCATTTTTCTGATCGTGTTACAATGAGCTCGAATCTGTTCATCACGTTTGCTGATTTCAAAAACTACATCAAATTCAGGAGCATCCAAGGATGTCTTGATATTTGAGGTTTTAACATTTTCTTTTAGATGTTGATATTTGAGCTCAACTTCCAATTTAGAAAACTGTTTCACCAGGTTATCATGATCATCCCGTTCAACTTTATCATACAATTTAGAGTTAGTTTTCTCAAGCTCAATGACATGATCATGGGAGACTTTCAGAGCAACAGATAATTCATGTAATTTATGATGCCAATTGTGTGGAAAACTAGAAGGGGGGGGGGGGTTGAATAGTTTTACCAATTTAAAACTTCCTTTTAAATATTTAGATCGACTTATGTCAATCTATTTGATTTTTTATGTTGGATGTTGATAGATAGATATATAAACGTGTAATGAAATATAAAGAGTAAGAAGCACATCACCACGACACAAGTTATTTATAGTCGTTCGGCTACAAGGACACCTTCCTTGCCCTACTCCACTCCTCGAGTCACCTACTCGAGAGTTCGTAAGCACTACACCAACTCCTTGTGGCGGAGAAGTCTTCACAACGTCGCTTAACCTTTTTCTGGTACAAAGCTAAATACCGTGTTCTTTCACACCAAGGCGAACCACACCTAACACAACGTCGCCTACCCTTTATACAGTGCTAGGCTAACCACCGAGTTCTTTCAAACCTTAGAAACAAATACTTATATGTATAATGATGCACCTCATCGATTATACGACCTAGGCATTCTTCCCAAATGCGACTTTATTTGATTCTTCGGCATCCTTCACTAATGCCTTTGACACAACGCTTGGCACCCTTCACTAATGCCTTCATCTTGACACCTTTAGCATTCTTCACTTATGCTTTGACACGGATGATGAACATCTTTCACTAATGCTTTCATCTTGACACTTTCGGCATTCTTCACTAATGCCTTCAACTCAACATCTATGGAGAGAGGAAGAACTATCAACAAGAGAACCTTAGTTGTCTTGAAGATGACGAAGCATGGCAACTCATGGACTTGAGCTTGCACATCTTCAAGAAGTGCTGATCTCTCCTTTAAGAGGAACCTAGAAGATCACACAAAAACAAAAGACAAACTACATAGATCACTTAGATCTGAGGTTAGAGGGTTAGAATACTTTGAGGAAGTATGTGTGTAAAGTGATGCATAGAAAGGAAGAAATGGCTCTCTATTTATAGAGAAAATTCTCTACTGTTCACCGGATCCCACGGATCCCTTCCACTTGGGATCCGGCTAGCACAAAGCCAGGGATCCGTGGAACGCTCCTCTTTGCCCATGGGTATTTTTGGTTATGGGTCATGGGTCATGGGTTGATCCATGGTTTTCTATCTAGATACAATGAACTTGGTTAAGTGGTATATATAAAACCATGGGTTATGGGTCAATACCATTTGCTAGTTTATTACCCATTTTAGTATTTACATGTTTTTACCCATTTTAGTATTTACATGTTTTTACCCATTTTAGTATACTTAGTTTAAGTATATGTTAACCCAATATGTAAACACTAGTTGTTGTACATATGTATCTAAATCATAAAATCACTTAGGCTTGTTTTAGTGTTTTATGTGAAAGCGTAAGTGTGTTAGAAAACTATTAACTCAAACTATTTACGTACTCTATTTGTTTCGTTAAAATGATTTTATGTTTGTTATCGACAAAACATTAGAAGATCGTAAAATATAAATAAACGTTTTTACGGCTTATTTGTATTAACAAATTGGATTGCATTTAACAAGTTTAGACTTCAAACACAGCTGACCCCTGAACAAGTGTTCTGGAAAAATGATATGGACATGAAAAAAGCTGATGAGTTTGTTGAACATAATCCCCCATGTTGGAGAATGCTTCCTGCCCTGTATATCCCCCCAATACACCAATGCATTTAGTTCCTAGATCTATTCCACTAAGAGCAAGACCTTAATCAGTCAGTATGTTATTTATCAATTATTTGTTGATTTTGAGAAGACATGTAAGAAAAAAATCACACCTACTGGGATATGGGGAGAGGGGTTTTGAGCAAACTAAAGAATGCTATTTAACTGAGGTCATGCCTTTCTTTAAACAATTAAAAGGTCAATTTGAGAGTCTTAAAAGGGGATGGATTCAGATATTAAAGAAATGGAAAAGGAATTTGATGCAATGATTGTTGAAGTCAATGATATGGCGAGAATTAAAATATAATGAGATTGAGAGGAAGAACTTGCATACCTTAAATGAGAATCTAATTTCTGAATGTATCACTTAAGATGTGTTTTACACTGCCACGAATTGTTCAATTAATGCATCTCAATTTCATGAATTATCTGTTGCTCTGAAAGTCTCCCATGATCGTGTCATTGAGCTTAAGAAAACTAACTCTAAATTGCATGATAAAGTTGAACGGGATGATCATGATAACCTGGTGAAACAGTTTTCTAAATTGGAAGTTGAGCATCTTGCTTTGCAATTAAAATATCAACATCTTGCTTTGCAATTAAAAGTATCAACATGAAGGGCTCTTAAGTTTTTCATCCAATTTCTTTCTAATGACTTCTTCTAACTGCTTATCTTCCTCACTATTCTCAATGCAACTAGGTTTCTGTCTAGGCTTAAGGATTTCATTGCCATCATAAATTACTTTATGTGCTTCTCTAGCTTTCTTACAAGCCTCAGGGTTTGGTTCATCAACTAATACAACACTATGTTTGTCACTTAGAACTCTATGCTTAGTGATCATGTGAGCAATATGAATGGTGTTTCCTTGTACGTACAATTTGTTTTCAAGTTTGTTTTTCAAAGTTTTTAGGTTGGAAAATACATTTAAAAGTTTGATTCCTTAGCATTAAATTTCTGCTTAAGCACTTTCACATTTTCTTGAAGTTCTTGTTTTTGCTTAGCCGTTTATTAAGCTTTTCTTTCAAGGAGTCTAGCTCTTGTTTTAGTATTTCTTCCCTAAAGTTACTTTTTATAATAATTTTACGCATTTGGTCATCCATTTCCTGCTCACTAGTGGTTAACTCAAACTTAGCGCGTTGTTCATAAATGGAAACTTGTTCTTTATAGGCATTAAGTTCAGAGATAACAGAATCATCAGGGGCACATAGAGTGTATTCATTAAAAACATAGTCATCATTGACTGAAGAAGATGCATCACTTGGTTCAATCACACTTTCACTTTGGATCACATATTGATCATATGGGACAATATTACTATTACCCATATTAACAATATCTATTTCACAAGTTTCATGTGATTGCACTTTGTCATGTATCTTTTCCTCATCAACTTCATCATATAATTTTAATACCTCTGAGATGATTGATTCTTTGGATGGACCAGCTTGCTTTGATGATGAGACCTTTGGAGAGACCATTAGATAAATGCTAGCCATGAAGATTGTCTGGGAAGTAGGTTCATCATCGACATCAGAGTCATATGCATCACAATCGGCAACTTGAAAGGCATTTTGATGATTGTGACCTATTTCTTGAATGCTGTCATCCACATCTGCATCATAAGTCTTGGCATTCCCCTCTGCAAGAAATAACAACTCCTCTTCATCCAAAACTGCACCATTGTCCTGAGCTTGCACAAGCAACATCTTGTCTCTGAAGTATTCTGCATTTTGAGGGCGTTTTGGAGATGTGCAGGTCCTTGCAATGTGTCCATCAGCACCACAGTTGTAGCACTTGATGGCTTTACTTGTCCCTGATTGGTATTTCTTCCACGATTACGATTAGCCACATACCCTCCACCTACTCCACCTCTTCCTGTTCATACTCTTCCTTGAACTGGTTTTACCATAACCTTTCCATCTCTGATAGTAGCTTGATTGTGTGGGTTGGATGCTGTTCTGAGGTTATTGTTGGTGCGAGGAGTGGTATTCAGATTTTCACTAACCATGAGAGACAGTTGATTGATGAAGTTTTCCATGATTGTGTTTGAGTCTGGAGGCTTATATGCTGGATCAGGAATGAGCTTGTAGTTACCATTACCCGTAGGTATGACTTGAGAAGCTTTGGTGGTAATTCCAACATTTGTGTAAAAGGCTGTTGAATCATTTGAAGAACTTGTTTCTCCCTGTTTAGTTTTGAACTGTTCAAGAATCATTCTTTCAAACATAGCATGTCTCTTATTCTGAAGAATGAAGGCATACAGTTGCTCGTAGTTGGTGTTCTTTAATCCTTTGGTTAGCTTCACAGAGGTGACGAATTTGTGCCATTCGGGATTCATGTTGTTCACAAACTTTGAGTTCAGCTGAATATTCGGCATGGTCATTTTGATATTCCTCATATCATTCACAAGCTTGTGGAATCTCTCGTAATATTCATAGACACTTTCTTTTGGTTTCATCTTAAAGTGCTCAAATTCATCATACAGTTGTGATTCTTTGTCTTCCTTAGTTAATTCAGAACCCGAGAGAAGCATCTTGACATTATCCCAAACCGCTTTGGCTTCAGTGTTGTGATTGATAAGCTTGTAGATATCTTTTGGAAGACCCTGAAGTATAATGTTTGAAGCCCTGATATCAGCAATGAATCTCTTTTTCTCCTTATCACTGAGCTCATCATACGTCTTTGGTTTGTCTAATCCAAAGATCATTATTCCATCTGCAGCATTATCAATTATGTCTCTTGTAGTCTCAACCTGATAAGGTCCTTCATCAATTGATTTGAGAATGTTGACCCCATTTTCCTTTCCCAAACAGTACAACCTGATTCGTTGAGCCCATGAGTCATAATCAGTTCTGTCAAGCATAGGTGGACGAGTATCTGATCCAGCTGCTTGAACGTCCTCAGCTACAGAAGAAACGATAGACAAGTAGCTACGGGATTTTACTATTCTTTGATTAAACCGGGAAATTGATTCTTTCACGGGATTTTACTAAACCAAAAGAACAACCGTAAAAATGTAGCACGAAGAAGTGACAAGTCTCAATAGACAAGTAGCTTAACAGTCAAACTCGCTTCGGTATCAACTCGCTAAACAGTCAACTCGCTTAAAAGACAAGTCGCTTAAAACTCAAGTCTCTTAAAGAATCAACTCGCTAAATAGCCAAGTCGCATACAGAGATAACTCGCTTAACCACCAAGTCGCTTAAACCAACTCGCTGACAATACAACTCGCTTAATAGCCAAGTCGCTTTAAAACTCAAGTCACTTAAAGAATCAACTCGCTTAATAGCCAAGCCGCATATACCAACTCACTGCTAATACAACTCGCTTAATAGCCAAGTCGCTTAAACCAACTCTCTTCCAATAACAAAGCACTCACTTCCAAGACAATCAAAAAGTAGCTCAACTCACTTTGTACAATATTTGAAAACAACCACTTTATCTATCAAAAACAGCTAAACCACAATGATTCAAGCCTTCCAATTCAAAACCTAAACACATATGATGATCCTAAACACAAAAGTACAATCAAAATTCAAACTTTAACACTAGAAATTGACCAAATGATTCAAACTCTCCTAAACACTTATAACCCCAAAAACCTTATGAAATCCACCAAAACAAAGAGCATGAAAGATGAGTGATCAAACCTGGATCTGATACCAATTGTAAGATATAGGATTTCACAAACACATCATACCAAATCCATATGGGGCGTATACAATGTCTTAGAGAGAGAAAGGGAAGAGATTTGGGAACTATGTGAAACAAAGAAAAATGGTATTGAAGCTCCAACCCTCTACCTTTGGAGGTAGAGGGTATTTATAGTGTTTTACAACAAACGCCACCAACGGGCTGTGGATCAGGCATACAGTGGGTAAAGACCCGTCCTTCCTCCACGGTGTTACTTAACTAACTACTTATTAACATAACTTGACAAAGACTACGAGCTTTCTAATGATTACATATACTTCAGGTGACCGACACTTTAATGACTGAATTTTCTAATTCCTAACAAGCTGACAAGTCAAATGGCTCCAGGACAACCCAGTTCTGGACCCGCATCACAACCTTCATCAAGTAGTCCCATCAGTTCTACTCTTGTACACAATTCCTCACCAGCAACTCCATATGTACCACCTTCAGAAGATGATTTGAAGAAATTATTTGATCCAATGTTTGATGAACACTATGAGCCAATTGCTAATAATCTGTCAAATCCATCAACAGAGGCTCCTCATATCCCTGTCAACGTAGATAACCCTTCAGTTTCTATGTCATTGAGTCAAGAAGCGCCTGCTGCTGATCACTCTGTATCATCTTCAATTCATCAATCATCAAGTGTACATCATGGAATTGTTTCTGGCACCTATGATGGAGATAACCCCTTTACTACTCCCGAAGATGCTCCCTTTGAGAACATATTTGCTCCTGAACCATCATCAGAACCATCTTCATCAGGAGAAAACGACTCTGCTACTTCAGTTCCTCAACAACAACCACACGAACACCTTAGAAAATGGACACATGATCATCCATTGGACAACATCATTGGAAATCCCTCTCGTCCAGTATCCACACGTAAACAACTTGCAACTGATGCCTTATGGTGCTTCTTCAACTCTGTACTGTCCAAGGTCGAACCAAAAGACGTTAAAACTGCAATGAATGAAGACAGCTGGTTCAATGCCATGCAAGAAGAAATTCATGAGTTCGATCAACTAGATTGTTAGGAATTAGAAAATTCCATGTTAAAGTGTCGGTCACCCCAATTATGGTCTAGCATAAGTTAGCACGTAGACATGTCGTTTGTTACGTTATTTAGTAGGTAGTTAGTTAGTTTGTAGCGTAAAATAGTTTAGTGTAACACCGTGGAGGAAGGACGGGTCTTTACCCACTGTATACCTGATCCACAGGCCGTCAGGAGGTCGTGTAGTCTGTAACTATAAATACCCCTTCCATCCATGGAAGGGGTGGAGCTTTCTAATCTAACCTTTCACATTTTGTTCATCAAGTCTCTACCAAGAAACTCCCTCTCTCTAGTTTCTCTCTCTAAAATGGCTAACATGTATTTTGATCATCCAAGACCACCCGAATCATCATAACACAATAATATTACGATCCTACAATTGGTACCAGAGCCAAGGTTGTTGTGTTTTGATGTTTTCTTGTGGTTTTGATTCGTGTTTGAAACTGTCATGGGTATAACTGTAAACTGTTTTTTTGTAAAATGTTTGGATGATGATTTCTTGTGGTTATGATCTTATGGGTTAAACTATTTTTTACATGTTAATGTATTCTTCTTTTGGTCTTTATTTCATTGTCTTAACTGGTTTCAATGTGTCAAGTCAGTATTTTTATGTTTTGTCCAAAGCCAACTGTTTGAACAACTAGTCATTTTCATGGGTCAAAAATGCAGTCATGGTCGTTTTTCTGGGTTTAAGTACGATAATAGGTTGATATTCACCTCGCTTAGCGAAGTTGAGTGTTTATGTTGTCCGAATTCATTGTTTCTATGTAGCGACTTGTCAAAACCTAAGTGTAGCGAGTTATGTATTTAATCTGCCTAGCGACTTGTCTTTACAACTCGTAGCGAGTTGTGCTGTATAACTGGTATAGCGACTTGGTTAATATTTCTTGCTAGCGACTTGTAAACTGAAAAAATTGGATAGCGACTTATCATTTTTTAATGACAAGTGAGTTGTGTTTCAAAGTGGTAGCGACATGCTATGATTTTTTTTCAGTTGACCAGGTCAATAGCGACTTGTCAAGTTTTACATAGCGACTTGACTCCATAATTGTGATAGCGACTTGACTCCGAGAAATGAAGATGAAGAATGACATCAAATGACCAAAAACCACAAGACCAATATCATTTTCCAACATCAATCGACCTCAGGTTGCTACTCAACCATCATCAGTCATCAAAACAAATCAAGTATTCCCATAAACACCACTACCATCTCATATCTATAACTACAAATATTAATAACTCTCAAGATCTCAGCTTTCTCGCTTGTTATGCTCTAATGATTATCTAATCTTGAAATATCAAACATACAAGCGAGTTATCATCATGAATCTTATCATTTTCTAATTATCCGAATATTCAAAAAAAAAAGAAAAACGAAAACGAATCTCAGTGTTAAACTCTTTCACAATCGTTCAAAGATTTTTTGAGTATTAACATATCATCACAGATCCCTTGTATGAAGCTTTTCCTCTTCATTTTTATTCGAAACTTATAAAAATTGATGTTTATCAAGATTGATAAAATCAGTTTATTGTTTCGTTAGACTCATAACTCAAACAAAACAAAATCAAAAGTAAAACCTACCTTAAAGACTTTGTTTGTTCTCTTGGCCATCTCTGTGGCTAGGTCGAATAGACATCTGCCATCCCTGTGGCAAGGTCTCAACAAATGATTGGACACCCATGTCAAGATCTATGATAAAGGAGAAGAGTTAGGATGATAGGGTTGTTATGATGCCTATGGATTTTGCTTCCAGACGTGTGAGTGTAAAATATTGGGGGGCAGATACCTTGAGTTAGGGTTTCATTGTGTTAGGGTAGTGTTAATAAGAGGCGTTATCTGATTTGAGAGAAATAGGGTTACCGGTTATTTGGATTAAGTGTGGTTAGGAGAGTTTTTATACTCCCCATTTTATTAGGGTTTGGATACGTTTATTGTAAGGGCCTCGTGAGATTGTAATGGGTTTTTCAGTGGTCCGAGTTATATGATGGATCAAATGGGCTTGGGGTAACTGGATCAGGTAAGGACTTTTGAATGGGCAAGGAGTTGTGGTGTTATAACATTAATGTGGTTGTGTTTTGACCAGGCGAGTTGGGTTTGAAGATTTAATCATATTTTGGTATCACATTTTTGGGCTAGTGTTGAGACTCGCATTCATCATACAAGGCTTATCAATATTAGTTACTCAAATTCTTCTCTTGGATATATAAAGTTGTCTTTTAAATTTGGAATATGAATGGTATGACAATGATAAAAACCGGATGTTAAGATATATCTCGCGTTTGTATTTTTGACCGAGTGATATGTTCATTGTGGGACTAGGTTTTGCTCATAAACCGGGTAATATTGGACTTTGTGCCGAGAGTAGGTTATTTATTGCTAAATCTTATTTATGACATGCGTTTTGAGATGCGTTGGGCTTGAGTGATACTAGGATAATATGGTGAGGTGGATCAAGTGTTAATTGGCTTGATCTAGTTTATTTGTGCTTCGTAAGGAACTTGATATTGAATGATAACTTGGATGACTGAATTGTTTTTCATTAACTGGGCTTCGATTATTACATGTAACCTAATTTGGGTCGTACACATGATTGGGTCAAGCTTCTCAACATTTGGATGTTATGAGATTTGGATTTAATAATATTTGTTGTGCTATGAGATGCGATGATGAGATTTGTTGTGGTATGTGGTTTGATACTTTGGTTTATACATTTTCACGGAGAATACTTTTTCACGGCATGAATTGATGATTGGACAAAGTTGACTACGGGTTTGTTTGTACGATATTTTCTTATTTGGATTTGATGTGAGGTTTTCCGGGCACATTTACTTATTTCATCTTCTTTCTTTCTACCCTTCGCGAAGATGACTTGTTTGGGCGTTTATAAAGAGTGATAAAGACTTGGCTATTTAATTACGGTTGTGACTCTTTCTCGCTTAACCCACAACGTAATTATCACTTCGGTGTCTCACGCAGTTGAGGATATGTCAAGAGGTTTTGTACATTGGGTACACCGTTTCTTTTTCACGAGGATTAGTACAAGTTTAAGTAACAAATCTGGGGAATTTTACTTCATGATCAAGTTTGGCATATCGGGTTTACTTCTCTATGTTGTCACTGCAATAGCCGACGGAATGCGTGAATGATGTATTTACCAAAGTGCTTATTGGATGGTTGATGATTTTGCTGATGTTGGATAATGAACCATTAATGAACATTTGCGTGATATTCCCTAAAACAGATATTCACCGAAACCAAAGTTGTCATAACACATTCAAGCTGACATTGTTTACGTTTGTCTTGATTTTGTAAAATCCCACGAAAGAATCTATTTCTCGGTTTAAATTATAGACTTGTAAAATCCCGTGACAATGGAAACATCCTGGTAATTGTAATGTGCATTTCCGGATCGATCTTACGGTTTATTCTTGGTGTTGTAAAATCCCGTGAAAGAAACTATTTCTCGGTTTAAACTATAGAATTGTAAAATCCCGTGATGATGGAACCATCCTGGAGAAAGGAAAGTGTATTTCGGGATCTTATCTGATGCTGGTGCTACAATTTCTACTTCGAAGAAGGGATAAAAGGGTGTACTTCATGAATTGGATGTGTGTTTGGATATTCGTCATGGCAGTTTGGCTATTACATAGTTTTACGGGGTTATGTGCTTTTAACCATGGTCGGGATGAAACCATTATCAGAGTTCACTTAAAACGTAAAAGAAGGCTAGATTTGAGCTTTTGAACAGAAGATGTGACAACGGCGTTAATTCACTATTATTTATTTGAGGTTGAAGTGAAATATCACGGGCGGGTGTACTTAGTATCTGAAGGTATCGGGGATGGTTGGATGAAGATTCTTCAAGATCCTTGTTCGAGCTTATTATAAAAAACGAAGACTTGGAAATCTAGTTATTGTTGGGTGACTTTTACTTTTTCTTTTTACCGCTTGGGGGAATTGGGCTCTTATCACCACAAAATAACTATCACTTAAAGGAGTTACGTTGTAGTACTCAGTGTCACATTCAATTGTGGATTTTCAAGAGGTGATATACGTCTTATACTTGATGGTTGGTTGGTTGAAGAGTATAGAGTACTTAGAGATTCAAATGGGCATGAATTCTCGACACCGCTCTTTGTTACATACGTGCAAGTTTAAGTCATGAGTTTGGGTTCGTTTACTTCAGAGTCAAATTTATCATATTGGGTTTTCTCCATCAGTTGTCACGACAAAGAGCCTACTAAATGATAATGGGGTGATTACATGTTTTACCAAGAGATGATGAAAAGAGAGAGATTATGACGTATGAACGCCAACAGTTCATGCCTCGTACTCTAAAGAAAAGAAAAGTGTACGTGTCAGTGCGCTTTATCTTCTGAAGAAGAGAAATCTTCTCTATTATGACCATTCTCATCAACATGCTTCATACTTTTTCCATGCGCTAATTCATCAAGTGAACCGTATTACCGATGATTGTTTTCTTATTCCACTTGCTCAACTATAATGACGATGGCGACATCATGTGCTATTTTTGCGGGGGAGAAGTGTGAATTGAATACTTTTGGATGATTTCACTTGTTTAATTAAGAATGGCACTCCATGCAATTCTTGAGGGGAGAAGAAGTGTGAATTTTTTGCATTGTTGATTGATATTTAAGAATATATGGTCAAACGGCTCCTAACTCATGTAAGAACCGAGCTTCTTCTTATTGGATCATCTTCACATGTAGTTTCTTCTTAGAGCCGTTGGTTGACATCTTCACAAGCTGATATGAGTTTAAAGACAAGTGCTTCCGGTTAATGCTTCACGTGCACATCCACATGATTATTCCAAACAACCTTCTGTTCTTGTTTGATGTGATTGTTTGCTTGGTATTACCATTTAAATTGTGTTCGTTGTGGGGGTGATTGCTAATTTTCTTGATGAACATCTTTCATTCTTGTTTGATTAGGAGGGATGTTAGTTAAGGGAATTTGCAGGATGTAAGTTAGTTGGGATGCTTTCTTGGTGAGATGAAGATGTTAACTATTTATTCCCCAACTGGACAATCTTGAAGAAGGTCGAGTCTACAGTCGGTTCTACATTTCTTCTACATGTTAGAAGACTAAAGACGTGTTACATTTATCGATCTAAAGACTTCTTCTCAATTCAAGCATTCATCATAAAGATTGTCGGTTTAGGGGAGAGCACTAATTGGGGAAGTGTGTAAAGCCAAAGTTAATTCCCAATTAGACTTGCACACATTTTACTTCAGCAAGTTGATTCCCACATGATTACATGTGTTCTTCTCAAAAGATTTCAAGTATACGGGCTTACAAAGAGTTGTTGATTTTGAAGTATCATAACCGAAAGGGGAAGGAGACACGATCAAAGCAGCGAGTAAACTTGAAGAACTTAATTCTTCTAAGTGATTGAAGATATCCCGGGAAGAAAAATGTTATTACAGCGAGAGAAACTCAAGGTTTGACTCATGGCGAGTAAACTTGATGAACTTAATACTTCTAAGTGATTGAAGATATCCCGGGAAGACAAATGTCATTACCGTAGAGAAACTCAAGGTTTGACTCATGGCGTTTAGTGTTTATTCCAACTATGAAGGGGAAGAGATGTTAAGAGAAAGTTTCAAGATAAAAGAGGTACACAAGTGTGTGGTGATTTCGATGGTATCGCAATGATCGGGGGAGAGAGATTGTGTACATTGGGGATGCTTAATTTGTTTCACTTGAGTGCTTAATCAGCTGATTCGAGATATAATCACTTATTCGAGTTGACATCCAGAGATTGTCATCCCGGAGATAATCGGTGACTTGGCCAGCTTCTTCAATGTTATCGGTTATTATTTCTTTGGGAATGTGTGTACTTCGTGTTCTTGAGCTTCATACATCATCGGGAAGAAAAATGTGAACATTGGGTAGGTTTTTCATTCCCCATGATGTTTATTTGGGAGAGCTCTTGGGTATTGGTGTACTTCGGGTTCTTGAGCTTCATACACGATCATCAAGGAAGAAAAATGTGAACATGGGGAGGTGTTTTCATTCCCCTCATGATGTATATTCGGGAGAGTTCTTGAGCATTATACAAAGAGACTGACTGCATCAATTCAACTACTTGGGGGAATTGTTCTCTTGACACCTTTTGGAATGGATTGCTTCAAACTTCAGTGGAAAAGGAATTTGAGAAGATTATTTAAATGTGGAATGATACGTTGTTGTTGTTCCATTGGATGATATAACCTCAAACGAAGAATCACGGTGATTATTCTTAAAGAAGCAGCAGGATCGATGATAATGGTGTGCTTCTTTATGCACCTAGCTAAGGGAAGCTTGAAAGAAACCTTTGAATGCCTTTCGCCTAAAGGATTTTTCGGTTTCAAAGTCTCACTTTCAAATATCGAGAGGTTCAATTTCTTTCTTCAATTCAAGAGCCTCGGAAGCTTTGGTGGTGAAACTTTTAGGGATGATGACTTCTATCTTCTACAACGGGGCTGCTCGATATCCTTATCTCGGTACTCGTATCATCATCTTCTTAAACTATATCATCTACTATATCTGTGTATATATTTTTCAAAAAGCAAAATACAAAAATATAAAACCAACAAAAACAAAATAGAAAAATATAAAATCCTCAAAAACCCTTAAAAATCAGAAAATTTAAAAATACCAAAAATATGTTTTCTCAAGACATGTCTTCTGGTATCGATAACATCTACGGTCTTAGAAATATCATTCAATAATGGCACGGGACTTTAGATGAAGTTCGAGTAGGAGGTGTAAATATTCTTTTCTAAACATGTCTCAAAAATATGGCTTACGCTATCAGACAGTAACCCGCTTCAAAAATGGCTTGCGATTTCTTGTAGTCAGAACTGTAACTTAAACTATGGCTTGCTATTATTTCAGATAGCAACCCGCTTTTCAAAGAAGGAAAGTGCTTCACGCTTAAAAATTTCAAAATATTTCGTGCACTTATCCTAAAACAAAATGAGGAAAGTATGTCGAAGGGATCACTTGTTTTACTCAAATATTTTTCCTTCAAAATTCTTAGGAAAATATTTGTTTTAACAAAAATGGTGGTAAATGAGTTGCTTTAAAAACAATCAGTTTCAGAGTTTTTATTAAATTTGCAAACTCAATCAATGACTTTAGCGCTTTTAAACTTTTCACAAAATGAGTCATTGATTGAGGGGGAGAATGTTTTCAAATATACATCATCTAACGGGCTTTCTTAATTATCCTAATATGCTTAATTAAAAATGTTGTTAACCTACGTTGAAGGACTAGGTGCCTAGGATAAGATTGTTAGGATTAGATGATTAGAGTTTGAGGAACACATTATTCCCATACCTTTATATGATATGATTGATATGTTGAATTGACTTTTATTAGTCGATTGCTGTTTGGGTGATGTCGACCACCATATATCAGTATTTGTGTTCACTAACGTTATGCGGATATCATGGATATAAGAATGTTCGATCCGATCCCACAATTGAAGATGATTGGATGCCAAAAGGAAAGGGTAACTATATTTTGGGTTGACAAATGAAGAAACGGAGCTTAATTGACTTCTATGGAGAGTTGGCATGGAAAAAATGCAACGTAAGAGGTCTCACCTTTGCATCGGCAGATGGTTTTGTTCATCAAAGAAATGAAGAAACGGAGCTTAATTTGACCTCAGTTGGCATTAAAATGCAACGTAAAAGTCTCACTTTGCATCTGTAGCAGCGGTTTTTCTTCCAAGCCCTACAAAGCAACAACATAAGCTTCTCAACCACCGAACGTATCTTTGTGCAGGATACCATTTTTAAACAATTTTGAAATTTTTTTAATTAAATTGTTTTGAAAATGGAAAATATTGTTTTGAAAATAAACTGGACTTAATTTTGAAAATCACCGGACTTTATTTTATCAAAATCTAAGTCACTCAATCATCGACTACGGTCATCGATTGAGGGGGAGAGTGATTGAAAACAAAATATTTTCAAACGATATATCTTCATAAAAAGTCCGGTCTGTACAACATAAAGTGGTGATCTAAAGATTTAATGTTATGTCATGGTATGATTTTCTTTAAAACTCAAAGATCTTACAAAATAAAAAAATTTATGTTCTTGTTTGATTGTGAAATTGTTTTATTTTACTAAAGATCTCTTAAAAACAATCATACCTGACACTAACAATCTTTAATGTCTTAAAATGGTCCTTATCTGTCATTTTTCAATATCAAATCTTGCCACGCTTTTTCCCCAAAATTCTCTAAATGATTTAAATCTTTTGGGATCACAAATCTCAATTGGTTTGAAATTTTTTGATCGGGGGAGAGATCGTGATTTAAATCTCTTGTCTGTTTTAATGGAATTGGTTTTAGTCCTTTAAAGGCACTCCTGCCTCCATGTGCCAAACGATTTCAAATATACAATGCACATGTTGAGGAGGAGCATTTATCCAAAAACAAGATGAGTATTTAAACCTGGCCACATTTTCTCCCATGTTTTCTAAACCTTATTAAATCACTTAGGATCCAAAATCTCAAAGGGTTTGATATTTTTGATCGGGGGAGAATTTGTGATTTAATATGAAATCTGATGAAAGATGATAATTTTTTTGGTTCAAATGTGCATACTGCTCTCCCATATGTGCTAAACGCTTTCGAATCTCGAAGCACATATTGAGGGGGAGCATTTCCAAAAGAAAATAAACTTTCAAGGTACAAAGATTTCTATGTTTTAACATAAAGTACCTTGATTTATTTTCTAATGGTTTTCTGTATGGCAATGCAATCGTGGAAGGACTTCAAAAACCTCTTGCCTCTATGTGATAAAATGATTTCAAATATCCTATGCACATATTGAGGGGGAGAATTTAACAAAGAAATTCAAATGGCGTTTTTCTATGAAAATTGTGATCAAAGAAAATATTTCAAAGTCCTCTTGCCTCCATGTGCTAAACAATTTACAAATCATATGCACATGTTGAGGGGGAGCATTTCTAAATGATCAAAACAATTAAGGTACAAAATGCTTTGATATTATATCACAAGTACCTTGATTGATTTTTCCAAATGATTTTTCAATTGGTTTCAAGAAGGAAAGAACAATACCAAAAGACCGACCAATTTACTTTATGCATGGTGTTATAAGGATGATTAGGTTAGGTATTCGTTCCCACGATCCCGCCAGAGCCGGAGGGATCTACCGAGGGACAATCCACTAGATAGTGTAGAGTCCTTAGGTATGATGAAAAAAGGAGAAATGTAAGATATGGGAAGAGTCTTGCGTGACTGAGATAGAGCTAGAACTGGAATAAACCCAACAAGGTTCTAGTAATGAAGTCTTGGTAAGCATTGAAGGGGTTGAAGAATGAAAAGAATTGAATGTGAAAAGGGTGAAAAGAAATAGCCCTCCAATAATTCAACCTTAGGCGTATACACCGGTTCAATACATATGCTCTGGTGGTTACCAAGGTAACCCGGTATTGAAGACAAGACATCATGGACCCAAAGTGATGATGCCTTTGCACTAAACTTCCCAAGCCACTCAAGTTCCTCTTAAAAGGACTTGTTTCATTCTCACGGGGAACCGACATAATCTATCGACTTTCTCTTAGAGATTGTTGATATTGAAGAAGGAGAGCCTCTCTCTAGTCTCCGGTATAGGATCCAAATGTGCACTATTGAGTCTAGAGCCACGAGATCATCCACAATATCTCATTAGGACACTAAATTAATGAAGACTTGTTGTTTCACACAATGTGGAAAGTAAGAATATATTAAGAGTCTTACGCATTATCCTTGTGGTATTGCCAGAACATCTGAGTGGTATGTAAAAGTATTCACAATGAAGATGGAAAGCCTTCTAGAGCCAACAACAAACAAGCTCTTGGTAGGTGACATGTGAAATCTTCTCGTAAGATCAAGCTTGTGACAACTGGATAGAAACAATGGGGCGATTCACTCGTGAATCAACCTTGGTCCAGGAAATGAATTGACGAATACTTTTGGAAAAACCGTTCGATGTGCAAATTTTCTTTTCTCTAGCACATCGAATGTGTATTCATATTTCAAACTCAAAAGTATCTCGATTGAAAAAATGCTTTTGGAAAACCGCTCGATGTGCAAATTTCTTCTTTTCTCTAGCACATCGAATGTGTACTCTTTTAAAATACAAAAGGTATTTTTGATTGAAAATTGATCTTCTCATAAAACCTTCGCCGTATTGCAAAAATCTTTCTTCTAAGCAATACGTGATTGTTTTCAAATCAATTTTTCATCAATCGGTGAATCTCAATTACATTTGGTTCACTCACTTTCGTGTTGTCTTCTTTGAGACGCGGTTTGAGAAACGGCTAGAGCATTGCGAAAACCTGGCCAAAGAGATTCTTCGAATTCTATTGATACAGGTAAGATTTGTATGATCAACGAGGGGAACCGTGGGCGTGTACCTCAATTCAACGAAAGTGATCAAAGACACTTTCGTAGGTTTTATTGCTAACTGTTTGCGGTACACATTTGGACGGTTGCGGTGATCGAAGTGAGGAGTCAATCCAAAGCCGCATGCTCACAATATCCACACTTAATTGAAGAAATCATGACTTGTGCTTATCTACATAACATGGCTCTGATATCTCTATACTATGCTTCGCTATGCCGCGCGAAATATCATGAACCAAGAAAGCTTCCGCTACTCGATGGAAAGATGTCATGATCCAAAAGGTGTGAGCATGTCGGTCCGAAAGTCACAACTTCACATGATGGCAACACAATAAAGGGTGAACCGAGAGATTTATCTGGTGATGATCTCAAAGAAAGCTCGAAGATCATCAAAGATTTGGATCAGTTCAAAGACCTCCACTGAAAGTACAAAATAATCAGACTATGAAGAGTCACTACAAATTCACAAAGAATGCTGACATTGAAGAATTGAAGTCTACGAGCTCATAACAGAAGACAAAATAGAATGCTAGGATTCGAAATGTAAAACATGGGGTTACCTCCCTTAGGGGGAGAATGTTAGGAATTAGAAAATTCCATGTTAAAGTGTCGGTCACTCCAATTATGGTCTAGCATAAGTTAGCTCGTAGACATGTCGTTTGTTACGTTATTTAGTAGGTAGTTAGTTAGTTTGTAGCGTAGAATAGTTTAGTGTAACACCGTGGAGGAAGGACGGTCTTTACCCATCTGTATACCCTGATCCACAAAGCCGTTAGAAGGTCGTGTTATTTGTAACTATAAATACCCCTTCCATCCATGGAAGGGGAGGAGCTTTCTAATCTAACCTTTCACATTTTGTTCATCAAGTCTCTACCAAGAAACTTCCTCTCTCTACTTTCTCTCTCTAAAATAGCTAACATGTATTTTGATCATCCAAGACCACCCGAATCATCATAACACAATAATATTACGATCCTACATAGATGTATGGGAATTAGTACCTGCTCCTAACTGTGCTATGATTATTGCTCTAAAGTGGATCTTCAAAGTAAAACTTGATGAGCATGGTGAGGTATTAAAGAACAAGGCTCGATTGGTTGCAAAGGATACCGTCAAGAGGAGGGTATTGACTTTGAAGAATCATTTGCCCATTGCACGATCGAGGCAATCAGAATCTTCTTGGCTAATGCTGCAAGTAAGAACATGGTAGTCTATCAGATGGATGTAAAGACGCTTTTTTTAACGGAGATCTTAAAGAAGTTGTATACGCAGTACCACCTGAAGTTTTGTGAATCCGCAGCACTACTATGTCTATCGCTGAAGAAGGCTCTTTACGGTTTGAAGCAAGCTCCAGGGCGGTATGGTATGATAATTTCAAAGTTTTCTATCTAGTGGATTCAACAAAGAGCAGTTGATCCGACATTGTTCACCGTGAAAGTCGCAAACATTTAATTCACGCTCAAATCTATGTTGATGATATTATTTTTGCCTCGACTGACCCCAATGAATGTGACCCTTTTTCTAAGGAGATGGGCTCCAAATTTCAAATGTCAATGATGGGACAAATGTCATTTTTCTTGGTATTACAAATTTCACAAAGTCCTCGAGGCATTTTTATTAATCAATCTAAATATGCAAATGAAATTTTAAAGAAATTTGGATTTGACACTTGTGACACCGCTGACACCCCATGGTGGAACGTACCAAACCTGATGAGGACCACTCATCATGGTAGATCAAACGAAATATCGAAGTATGATTGATCCCTGATGTACAAGCTCACGACCCGAGCTGGATATTTTGTTAATCGTATGCATGTGTGCTAGATACCGTGCTAAGGCTACCAAAAAGCACCTTGAAGCGTTAAACGGGTCTTTCGATATCTCCAAGGACCATCAACATGGGAATTTGGTACCGGGACAAGGTATGTCACTAACAATGCTTTATGCAGATGCTGACCATGCGATGTCAAGATACACCGGCTACGTCTGGAGGTGCTCAGTTTTTGGGTGATAAGATTGTGAGCTGGTCTTCAAAGAAACAAATGAGTACTTCTATATCCTCTACAGAGGCTGAATACATAGCCATTTCATCTTGTTGTGCTCAAATCCTATGAACGAGATCCCAATTATCTGACTATGGCTTTGAATTCAACAAAATCCTGGTATTGTGATAACACAAAGTGTCATTGCTCTCTTGCAACAACGTTCAACATTCAAGAGCAAAGAACATCGACATTCGACATCATTTCATTCGGGAACAAGTGGAAAAAGGTGTGGTGTGGAACTCTATTTTGAGGTCTCAATACCAGTTAGCGCAGACATCTTCACCAAAGCTCTTCCTAGAGAACGTTTTGGAGTTTATCCTTCCACGACTTGGTCTAAAGAGTCTACAACCGGAAACAATCAAACGTCTTCAAGAGGAAGACGAGGAGTAAAGGTATTTCTTCATCTATCTCTTGTATTTATTTATTCAAAAAGCAAAATATAAAATTATAAAACCCACAAAAGAAAATAAAAAAATATAAAACTTCAAAAATCCATAAAAATTTGAAAATCAAAAATTCCAAAATATTGTTATTTTGTCATGTTTTTCTTAATTCGATATCATCTACGGACTTTGTGTTGATGTCAAAGAATGTCACGGGTTTTTAGATGTTCTTCGAATGTACATAAATTGCTTTAAAAAAAAAAAAAAACGGAGAAAAATGGTGGTTTATTGTCATTTCGGCAAGAACCGTAAAAGAAATAACAGAGCCATAAAGCTTAATCTTTTTTTAAATCTCATGCTCGATTCTAAAACAAATGTTTGTCACCAAAAAGACAATGTTTCTTTCCAAATATTTTTTCCGGCTCCTAATGATTCTTCAAAAAATATTTGTCATCTAATGAAAACAAAATTGTTTTGAAAATACAATCGACTCTATTTTTGAAAATCATCCGGGCTTATCTTTGTCAAAATCTCTAACTCTCAATCAACAACTCATGTCATTGATTGAGGGGGAGAATGATTTCAATTCAATCAAAAAGGTTATTTTTCAAACAATTGGCAAGTAAAAGAGCAAGGTCTGCTTTTGGATAATCAAAATGTACAATGTTTTATACAAATGGTTCAAGACCTTGGCTATTGTTATGTTTTCAAAAGATACTCATGCATGTTTATACAATGGAGTTTAAAGTCTCAAAATCTAATCCTTATCAGTTAAAATGTCTTTCAAAAGCAAGTCACTATTCTCCTCAAAAGCTCTCAAAATTTAATTTAAATCAATAGAGATCACAAATCTCAAAGGATTTGAAAATTGTGATCGGGGGAGAATTTGTGATTTAAATTGGATTTAAACTGATAATTCAAGAAATGGTTTTATACATGATTAACAAGCTCTCCTCCCTACATGTGCCAAACGATTTCAAATATTCCATGCACATGTTAAGGGGGGGCATTTATATCAAACCAAAATGGACTGAAACGTGATTGATTTGTCTCTAAGTGCAGGTTTTCCCTAATATGTGCTAAACAATTTCAAAATCAGATGCACATATTGAGGGGGAGCAAATTTTTGAAAACCACATTCTTTCCCAAAAATATCTTTGACTATATGTGAAACACTGATTTTGATCGGGAAAGTAATGTCGATATTTTTAGAAAATAATTTATCAAAGAAGTGAATTCTTCCTCTTACCTCCATGTGTCAAACTGATTTCAAATATTCGATGCACATGTTAAGGGGGAGCCGTTTTCTAAAATATCAAAAACGATTCAGGTACAAAATGCTTTGATAATATATCACAAGTACCTGGATTGATTTTCAAATGGTTTTCAATTGGTTCCAATGTCTGATGAACAATACCAAAAAGACCGACCAAATTTACTTTATGTATGGTGATATAAGGATGGTTAGGTTAGGTATTCGTTCCCACGATCCCGCCAGAGCCGGAGGGATCTATCCAGGGACAATCCACTAGATAGTGTAGAGTCCTTAGGTATAATGAAAAAGAAGAAAAATGAGATATGGGAAGAGTGCGGACTGAGATAGAGCAAGAACTGGAATAAACCCAACAAGGTTCTAGTAATGAAGTCTCGGTAAGCACTGAAGGGGTTGAAGAATGAAAAAGAAATAAATGCGAAAAGGGTGAAAAGAAATAGCCCTCCATTATTTTCAACCTTAGGGCAGAAACCGGGTTCAATTCTTATGCTATTGGCTGTTACCTAGGTAATACCGATATTGAAGACAAGACGTCATGGACCTAGTGACGCACTACACTACATCTTCCCAAGCTACTCAAGTTCCTCTTAAAAGGACTTGTTTCATTCTCACAGGGGAACCTACATTATCTATCGACTTTCTCTTAGAGATGGTTGATATTGAAGAAGGAGACCCTCTCCCTAGTCTCCGGCATAGGAACCAAAATGTGCACAATTGAGTCTAGAGCCACGAGATCATCAATAAATCTCATTAAATACACAATCAATGAAGACTCTCTGTTTCACACAATGTGGAAAGAGAGAATATATTTTAAGAGTCCTACGCATTATCCTTGTGGTATTGCCAGAACATCTGAGTGATATGCAAACATATTCACAATGAAAATGGAAAGCCTTCTAGAGCCAACATCAAACAAGCTCTTGGTAGGTGGCATGTTAGATCAATCCAATAGATCAACCATGTGACAACTGAACAGAAACAATGGGGCGATTCAAAATTTTGAATCAATCCTGGTTCAGGTTATAGATTGACGGATACCTTTGAAAACCGGTCGTTGTGCTTAAAACTCTTTTCTCTAGCACATCGGCTGTGTATCAATATTTCAAAATAAAAGGTGTTTATGATTGATAATTGATTTTCCTTAAAACCTTCGTTGTGTTGCAAAACACTTTATTTGAGCAGCATACCTATCGTTTTCAAATCTCTTTTCATCTATCGAATCTCAAATTGGTTGTTCACTCAACTCGTTGTCTTCTTTGAGATGTTCCGTTTGAGAACTGCTAGAGCAACTGCGAAACCCTGTCAAGGAGATTCTTTTGAATTATACCGATCACAGAAGTACTGTATCGATCAACGGGAACCGTGGGCCGTACCTCAATTCAAAGAAAGTGATCAAAGAAACTTTCGCGCTTTTATTGCTAACTGCTGTATGGTGCAGTACACCAACGCTTTGCGTACCTGATCGTAATGGAGAGGTCAATCCATAGCCGCATGCTCACACATCATATTCATTTAAAAAAAACCATGATTAGTGCATCAATGACTCTGATATTCTTACTCCATGCTTCTGCTACGCTGCTGCAAATATCATGAATCAACTAAACCTTCCGCTACTCTGATAAGAAGAAATCATGATCCGCATGTGTGAGCATGTTCCACTGTCACAACATCACATAATCTAAACACTACAATGGAAGAGTCGAGATTTATGCAGCTGATGATCTCAAAGCCTGGCTCAAAACTCATCATCACGTGGATCAGTTAAAGACCTCCACTTGAATTATCCAAACATGCAATACATGAAGAATCAAAGACTACAAGCTACATAGCAATGAACTTAAACAAGAATCCAAGAACAATCTTAATGTAATTTCTGTTTGTATTCTGTGTAATTTGAGGTGACCTCCCTTAGGGGGAGATTGTTAGGATTTAGATAATCCAATCGTTAAAGAGTCGGTCACCTCAAGTATATGTATTTGTTAGAAAGCTCATAGTCGTAGTCAAGTTATGTTAATAAGTAGTTTGTTTAGTAACACCGTGGAGGACGGACGGGTCTTTGCCCACTCTATGCCTGATCCACAGCCCGTAGGTGGCGTTTATTGTAAGACACTATAAATACCCTCTACCTCCCAAGGTAGAGGGTTGGAGCTTGAATACCATTTTTCTTTGTTTCACATAGTTCCCAACTCTCTTCCCTTTCTCTCTCTAAAACATTGTATACGCCCCATATGGATTGTGGTTTAATGTGTTTCTGAAATCCTATAACTTACAAAAGCGCTGAAGTCATTGATTGGGTTTCGAAAATTAATGAAAACATGATTCTGATTGATTTTCAAGCAACTCATTTACCATCATTTAGTTCAAACAAATATTTTTCTGAAGAATTTTAAAAGGAAAAATATTTGAGTAGGAACAGCAGTCCTTCGACATACTTTCCTCATTTTGTTTTAGGATAAGTGCACGAAATATTTGAAAATTGGTTTAGCGCAGCACTTTCATTCTTGAAGAACGGGTTGCTATCTGAAATAATAGCAAACCATGGTTTAAGCACGGGTTACAGTCTGAAATAACTGCAAGCCATATTTTGTGACATGTTTTGAAAAGAAATATTTACACCTCCTGCTCGAACTTCATCTAAAGTCCAGTGCCATTATTGAATGACATTTCTAAGACTGTAGATGTTATCGATTCCAGAAGACATGTCTTGAAAAGCTTTTTTTTTTAATTTTCTGATTTTTATGGGTTTTTGTTGATTTTATATTTTTGTATTTTGCTTTTTGATAAATATTTACAGATAGAGTAATAGTTTAAGAAGATGATGATACAAGTACCGAGATAAGGAAATTGATCAGCACTTTGTAGAAGATAGAAGTCATCATCTTTTAAACTTTCACCACCAAAGCTTTCGAGGCTCTAGAGTAGTCGTTAGAACATGAACCATCAGAAAGTGAAACTTTGGTAGCTTCCCCCCAAAACAACAATCTTCGTAGTGAGACCACTTTCCCCAAGTAATAGAAGTGAAGAAAACAGTGTCATTGAATGAAGCTCAAGAACCCGAAGAAGACGATAACAACAAAGTAACAAGTTAACACGGATCATTACTACGGTTATCCTACCCGGAATAAACGATTGACCCCGATCACATGAACCTGTTGTGCGTCCCCGAAGTACACATTACTCTTCGAGATTGAGCAAGAAGTTTGTTAGGATTTAGTAAATCCAGTTATTAAAGTGTCGGTCACCTCGAGTATATGTAATCGTTAGAAAGCTCGTAGTTGTAGTTGTTTTATGTTAGTTAGTATTTAGTTAAGTAACACCGTGGAGGACGGATGGGTCTTTACCCACTGTATTCCTGATCCACAGCCCGTAGGTGGCGTTTATGTAAGAAACTATAAATACCCTCTACCTCCCAAGGTAGAGGGTTGGAGCTCATAATAATACTTTTACTTTCTCTCACTAAGTTCTCAAACCTCTAACTCTTTCTCTCTCTAAAACCTTATAGTATACGCCTACTTTTGATTATGGTTTGATGTGTTTGTGAAATCCAATATGTTACAAATGGTATCAAGAGCCATGGTTTGATCGTCTCTCTTACATGTCCTTGGATTTCTAGTGGTTTTATATGGTTTTTGGGTTGGAAAACGTTTAGTGGTTTTTGCATCATTTGCATCATTTCCTGTGTTAAAGTTTGAATTTTGATTGTACTTTTGTGTTTAGAATCATTATATGTGCTTGGGTTTTGATTTGGAAAGCTTGAATTACTGTGGTTGGGCTTGTTTTGGATTGAAAAGGGTTGTATTTAAGTTTTTCTAGCTAGCGACTTGACTCTCGGATAACTTTTCTTCGTAGCGACTTGCTTTGTTATTTTGCAGCGACTTGTAGTTGAAGGGGTAGCGATTTGAGCTCTATCAACTTGTTTATTGAGACAAGGCAACAAATAGTACAGAGTAGTAGAGGTACCACTCCGGCTAGCGACTTTTTCAACGTAGCGACTTGTCTTCATTTTTTTCAGCGACTTGACTTTGTTGTGACTAGCGAGTTGCTATTTAGCGACTTGGCCTCTTAGCGAGTTGTTCCTTAGGGACTTGCCCACTTAGCGAGTTGCTCTTTAGTGACTTGTCAGCTTAGCGATTTGTTGCCTTAGCGAATTGTGTTTAGCGACTTGGTACATAGCAACTTGTGTTTAGCGACTTGGTTCATAGCGATTTGAGTCTTTAGCGAGTTGTTACTTAGCAACTTTGTGATCTAGCGACTTGTCTTCAAGGATTATAGCGACTTGGTTGATTATTGTTTCTAATACGGTTTTCTCTTGACTTAGTAAAATCCCGTGAAAGAATCTATTTCCCGGTTTAATCATAAAGTTATAAAATCCCGTGATATCTGTAAACATGTCTACCAACGTGTCCACAATCATCTCTTCGTTTCAGGACGCTCAAGCAGCTGGATCAGATACTCGTCCACCTATGCTTGACAGAACTGACTATGACTCATGGGCTCAATGAATTAGGTTGTACTATTTGGGAAAGGAAAATGGGGTCAACATTCTCAAGTCAATTGATGAAGGACCTTATCAGATTGAGGCTATGATGAGTGTCTAAATACTCATCATTTTTGTATAATCTAAACTGCAAAATCATCTGAAAACACTCAAAAACACATCAAAATGATCAAAATATCACAAATCAGTGTTTTATGTGTTTTAAATGCAAAAATATCAAAATCAGATGAAAAACGTTCCAAATTTGCAAAATTGGCAGTTTTAGTCCCCCAAGTTTTAAAAGTTGTCAAATCTAGTCCCTGAAATTCAAAATGTGGAAATTTATCATTCAAGGTCCCTGAAGTATTCTAAGTTGTTTAAAATGATCCTTGAATGATTCTTTGGTCAATTGGCAAGAAAGGTCCTCAAACTTTGGAAATTTACAAATTTAGTCCTTGGACCTTTGAAAATGGATTTTTTTTGCAAAAAGGGTTCTTGTTTTATCAATGTTGGTCATAATTGGTCCTTGTGAGAAGTTTGAAAAATTTGCAAGGTCAGTCCTTGAAGTTTGGCAAAATTGCACTTTTAGTCCTTGTTGTTACTCCTTAAACCAAACGGATCCAAATATATCATAAATCCAATCCAAACCCAAAACAACCCAGCTGGCCCAATACTTAACTCCCCCCCCTTTTGTTATTAAAACCCGGTCAACCCAAAGTCAAACCAGAGAAAAAACGCGCCCTTATACCAGGCACTGTAGCCCTTCTCTCACAAACACTGAAATTGCAAAAACCAGTCATGGTTTCCACTCTTTTTCTCACCTATCCCATACTATGTTCTCCTCCTCATCCTCTAAACAACAAAATCCTTTTAATTGCTCAAACCAAACCCATTAAAGCAAAACCTGCTAAATGGAAAAATGGCGCCAAAATGCAAGGTGGACGGTTCTGATTAATTTGAGTGATCCAAGGGCTCAAGTGTGGTGGGATAGATTCAGAGGATATCATGGAATGCTAAAAGTCTATAAAGAGATAGAGAGATGCATTGTAAAAAATATATCTAGTGTAATTTTTATTTTTCATGTCGTTTTAGTTTAATTTCAATTTCAGTTTATGTTTTAAGCTTAAAAACTTTGTATTTCTAGTTATTATGCTATAATAAAGCTTTTGTGAACCTTTAATTCAAGTATTAAGTTAAATTTCAGTTTATGCAATTTCTCATATTTATGCAAAATTTCATGTTGTATCAAATGATGTTTTCAGTTGTTTGTATGGACTAGAATAGGTCACATAAGCTCCCATATAGCTTTTATAAGCTATTAGAAACAATAAAATTCAATTTAGCTTCAAAAGTTCAAAAATCTCAAAAATACCAATTAAATAGGTATAAAATCAAAAATCACTTTGAGAAGGTGTTCACAGCTGGAGCAAGGTGTATCTTGATGGTTCCTTGGGTTATGAACCTGTGGGGGTTCTATAGGGAGAAGTCCTTGGTCTTGATCTTGGTTTTCATTGAATCACAATTGTAAGCCTTTTAAGTAATTTTGCATTTTCAATGTTTTGGTTAATTAGTTATTGTGATTTCTTGTTCTTAGTATTCATTAGTCATAGTTAAGTGTGTTTTAAGCCTTAAAATAGTATCTTGTTCTTTTAAATTTGTAGTTTATAAAATTATCCTTTTGACAGTTAAAAGTGCATTTTGATCAAGTCTTAGTTAAATGGTGTTTTGATTGTTGATTTAGGCTTCATTAGTCATAATAATTGATATCACAAGGTCTGAAATTAAGCTCATGGTTTAAAATTGTGATTTGGTTTGAAAAACTTCATAACAGTTTAGCCTAAAGGGGGTGTTTGGTTTGTTGTGTTTAAAGGTAATCTAGTCATTGGTCTTGTTGGAACTCTGCATAACTTGGTTTAAACCATTCAATTCAGTCAAGAAAACAAGTACTTGTTCATCAAAAGTCAAAAACCCACTTGATCTTGGTTTGTAGCCATGTTGAGATTTCATAAGCCATTATCATTGTTTTGTGTGCACAAGTTGTTTATTTTGCTCAAATCAATCTTAACATACCTTGTAACATTACATTCAATGCTTAGAATCAGATTAAAGTTCATATAAGTCAAACTTCTAGTTCAAGTCAAAAGTCAAAATTTTCAATGGGTCGTTTTTGAATAAACTTTGGAATTTCATTGTGTATTCAATATTAAGATTCAACTTATAAGCTCTGGAGGTATTGTAGTTTAGTTGCTAAAGAAAAATACAAAAATTTTAGTTCTTGGTTTTTCAAATTTTTGAGTGCTTATTCAACTGCTGTGGGTAAATTTGCTTTGAATCTGTCCGTGCAAGTACGCTTTTGTGCCCAAATTGATAAGCTTGCATTGAGCTTGTTAGTGCTTCAAATCTCTTTGTTCTCTCGGTTCTTTGAAAGCCAACCCTGGTCTTCTTTGATTGTCAACTTTTGTTTTTCAATTTGGAACCTGTTTGCTAGGGCTGCTATAAGCTTTAAGCTTGTCCCACTTTCTGTGTTAAATCAAAGTGCTTATTTGTTTGTTCATAGCTTTTCTAAGTGCTACTTGGTATCTTTTAGCTTCATTTCTGTTCCTATAGCTTGTTCACATCTACTTTGAGCTTTTGTTTCAGTTGTGACCTTGTTTGAGCTTATTTCTCAAAAATAAGCTTATTTTCATATCTGTTGGTCATAAGCTCATCAAAACTGCTTATTTGAGTTTTGTAAATTTTTTGTCTTTATTAAAGTTTCATATTATTAGTATTTAAGTAGTTTTCAAAAATAAAAATCACAAAATCATCAATATAAAAATAGTGATAGCGTTTATTTAAGATTTTTTTAGCTTTTTATTTTTCTTTCAACTTTTAATAAGCAAATCTTTGTTTTATAGTTTTCTTAGGTTTCTGTCATCATATAGGATTTTAGAAAAGTTTCAGATTTTTTCTACCTTTTAGTATTTATTATAATTTTAAATAGTTAATAAATAATAAATAATTAGTAATAAATAATTAAAAAGCATAAAAAATATCTTTTCTGTTTTAAAATTAGTTTTATCATATTGTAGATTTTTCAAAGTTAAAATTTTATTTTTCCAAGTTTATTTTCTATTTTCTAGTAATTAAGTGTATTTTAAATAATAATTAGATAAAAAGTGTGAAAAATATATTTTTAGTTTTAAAATTAGTTTTATAGTATTTTAGATTTTTCAGAACCATAAGTTTATTTTTCTAGCCTTATTTTATATTTTCTTCTAA
Organism: Chrysanthemum makinoi; assembly: GCA_910596185.1. Lineage (NCBI taxonomy): Eukaryota > Viridiplantae > Streptophyta > Magnoliopsida > Asterales > Asteraceae > Chrysanthemum > Chrysanthemum makinoi. The sequence goes on along the minus strand of OU343223.1, from coordinate 197,507,839 downwards.
TTTAGAGTATTTATTAAATAGTTAAAATAGTTTTCAATTAATAATAATTAATTAAATAGTGTTAAAAATAAGTTTCTTTTTCTAATAATTTTCTTTTATTCTTAGGATTCCAAAAATGTTATTTTCATATTTTTAGGCCTTTTATTTCTTAGTTTTCACTTTTTATTTTGTGCGTATACGTAGTTTTTAAAAACTTACGTTTACGCTTTGATCCTGTTGTGCTTTCCAATTCTGGTCCAATTCTATTCCAAATCAATCAGAGTGTATTTTAATCAAAACTTTTACAGATCACTATCTTTAGTGATCATTCCATCATCTGAATCAGTGTTTAACACACCATTGAGTCTCCTTGGGACTTAACGACCCGGGAATCCACTATATTCTCCAGGACTAATTTGCATTTGTGTCTGAGCAGTTTTAAGTCTGTTTGACTTGACGGTTCGGACCAGATCAGGCTACAAGAGACACACTTGAAACTGCTGCGGATGGTACTGTGATCTTAGGTTTGGACAGACCAAAGACGTATGATGAGCTTAGTGATAAGGAGAAAAAGAGATACGATGCTGATATCAGGGTTTCAAACATTATACTTCAGGGTCTTCCGAAAGATATTTAAAAGGTTATCAATCACAACACTGAAGCCAAGGCGGTTTGGGATAATGTCAAGATGCTTCTCTCGGGTTCTGAATTAACCAAGGAAGACAGAGAATCACAACTGTATGATGAATTTGAGCACTTTAAGATGAAACCAGAAGAAAGTGTCTATGAATATTACGTGAGATTCCACAAGCTTGTGAATGACATGAGGAATATCAAAGTGACCATGCCAAATATTCAGTTAAACTCAAATTTTGTGAACAACATGAATCCCGAATGGCACAAATTTGTCACCTCTGTGAAGCTAACCAAAGGATTAAAGAACACCAACTATGAGCAATTATATGCCTTCCCCAGAATGAGAGAGACATGCTATGTTTGAACGAATGATTCTTGATCAGTTCAAATCTAAACAGGGAGAAACAAGTTCGTCAAATGATTCAACAGCCTTTTACACCAATGTTGGAATTACCACCAAAGCTTCTCAAGTCATACCCACGGGTAATAGCAATTACAAGCTCATTCCTGATCCAGCTTATAAGCCTCCAGACTCAAACACACTCATGGAAAACTTCATCAATCAACTGTCTCTCATGGTTAGTCAAAATATGAATTCCACTCCATACACCAACAAAAACCTCAGAACTGCATCCAATCCACACAATCAAGCTACGGTCAGAGATGGAAAGGTTATGTTGCAACCAGTTCAAGGAAGGCAGTATGAACAGGGAAGAGGTGGAGCATGTGGAGGGTATGTGGCTAATCAGAATCGTGGAAGGAATGCCAATCAAGGACAAGTAAAGCCAATCAAGTGCTACAACTTTGGTGGGGATGGACACATTGCAAGGAACTGCACATCTCCAAAACGCCCTCAAAATGCAGAGTACTTCAGGGACAAGATGTTGCTGGTGCAAGCTCAGGATAGTGGAGCGGTTTTGGATGAAAAAGAGTTATTGTTTCTTGCTGAGGGAAATGCCAAAACCTATGATGCTGATGTTGATGAGCAGCCAATGAAGGGCATGGGTCAGAATTATCCAAATGCATTTCTGATGTTGATGATGAACCAACTGCCCAGACCATCTTCATGGCTAGCTTTTCACCAATGGTCTCTCCTAAGGCTACTTCACCACAACATGCCAGTTCCTCTAAGGCATCAATCATCTCTGAGGTATTAAAATTATATGATGAGATTGATGCGCAAAAGATACAATACAAAGTACAACCAACTGAAATCTCTGAATAAGATAGTGAAAATATGGGCAATAGCAATGTTGTCCCATATGATCAATATGTGAAGCAAGATGAAAGTGAAACTGTACCAAGCAATGTATCATCTGCAGTCAATAATGATTATGCTTTCGATGAATACACTGAACGTGCCCCTGATGATTCCATAGTTTCTGAACTAAATGCCTATAAAGAACAAGTTTCCATTTATGAACAACGTGCCAAATTCGAATTGACTACCCGTGAGCAGTAGATGGATGACCAAATGCGTACAATTATTAGAAAAAGTAATTTTAGAGAAAAAGTGTTAAAACAAGAGTTAAACTCCTTACAAGAAAAGCTTTCTAAAACTGTTAAGCAAAAGCAAGAGCTTCAAGATAATGTTAAAGTGCTTAAACAAGAATTTAATGCTAAGGAATCAAAACTTTTGAATGACTTTTCTAATCTAAAAACTTTGAAAAACAAGCTTGAAAATAAGTTGTACGTACAAGGGAACACCATTCAGACTGCTCATATGATCACTAAGCATAGAGTCTTAAGCGATAAGCATAGTATTCCCCTTGTAGAGGAACCAAATCCCGAGTATTGTAAAAGAGCTAAAGCTTTCCATAAGATTGTATATGATGGTAATGAGATCCTTAAGCCTAGGCAAACACCTTCATGTATTGGAAGCACGGAAGAGGATAGAAAATTAGAAGATGCCTCTAGGGAGAAAATGGATAAGAAGCTAGAAGATTCTGAGTGTAAAAAGAATAACATAACGATC
>OU343223.1:197362431-197505149 GCA_910596185.1 Chrysanthemum makinoi | reverse complement strand
GATCCGACATTGTTCACCGTGAAAGTCAGAAAACATTTAATTCATGTTCAAATCTATGTTGATGATATTATTTTTGCCTCGACTGACCCCAATGAATGTGACCGTTTTTCTAAGGAGATGGGCTCCAAATTTCAAATGTCAATGATGGGACAAATGTCATTTTTCTTGGAATTACAAATTTCACAAAGTCCCGAAGGCATTTTCATAAATCAATCTAAATATGCAAATGAGATCTTAAAGAAATTTGGATTTGATTCTTGTGACCCCTTTGACACTCCCATGATAGAGCGTACTAAACTGGATGAGGACCACTCAGGGATCATGGTAGATCAAACGAAGTATCGTAGTATGATTGGATCCCTGATGTACCTCACGACCAAGAGACCGTGATATTCGTTCGCTATGCATGTGTGCTAGATACCGTGCTAAGCCTACCAAAAGCACCTTTAAGAGGTTAAACGGGTCTTTCGGAATCTCCAAGGAACCATCAATATGGGACTTTGGTACCAAGGACACCTATATCACTAACAGCCTATGCAGATGCCGATCATGCAGGATGTCAAGATACACGCCGGCACGCCCGAGGTGCTCAGCTTTTAGGTGATAAGCTTGTGAGCTGGTCTTCAAAGAAACAAATGAGTACTTCTATATCCTCTACAGAGGTGAATACATAGCCATGTCATCTTGTTGTGCTCAAATCCTATGGATGAGATCCCAATTATCCGACTATGGCTTTGAATTCAACAAAATCCCCTCATTGTGATAACAAAAGTGTCATTGCTCTCTCTTGCAACAACGTTCAACATTCAAGAGCAAAGCATATCGACATTCGACATCATTTCATCAGGGAGCAAGTGGAAAACGGTGTGGTGTAACTTTATTTTGTGAGGATGAATACCGTTAGCGACATCTTCACCAAAGCTCTTGCTAGAGAACGTTTTGAGTTTATCCTCCCACGACTTGGTCTAAAGAGTCTACAACCGGAAACACTTAAACGTCTTCAAGAGGAAGAAGAGGAGTAAAAGGTTTTTCTTCATCCATCTCTTGTAAATAGTTATTCAAAAAGCAAAATACAAAATTACAAAACCAACAAAAAGCAAATAGAAAAATATAAAACTTTCAAAATTTTCAAAAATATTGTCATTTTGTCATGTTTTTCTTGATTCGATAATATCTACGGTCTTTGTGCTGTCATTCAAAGAGTGACACGGGTCTTTAGATGTTATTCGAATGTACATTAAAAAAAAAAAGAGAGAGAGAGAAAGTGAAACAAGGCTTATAGTCATTTCAGTCTATAACCCGTTTTTAAAGAAAGAACAGAGCATTGCTTTATCTTATTTTTCACATCTCATGCTCTGATTCTAAAAACAAATGTTTGTCACTAAAATGACAAATGTTTATTTCACAAGTATTTTTCCATCTAAAAATTTTTCTGAAAAATATTTGTTATCTAATTGAAAACTAATAAAAAATAACTCGGTCTCAATTTTTGAAAATCATCTGGACTTGACATTGGTCAAAATCTCTATCTCTCAATCAACAACTTATGTCATTGATTGAGGGGGAGAATGATTTCATTTAAATCAAAAGGTTATTTGTCATACAACTGGTTCAGACCAAGGTTTATGTCATGTTTTCAAAAGATACTCAACTTTGATTCTTATCGGTTAAATGTTTTCATAAGCAAGTCACAATTCTCCTCAAAAGCTTTCAAAATCAATTTAAATCTACAGAGATCACAAATCTCAAATGATTTGAAAATTGTGATCGGGGGATAATTGGTGATTTAAATTGATTTAAACGATAATTCGATAAATGGTTTTATAATGATTTACAAGCTTTCCTCCCCACATGTGCCAAACGATTTCAAATTTAACATGCACATGTTGAGGGGGAACATCTATTTCAAACCAAAAAGGATTGAAACGTGATTGATTTGTTTCAATGTGCAGATTTTCCCTTATATGTGCAAAAAACTTTCAAATCTCTATGCACATATTGAGGGGGAGCAACTTTTTGAAAACCACATCCTTTCCAAAAATACCCTTAACAAAGTATGAAAAATACTAATTTTGATCATGAAAGTGATGTTGATATCTTTTAGAAAATGATAATCAAAGAAGTGAATCCTTCCTCTTGCCTCCGTGTGCCAAAACGATTTCAAATACATGATGCACATGTTGAGGGGGAGCTCTTTTTCTAAAAATATCAAAAACAATTCAGGTAAAAAACGCTTTTATAATATATCACAAGTATCTGGATTGATTTTCAAATGGTTTTCAATTGGTTCCAATGGCAGATGAACAATACCAAATAGACCGACCAAATTTACTTTATGTATGGTGATATAAGGATGGTTAGGTTAGGTATTCGTTCCCACGATCCCACCAGAGCCGGAGGGATCTACCCAGGGACAATCCACTAGATAGTGTAGAGTCCTTAGGTATGATGAAAAAAGGAGAAAAGTGAGATATGGGAAGAGTACGGACTGAGATAGAGCTAGAACTGGAATAAACCCAATAAGGTTCTAGTTATGAAGTCTCGGTAAGCACTGAAGGGTTGAAGAATGAAAAAGAATTGAATTAGAAAAGGGTGAAAATAAATAGCCCTCCAATAATTCAACCTTAGGGCATAAACCGGGTTCAATACATATGCTACTGGTTGTTACTAAGGTAACACCGGTATTGAAGACAAGACGTCATGGACCCAGTGATGCACTGCACTACAACTTCCCAAGCTACTTAAGTTTCTCTTAAAAGGGACTTGTTTCATTCTCACGGGGAACCTACATAATCTATCAACTTTCTCTTAGAGATTGTTGATATTGAAGAAGGACACCCTCTCCCTAGTCTCCGGCATAGGAACCAAATGTGCACTATTGAGTCTAGAGCCAAGAGATCATCCACAATATCTCATTAGGACACAAAATTAATGAAGACTTGCTGTTTCACACAATGTGGAAAGTAAATATATATTAAGAGTCCTACGCATTATCCTTGTGGTATTGCCAGAACATCTGAGTGATATACTAACATATTCACAATGAAGATGGAAAGCCTTCTAGAGCCAACATCAAAAAAGCTCTTGGTAGGTGGCATGTGAGATCTATCCAATAGATCAACCATGTGACAACTGAACAGAAACAATGGGGCGATGCAAAATTATGAATCAATCCTGGTTCAGGTTATGGATTGACGGATACCTTTGAAAAATCGGTCATTGTGCTTAAAAAATTCTTTCCTTTAGCACATCGACTGTGTATTAATATTTCAAATATAAAAGGTGTTTATGATTGATAATTGATTTTTCTCAAAAACGTTGTATTGCAAAAACACTTTATTGAGCAGTACTCGATTGTTTTTCAAATCTCTTTTCATCAATCAGTTAATCTCAAATTCGCTGGTTCACTCACTCCGTGTTGTCTTCTTTGAGACGTTCTGGTTTGAGAACAGCTAGAGCAGCTGCAAAACCCTGTCAAGGAAATTCTTCGGAATTATACCTGATCACAGGCAGTACTTGTACTGATCAACGGGTAACCGTGGGCCGTGTACCTCAATTCAACGAAAGTGATCAAAGACACTTTTGTGCGCTTTACTGCTAACTGTTGTATGCGTGTACGCCGGACGCTTGTAGCTGATCGAATGGAGAGGTCAATCCATAGCCGCATGCTCACACAACACATTCATTTCTAAAGAAATCATGATAAGTGCATCAACGACTCGGATATTTTCACTCCATGCTTCTGCTACGCTGCTGCAAATATCATGAATCAACTAAAGCTTCCGCTACTCTGATGAGAAGACATCATGATCCAGAATGTGAGCATGTCGGTCCAAAAGTCACAACACCACAAAGGAAGAGTCAGAGATTTATGGTAGCTGATGATCTCAAAGCTGGCTCAAAACTCATTATCACGTGGATCAGTTAAAGACCTCCACTTGGCTTAAAACTCATTATCACGTGGATCAGTTAAAGAACTTTAACAAGAATCCAAGAACAATCTTAATGTAATATCTGTGTGAATTCAATGTAATTTGAGGTGACCTCCCTTAGGGGGAGATTGTTAGGATTTAGTAAATCTAGTTATTAAAGTGTCGGTCACCTCGAGTATATGTAATCATTAGAAAGCTCATAGTCGTAGTTGTTTTATGTTAGTTATTATTTAGTTAAGTAACACCTTGGAGGACGGACGGGTCTTTACCCACTGTATGCTTGATCCACAGCCCGTAGGTGGCGTGTATGTAAGAAAATATTAATACCCTCTACCTCCCAAGGTAGAGGGTTGGAGCTCATAATAATACTTTTACTTTCTCTCACTAAGTTCCCAAACCTCTAACTCTTTCTCTCTCTAAAACCTTATAGTATACGCCTACTTTTGATCATGGTTTGATGTGTTTGTGAAATCCAATATGTTACAAAGTTGTCTATTCAGGGGAACAATATGTCAACATCTTCATTTCACCAAATGCATTCCAATTATCTGTTATATAACCATTCAGCCCATAATGTACACATGTACCCAACAAGAGTATAGACGATGGCATCCAAGTAACATGTTGAATCACTGATCATCTCTGCGGATATCAACTCCGGAATAACTAAATAAGCTCGATCATGTGAACATGTTGTGCGTCCCTGATGTACACATATCTCTCCCCTGATGGTTGCGATCTCATCGGAATCATCATAACATTGTGTACATGAAGCAATAACCAGAAGCACTTTATCATAAGCCATATCGAAGATGTCGATAAGCAATATCATCTCACGCTCCAAATATTCTTCTCATATTTCTTTCTACTGAAGGCTGAGATAACACATACCAAAAGTATCTAGAGACCACTTCCTCCCAAATGGTTGGAATAATACATCCTTCCCCCAAATAGTTGGAATAATATATCCTTCCCCCAAATAGTTGGAATAATACATCCTTCCTCCAAATAGTTGGAATAACACACCAAACGCTACGAGTTAAACATTGAGATTCTCTGCGGTTATGACATTTGTCTCCCTGGAATAACTTCAATAGAGAAGAAGTATTAAGTTCATCACGTGTACTCGTTGTGTGTTTAGATATATGTCTCCTTCCCCCTTGCTGGTTTTGATATCTCATAATCAGCAACGCATTATACATACCAAATAATCTTGAAATAGAGAAGAACCACAAATTAGCTCAAATGAATCATGTGAGAATCAACTGCTACAGAAACTCTCACTGACTATTTTAATCAACCTAGATGTAGAAAATTTGAAGTGACCACTGATGAAGCAAACCCGATATACTAAAATTGAAACTGAAGAAGAGTTCCCCACATTTGTAACTTAATCTTGCACTAATGTTGGAAGAACGGTGTCGAGAATTTACGCTCCAAGAAAATCTCTAACTACTCAATACTCAAGTAAAGTATGAGACATTAACACCTCTTGAGATTATCCACAACGTAATTTACGTGTGACACTGAGTAAAACAACGTGACTACTAATAGTGATAGTTAACCAGGTCTTCAAACATCTACCTCGACAGCTGATAACTAGATAAACCAAGTCTTCAACTCAAATTCTTAAGCCCGAGCAAGTTATCAAATAAGAACACACCTTTGTGAAAGTCAACTTCAATCTCAAATAAGTGATAAATGATTAACTCCGAAGTAATCAACTTGTGTCAAATGCCCAACACATGAATAAACATACAATCGGATGTACATCGATCCATTGAATGAACTGGATCAAATAATTCCTCAATATCAATGCATTCTTCCTAAAGGTATATATGTAGAGACTGATATGGAAGATTCACCAATAATGTCTTCGAGCGGATGAGGCAGTCATTTTCCTTAATGTTCATGTGGTTGATTTATAGAGTGCACAATAATCCGTGAAGATTTGGCAAAGGGATACCAAAGAGCGGATCATTATTCATGAACAATAATCCATGAAGATTTTGCAAACGAATACCAAAGAGCGGATCATTATTCATGAGTGAAACTATAATGATAGTCATTATCAACGCCTTTTGAAGTAACTAGAGATAAGGTTTCTTGAGAATTCCGAGAAGTAGTTCTTAGATGGTGAATCAGTTGAGTCAGTAGGAACCGGAGCATGAGCTTCAGAAACTAGATAATCAACATTCGTTGGAGGTTGGAAGTACTCATCAAACATATTTTGAAACAATGAATCTCTAGTTATCCTTAGTAATTGAAGCATTAGGCGTTGGAGGAGAGTCGTATGACCATAATTCAAGCATCCATCAATATGTAGTATATGCACTCTTCTCCCCCTCAAAAATTGCAAATGAAGTTTTCCGTTTTTGATTGAGCAAGTGAATAAGAATATACACCAATGAACGTAGATCCACTTGAAGGTTGAAAAAGCGTGGGAAAAACATGAAGCTTGTTGATGAAGAATGTCGATGAGAATGGTCATAAACATGAAGATTTCTCTTCTTTTGAAAATAAAGCGCACTGAAGCGTACACCTTTCTTTTCTGTGAAGTACGGGGCCTGGGGTGTTATCTGCAGACGCCATAATGATGAAGTACGAGGCCTGAACTGATGTGAACAGACATCATAGCAGATTGAATATCAAGGTTGAGTTACTTGAACCTGTGAGTTATGAGATATCAATCCATTTGTTATCCATACTTTAAGCTAGTCCATGTAGTGAAGGATCGAAGTATCTGCAACTGAATAAGGAATACCTGCACTAACATTACAAGCTTGATTGCATATATTTTGGTTAGTGACATTAGTATCCAAACCCTTTGGGGTTTCACGGTCAACCTTGATTTTGTCATCGGTAAACAGCTTTCCGGTAGGTATCCACCTAAGTCCAACATCCTTAAACATTCTACCAGACGGTATCCACTTATGGCAAGGTCTAGGATTGTTGATATTCTTATGCATAGTGGAAGACTTATTGGTATTCCTAGACTCCAAAGATTTAGCAGTTGGGATCCATCTAGGTGGAGTTTTAGGTTTGTTTTGCTTCATGACATATTGACCCTTAGCCATGTTAGTAGTCTTAGTGGATTGTACCTTAGCATGTGAGTTAGGAAAATGTTTCTTATTCGGAAAAGACTCAGAATTTCTAATTTCATTTTCTACATGCTTAGCATTCTTCTTCATATAACTACTCTTAGATGCAAGTCAACCCCTAGTCTTTTGAGTGTTCCTAGGTAATGGTTTACAACTACTAGCAGTGCCTTGAAATCTCATGGAATGCATCACCCTAGGTCTTGCACCTAAAATTCCGTCTTTTCGAATCTGTGCCTTTTTCCTAGCTTGTTCTAGATAATAGTTCTTCCACAAGTCATTCATATCATATGAATTCTGGGTTTTAATGCTTGATTTTGACACTGTTTTCGGACTATTCCTAGAGGTGCTGGGAGTAGAAGTGACTACTTGTTGAGGGTTAACTGAACTAGAAGCCTTATTCTTAGGTAACTCAGGTGAAGTGACTGGTTTTGACAAAACTTTTATCGCATCAACTTGGGAGGCAAGCCTTGTCTTTAAAGATTTTGTTCTTTCAGATATGAATGCAGTAGGCTGCCTAACAATGGACCGGTCTCTAGTGGGATGAGAAACTGGCTTCCCCAAGGTTGATGATTTTGTAAACTTAGTGTTCACACTTTTCCCTACAGTTTTTCTAAGCTCATTCTTTAAGGCAACAATAGCGAAACTCTTTTCCTTAAATTGAGCTTTGAGTTCATTAATTTTTGCTATCAAAGAGTTTGTTTGTTCCATTGACTTAGTTCTAGTTTCTTTGACAGAGTCACTTAGTTCTATGTGATGCTTTCTCAAAGACTCATTTTCCTTTAGTAATTTGGCCACACAAACCGCTAATTCATCATTTCTCATTTGAATATCATCAATAGCATTAACATCAAAATTACTTGTAACCAAATTACTTTTCTCATGCATATCAGAAATATGTTTCTTCAAATTGTTGATAGTCGAGTTTTTGGCTTGAAGCTGAGCTTTTAAATTGTTTATTTCAAAAAATTCATGAAATTCAGGAAATTTTGGATTTTTACATGGTTTCTTAGTTTGAAAACTTTCCTCCTTTCTTGGTATTGCAATTTCAAGAGAAATGCAATGTTTTTCAAGTTTTGAGAATTTGTTTGAAAGTTCATCAAAAGCCTTGTTATCAAACATATCATTTGTTTTGAATTTATTAGTCTCAGCCTCAAGCAAGGAACATTTATCAGAATCATGTTCAGTATTAAGATCAGTTTGTTTAGGTACATTAGCAGATGCACTATGTTGATCAGTTAAGGGTACCTCATCACATGACACTTGTTCATTTGTCGGTCTGATATTTGCATCTACATCATGTGTAACAAGAGTCACTGAACTACTGGCTGTTTCAAGCTTATATGTCTCTGAGCCTCTGTATTCAGTGTCAACTGATCCATCACCCGATGCCTTACTGGTCTCAACACTACAATTTATTGATTGTACCCGACATTCATTCCCCTTTCTGATTACTGCATCTACTTCTTGTATGTTTGGAGTAACTGAACAGCTGGTTACATCATTATTTGTTGTCTCTGACATTCTGCATTCAGCATCACCCGATTCTTCAACTGATACATTACCCAACTCATCACAACTTTCTGTCAAATGCACCAGATTCTCATCCATTTTTTCATCTTTCTGAGTAACTTCCTCAGTATACTTCTCCACATTATCCATGAGATGGATAAGTGTCTCTATGAACACACAAATTTTCTATTCCAGTGTGTCTCTTAAAAGACATTTCAGTCATGTCTTGATCATAATCTGATGTGAATTCCCTTCTAATGAATGACTGAAAATGTTTGTAGATCACTTGAAGTGAAGCACTGGAACTATCCTTTTGAACCTTCTCTTTGTCAAGTTGTAGCTCCAATTGCTCTAGGTTTAACAACAAAGTTCCTGTTAATGTGGATAAGTCCTGACGGAAGAGGGCAATACATGTTCGTTCCATTGTTATGGGTAGAAGTAACATGAGGTGAGAGTGAAGTTGTTGATAAGATTCAATGCTACTTTCCTTTTGCATGGCATTCTGTAGCCTGAACAGGTGCAAATCTTTCTCATTGGACTCAGAGCATGAAGAACTCAAATCATCATTGATTGATTCTATCATCTGTAACTGTTCAGTATAGCTAATATTCTCATGGTTGTCTACGGCATCATACAATTTAAGTACTTCCGAAATCATTGAATCAGGAGTATAAGACATGATGTTGCTGTGTACACGGGATTTTACAAGTCTATGATTTAAACCGAGAAATAGAATCTTTCGCGGGATTTTACAAAATCAAGAAGAAACCGTTAAGCAATGACCAATAGAACGTATTAAGATGACTGATGGATCGACACAATGATAGAAAATTGTGTGTTAGGACTTATGATTGTTTGTAGGATTAGCTGAGATGTTGTTTAGATGAGATTTGGATTGGCTGTTGCACAATTTTCCAGAGAAATTTAGGTCTAAAAACTTAAAACCTCAATAACTTCTGTTCGAAGCGTATTTAGGCCTTGAAGGTTGACCCAAATAAACTTTAGTTTAGTTTATTCGGCGTGCCATTCTCCTCGTTCTCACGGTCGTTTTGATGGGCAGAACGCTGAAAACGGAGTTACGGTTCAAAAGTTATGGCCGTTTGAAGTTTTGACGTAAAAAGTCAACTTTGGTCAAACTACAAGTTGCTAGACTGACAAGTTACTAGACAGACAAGTTGCTAGACTGACAAGTTGCTAGACTGACAAGTTGCTAGACTGATAAGTTGCTAGACAGACAAGTTGCTAGACTGACAATTTGCTAGACTGACAAGTTGCTAGGCTGACAAGTTGCTAGACTGACAAGTTGCTAGACAGATACATCGAATCTGGACAAACCTCTTCAAAGAATAAGTGACAAACCTCTAGACAAAAAAGTACGTCCACTACTTTGTCCTTTTTGTCGTTTTGTCTCAAAAGACAAATCGCTTAGTGCACAAGTCACTTCACAAAACACAGACAAGTCGCTTAAATATAGGGACAAGTCGCTTAAATATAGGGACAAGTCGCTACGAAGAAATCGCTTAGTACGCAAGTCGCTTCACAGAATACTGACAAATCGCTTAAACGTAGAGACAAATCGCTACGAAGAAATCAAGTACGAGACACAAGTCGCTAGGATGAAATATTCAAAAACACCACTTTTCAATCCAAAAATAACCCAACCACGCTGATTCAAGCCTTCCAAATCAAAACCTAAGCACTTATAATGATTCTTAACACAAAAGTACAATCAAAATCCAAACTTTAACACTAGAGATGGTCCAAATGATGCAAATACCACTAAACGTTTTCAAACCCAAAAACCATATAAAACCACTAGAAATCCAAGAACATGTAAGAGAGATGATCAAACCATGGCTCTTGATACCAATTGTAATATATTGGATTTCACAAACACATCATATAACAATATATGGGTCGAATATGAGTAGGGAGTTTAGAGAGAGAAAGTAGAATGGGAGCTTTTCTAGAGAGAGAAAGTAAACAAAAGAAAGAAGGTTAGATTGAGTGAAAGGTCCAACCCTCTACCTTGGGAGGTAGAGGGTATTTATAGTTACATACTAAACGTCCTCCTTCGGACTGTGGATCAGGCATACAGTGAGTAAAGACCCGTCCGTCCTCCACGGTGTTGCACTAAACTAAATAGCTAACTAAAATAACTAGTAAATAACTTAATGTCTACGAGCTAACATATGCTAGACTAGATTTGGGGTGACCGGCTCTTCAACATGGATTTTCTAAATCCTAACACGCTAATATCCCTACCTATGTTTCTCGTGTTTGGCAAGCGGTTATTTGGTCTACCGGGTACTTCATATGGAAAGAAAAGTAATAAGATAACAAGTACTAACAAGATTGTTCAAGACATTCAATTAAAAATCTTTGAGTGGATTGTTCGACGATCCAATAAGTATAAAGAGATTGATTGGCAACAATGGTTATGTGACCCCATAAATTTGTGTCTCCAGTAAGTATATGTTCACTTCTGTGTCAGTTCAGGGTCTAAATATTCTGTGATGGCTATCTTCATGGTACAGTGAGCTCTGCATTTTTCTAGGTCTGGTGCATATAATTCATGTGTTGGCTTTTCGTTTGTGTCTACAGCTGAGGTTCTGCAATATGGTTAAATAAATGGATATCTACTTTTCTTTGTCTAGTTGTGATTTGTGTATGGGCCAGGTCTTGTGAGAGAATTCTCGTTTGTAGGACTGGTCATTTTTTTTTCTCTTTGGTTCATTCTCAGTCGTGTGATATTTGTGTGAAAGTCAAATGTTATGTCAATGTTTTATGTCTTACAACTCAAGTGCTAGTGCGTTTGTGGTTATAGTTTTATTTTGGTCCCGTCCTCTTTTAATTAGGTTGTTTAATTGAGGAGGGATGTCGCGTATTGTATTCTTTCTCTCTTTTTTAGGTCTTTTATATATTGTTGTCTTTCTAAAAAAAATAATTAACAAATTAAACTATACAAGTTGGTGTAAATGGTAAGTTGTTAAAAAGTATAAATATAATTAACAAATTAAAATACATTAGTCGAGGGTCGATTCGTAGATTTCGGTGGCCCCATACCATCACCACAAAAAGGCCCTTAAACACATCATATATGGTATACGGCGTATAGGCCCTATACACCGTTTTAGGTGATTCAAAAGGACACGGAAAGAGAAAAAGAAGACCTATACATCATATATGGTATACAGCGTATAGAAATTTTTACTATACGGCGTATAGGCCGTATAGGTTTAATGGTGCATACGCCGTATCTGCGACTTGTTCAGCAAACCCTATAAATAGATCCCTAAAATTTTTGACACAATTCTCCACCATCGAACGATTTGGGGTGATTCCCTGAGGTTTTTCCACCCTTTTAAAGGCAGCAAACATCAAGAAACGAAGGATTAACACATCATAAACATTTGCTTATCTCGGTTGTGTTTCCAAAAGCAAGGTTGTTGTGTTTGAAAGAATAGAAGCATTTAGTGTAAGATGTACTTCACCAGTAAATGTTTGACACGTGTCAACAACTCTCACGTGACATCCTCGTTTGTCTCCTATATAAAGAGAATGTTGGTCGGAGTAAATATTATAACTTCTACATTTAATATAACATTAAGAAGAGCATTTACTCTCAATTGAGCTCGTTATTGTCCCTGGTAATTCATAAACTCGGAGTTCACTTGCAAACTCTAACTTTGTTTGAGTTTGAAAGATACGAGAGCAAAACGTTATCGTCATTCAATTAAGTTTTTTTCCGCAATACACTTTCTAATTATTTGATTCATTCAAATAAGAATTAAAAGTTGAAAAGTTTATCCTTGTGTCATTGCTTTAAATCCTTTTTATTTATTGTTTTACTTAAGGATATAGATCCTCTAATGTTGAGTTCAACATGACTAGTCATGTTGCCTCACATAAGAGATAATGGTCCTCACAAGATGACCCACTTTCAATTTAAAACAAGGGACCCACTAAATTTTATGTGAGACAACATGACTAGTCATGTTGAACTCAACATTAGAGGACCTCAATCCTTTATTAACGAGTCATGGATTAAGGAACTACCACATGGACCATTCACCAAAGAAAAGAGCATCATCCGCGTATTGCAAGAGATAGATATTCGTACCACTAATGGCAAGGGAGATACCTTTGTAGAAACACTTGTTACAAGCTTTTAAGATGGAAATTAGAAGCGCCTTGGCTCGAGCAGAAATAAAAGGGGGAAAGAGGGCCCTTTCCATGTTGAACTCTTTAGAAGGAGTTTCATTTATCAAAACCGATATATACGCCGAAGAAAGGCAAGTGCCAACCCATATTTCTTCAAAACCCATTTGTCTCTTAACACCTTGAAGAAAGACCCAATTAATTTTGGAAAAATATTTTGCAAAATAATTTTTTGCAATTTTTTGACACTATTTAATATATGTAGATGTTATATATATTTATATTTCTTGGTAGCTTTGTGTTCTCCTTGACGAAAGCTTCGCAACGAGCTAAAATGTGTCAAAAATGGAGTTGAAATGAATGAGATATCGTGTCTTAAAATGAGGCACTTGAACACAAAAATTGGGTTTTGGGAGAGTATCCCACATGGCCCAAAGAAGGAAATGAAAACATGTTTATAAGGAAATCTTGGTATTGGCTATCAAAATCTTTTAGTTGGTTTTACTGCAACACCTACGTGCGCGCGCAGGGGGTGCAGATTTCAGGATTTCTGGGCCAAAATAGGTTCGAAGCTTCTGAACTCATGCGACCTGCGGACAAGAATGCAGCTCCGAAACCTCGCATACGTGCGTATCTTTTTGTTGCAAATTCGAGATACATTTTCCTAAATTCTGTTAATCTATTTTTGGAATAGATATGAAACTAATTGACAAAGTTTACAGAATGTTGCTGTGTAAATAATATATGTGCAAATCGTGTTATTGTTTTAACAGATTTGCATATCTGTTTATTTTCAGGCAAATATTTTATCTTGGTGACCAAGATAGGTTTAGCCTATAAAATAAACGGGTCCTCATTCAGTTTTCTACACAGAAAAAACGCAGCTCCACTGTAAACGATTCCCAGCAATTCCTTCGAGCAGAAATACACAGAGCTTCAGTGATCTTTCAGGCAAGTGTGTCTAGTCCGGCTGTACAACAGCTTTGTACGTTGTACCCTAGGAAACAGACGGCGAATCTGTTTCAAGGGAATCGTGTTCAACACGAGCCTCGTGCCATTGTCTTTACTGCTTTCGTTTAATTTTTTTGAATTGTGTCTGTCTTCTGCTTCTACTCTATTCTGTCTGTTATTTAAATTTCTGTCTTTTATCTTCTGTTATTATTATTTGTAATCTGATTTATTAATAAAAGTGTACACTGTTTCCCACAATTAACACTATTGAAAGCCTTCTCAAAGTCAACTTTGAAAAGGAGGATCGGAACTTATGGTTTTCAAAAGAGGCCTCGCTTAGTGGTAGGACTAAGAAGGAGTGGCGGAGCTAGAATGTTTTTCGTGGGAGGGCCGAAACAAAAACATTTCCGAACAAAACATTAACATACTTAAGTATTGGATTTGAGTAAGTTGGGCTTTAAGTTGTCGGAGGGTCAAAGTGATTTTTTTAACACATAAAATCCATCCCGAGGACCGATATGCCACAAAACATAGGACCGAGGACCAAACCAAATGGTCACGTTTGGTTTTAGGTGGTGAAAATTCATACATGCATACAACCTTATGCAAATTAAACCTAATGGCATCAGGTGGCATGCGATATAGATGACGATATACCTTAGCACCATCAGGTTTCTATTGCATAAGGTGGGGGTCCTAATTAGTTCGAGCAAATTGTCAGAATGTAGGAATAGTACGTCAATTTTTCTCTGAATTGCTGTCGCGTTATGATACCTAATCCTTACAGAAATGTGATTAATATTACAAATTCTGCCAATCATTTGAATCTTGCAAGATCGGATTCTATAGCAATGAAACATTCATATTTATAATTTATTCCTGTTGCAGAATTTATAAGCCAATTAAGAGCTTGCATGAACCAGATACCTTCACTTTGAGGCAATGAAAGGTCACTATACGGGCCAAAACAAATTAAACAAACTTTTTATGACTTGAAATGATAGAAAGAAAGAGGATGAGGATCCTCTCATGTTTATTTGAACATGAGAGGTAAAGTTATGCATATCCTGATTGTGCATTGCCATTAATGCAAAACATTTATTTAATTTTAATTAAAATGTACAATCATATCGTGCACAACATTACCTCTCATGTTCAAATGAACATGAGAGTATGCCCCGGCCTATTGAACCATACACAGTACAATACAAATTTTCTGATACAACTTGTGCTAACCAAAATAATCCATTAACCATAAAGAACTATGTACAATACCGAATTTAAAAACCGCTATTATACGAATAACTAACACTCCGAAGTTATAAACAATTATCTAGTTCACTAGTTGAGTTGTTGTTTAAAATAACTCAATCAAATGCAACCGAAGTAGAACACAAGAAAGATACAGTTCTAATATTTGATGATTGTTGAATGTGAGTATTGATTTGTATGATAATTGTGTGTTTGTTCTTTACCACTTTATCAGAGATATGGATATGATATTACGACTGACTCCTACCTCCAATCCTCCACCGTCTTGGCCTTGGCATTAATTTTAGTTGTGCCCCTTCGTACATACTAAGCATATCTCACGGTTCTTCCAAAAGACTGGATATATGAGTAGTTTGTGAGTTGAGTGCCTTGAAATGGCAGCTGGTGACGTAGGTCGCCTGGTCATCAGTGTTTTTAAAATTTATTATTGACCGTCAACCGCGTCAACAATCATTATCATCATACTCCGCAATTCACTATAATTAATAAGTACATCCTAAACGACCGAATGACAGATCCTACCCGAGACGGGATGCAGCTAACTTGTGATCCATCTGTATAAATATCAGTGTTGCGAAACAAGGCCTACAAGGCCGATTAATCACCGATTAGGTGCTACTGGGCCACCAACCTTGCCGATTTGTGTAACTGGGTCAAACAAATCGGTCAACAACGGTCAATGGCAGTCAACGAATGTTAACGGTGGTCAAACTTGCTGGAAACTTGCAAATCCTGTCGAAAAGACCCAAAACTTGTCTTGAACAAGTTTTAATCAATTATATTTGATGTTTTTATCTGTTACAAGATGATTTTCAAGGAATGTCTTGTCTAGAATACCCAAATCTCACTGGAAATACCCAAAACTTGCTGAAAATGCCAATCCGATTAATCATCGATTAATCCCGCCTTGACCGATTACAAGCTACAGGGGGGTCGACCTCCCGACTACCGATTCACGATTTTTGCAACCTTGATAAATATCATGTCTTCCATTTTTGTTTCATAGTAATGCATACAAAAAATTTGCAGAATCACATAACTCAATAACTCACTGCGTACCCACTGCGTCGATGTTGTCTCTCCTTCCATCTTTACGTTGTCTATGACAGTGCATTTATCTTGGAAAGGTTACAACTTACAACCAGGGAGTATCTTTTTGCTATAGGACATAATCTAGTTCCTGTGTCATGATACAAGGGTCAAGGTAACTGTTGGAAACGTATATATTTACAAACATGTGAATGTCCGGATTCGAACTCGTGACCACGGGATTGCACACATTAGCGAATGAGAATTAAAGTTAATAATTAATGTTTATGTTTACGATTAATTATTGCACATTAAGTCCGGTTAACGATCGTTAAGTATTTAACGGAAAAATGACTAACGACCGTTAAATGAAAAGAGAAAGGACTAGAAATGGAAAACTTGGAAAAGTTATGGATTCCCTTTGGGCTTTGCATAGTGGCCGGCCATAGGGGCCTTTCCAAGGCCTAATTCATAAACTTGTTCCCAAAGTTTCCCTACTAGTATATAAAGAGGGTTAGGTTCTAGGGTTTCATACACTTGTGCATTGAATTAACCCTAGATCTCTCCTCTCTTCTCTTGTCCCATTTTCGGCCGAACACCCCAATAGTAAGGGAGTTTGGTTTCGTTTTTCTTAAACGAGGACTTGTGTTAGATCTAGCAATCGCTTGATTCGTTTGGTTAATTCGTGTGTAGAAGAACGTGGTTGTAAGACATTATTCTTACACCAATTAGTACTTCTTTGTTTTGCTCAAGGGATTTGACATTCGCAAGAGGTACGTTACGCATACTTTCAGTTAATTAATTTATTTGTTATGATCTTTAAGTCTTCCGCTGTGTACTCTTGATGTCTTTATGTTTTATTGTATTTTATATATCATAAACTCAACAGTGGCATCACGAGCCTTGTATAACAAGTAATTATTTACTGAAACACATAATTAAAATAAACATGAATGTGTTATTATTTGTATGCTTAGATCTAGGGTTTGCAAAACCTAAACCCTAATTTTAGGGGGGGGCGTTTGATTTTGGTGCCCTAATTAGGGTTTTGTAAACTATTGTTTTAATTGGATTAGAAACCCTAAGATGCATGCAACTTTATGTGTATATGCGTAACTTTGTTTTAATTGCATTAATTGTTAAGTGTAATTTAATGTCCATGATAATTACATGCATGTTTTATCATGGATCTGCTTTTATTGTATGTCTTTCTTGTTTAAGTGATATACATTAAATTATGATAGATCGAAAATTGGGGAAGACCTCAATAATTATTAATTTAATCAATTATGTGCTATGTGGTATGTATTTAATTTTGACTTGCGCAATCGATGAATCGATGCATGTGGTTCACCTTGTACATAGATGAAAACGGGTGAAAGTCTTAATTAAATATATGCATATTGTCAAATCTAGAATTGGTTATTAATAGGATTTATCAAACCGTTTGCATGTGGCTATTTGATATGCATGACTTTTATTTGTTATGCATTCATTGTTTATTTGTTTATTTTTATAAATACTTGCTTGTTTGTTTTTTGTAACAAGGGTATTTTTACAAGAAAAATAAACTGACCTAAACAATGGTGAAACATGTATTTTTAAGCATAGTAATCATAATCGTTTAATTGATTGATGACTTTGGCACAAATGGTCTTGAACGGCTCACCCATGAGAATGAACTATAAAGGGGTTAATTAAGAAGTGTGCACAGTCACACTGAAAGGATGTCTAAGGTTGTGCTTTAGCGCGTACCTGGTCCTCTGCCCTCTGTAAGTTCGAGTGGAGCTACTTAATAAGCCATTAAATGTGCAAGCTCATCTTAAGGGCGAATTAGTTTTAATTCCATGCGCCACTTCGGTGGTAATTATCCGAAACACTAAGTGTTTACACTTATGCAAAAGTACGGTATAATGGATGATAATTAACACTAAATTTCTTGATTGGTGAACCCAATACCTCAATTAAAGTTTGATGATGAAAAGCTTATACATTAAAACAAGATATAAATGTTTTAATAAAAACTATGCTACAAAGATGAATGCATGACATCTTTGTACATATTTGATTTAACATCAAAACTATTACCCTTTAATTTAAGTTATATGCCATCCAACGAAACGGAAACACCTAAGATTACTTTCTATTTGCGTGAGAACGTGATTTAGATCTTAATCAAAGGGTAAAATGTCCACGTGTCGTGAGAACGGGCATGGACGATTTTGCTGTTTCTTAAGTTGGACAACTTAATTGAGTTAGGCAGTGAGAACTGGCAACTCAAGGCATAAGATGGGATAAAACATGTTTACATGGCGATTGATATTGGCTATATGTAAATCCCATAAATCTAGGAATTGCAATTGATATTGGCAATTGAGCAAATGCTTTACCATTTTGTATAAGGTTCATTACTAGCAGATCAACTGACGTAATGAAATTATGACAATTTGGATCCTAGTTTTCAATAAATATTAATTGGTTATATGAATATGAACCTTGGGTATTTAATTGTTTATTGAAAAGGAAAATTATCAAAATACTAATTATGGTTTTTTGAACTTTTTCTGTAGATGGCTCAACCTGAAAACACTATGAGCTTAATGAGTTCCGCTTTCAAAGATATGATTGGAAGGGACAAGCTGACTGGCCCTAATTTCAATGATTGGCATCGTTCACTTAGGATCATCCTTCGTGTTGCCAAAAGGGTTGAAATTTTGACTACACCTCTGCCTGATGCTCCTCCCAACACGACAACTGCTCTTGAACAAGAGGCATATCGTGTTGAATATGAGAAGCACAATGATGTGGCGTGTCTAATGCTTTCGGGGATGTCTGCTCAATTGCAAAAACAATTTGAGCACTATCCGCCTACGAGCATGCTAGATGAACTCAAACGTATGTTTGAGAAGCCACCTACAGCTGAACTATATGAACTTATTGAAAAGGTTCATAGCTGCAAGCAGGAGGTTGGCAAATCTGTCTCCGACCACGTCCTTGAGATGAAACATCACTTGGATCAATTGGAGAAGCTCGGATGTGGTTACTCGAATGATGTATGTGTCGGCCTCATCAATCACTCCCTTAATCAGGATCGATTTGGTGATTTTGTTCGCAATTTTAACATGCATTGCACGGGGAAGACAGTGAATGAGTTACATGCAATGCTTGTAGACTTCGAGAAGAGATTGCCAAAGAAGGCTCCTACACCTGCTGTACTCGCAATACATGGTGGTAGGGTAAATAAGCCAAAGCCGCAAGCAGATAAGAAAGGGAAAGGAAAAGGAAAGGGGAAGCAAGTTGTCATCCCACCAGCTCCTAAGAAGAACCCTGGAAAGAAAAAGGAGAATCCTAAGAAGGATTTAACCTGTCACCAGTGCAACTCACCGGGTCACTGGAAGCGGAATTGTCCAGTTTATCTCAATGAGTGCCTTCAGATTAAAAATAAGATGGTGCCTAGCTCATCAGGTATTTTTATGTTTGAATTATTTTCTTTTCCTCATAAGCAAAATTCCTGGATATATGATACAGGATGTGGTACTCACATCTGTAATACATCGCAGGGACTTAGAGGGGCAAAGAAGCTGACCTGTGGAGAAAGATACTTGTACGTTGGAAATGGAAAGCGTGCAGCTGTCGAAGCCATAGGGACTTTTGATTTAGTGTTGCCTTCGGGCTTAATTTTAGAACTAAATAATTGTCATTATGCACCCTCCATTGTTAGGAGTGTTATTTCAGTTTCTTCGTTAAAAGATATTGGTTTTGTGCACACTTTTACAAGTTATGGAATTTCAGTTTCTTTAAATAATGTTTTTTACTTTAATGCAATTCCTATTCTTGGTGTGTTTGAAATTGATATGGATGGTTGTATATCCAATGGAAATAATTCGTTGTATAGCATTAGCAATAAGAAGAGCAAGTTGAACTGTGACTCTTCTTATCTTTGGCATTGTCGCCTTGCCCATATTGGCAAGAAACGCATGGAAAAGCTGCAACACGATGGGCTTTTACAAACGGTCAATGATGAATCATTTGACAAATGCGAGTCTTGCATAGCTGGGAAGATGACAAGGAAACCTTTTCACCACAAGTGGAAAGGGCTTCTGATCTACTTGGATTGATACACACTGATGTGTGTGGTCCACTTAGACATGTGTCAAAACGCGGTGCTTCCTACTTCTTAACCTTTACGGATGATTTCAGTCGTTATGGTTATGTTTATTTACTTAAACATAAACATGAAGTCTTTGAAACATTTAAGGTTTTCAAAAGTGAAGTAGAATTACAACTCGGTTAGAAGATTAAAGCTCTTCGATCCGATAGAGGTGGTGAGTATATAAGTCAAGAGTTCAAAGATTACTTAGCTGAGTGTGGAATTATCCAGCAACTCACATCTCCTTATACTCCACAAAAAAATGGTGTATCTGAAAGGATAAATCGTACCTTACTTAACATGGTACGATCAATGTTTGAACTTACGCCTCTACCTTTTACTTTTTGGGATTATGCCCTTGAAACTGCTATTCGCATTTTGAATATGGTTCCAACAAAGAAGGTTGTTAAAACTCCATATGAAATATGGATTGGAAAAGCTCCCAACTTTTCTTACTTAAAGGTCTGGGGATGTGAAGCGTTTGTTAAACGTGACACACCTGATAAGCTCCAAGCCAGATCTGTTAAGTGTATCTTTGTAGGATACCCTAAGGAAACTATGGGTTACTACTTTTACTACCCAGCTGAGAATAAAGTCATTGTGGCTAGGTATGGAGATTTCCTTGAAAGGAATCTCATATCTCAAGAACTCAGTGGGAGAGTATATGATCTGGAATATGATCAAGAAGATACAACACCTTCTGAAAATACTAGCCAACTTCAAGAAGAACCTGAAAGCTTAGGTGCTCCTCCTGAAGTTGTTCCCATTCGTAGGTCTGAAAGGACTATACGTGCACCTGACCGTCTATGTCTTAATGTAGAGGTGGAGGAAAATATGGTTGGGGATCTTAATGAACCTGCCAACTATAAGGCTGCCATGGCTGATCCTGAAAAGGATAAATGGCAGATTGCTATGAATGGGGAAATGCAATCCATGAAAGATAATGATGTCTGGATTGAAGTTGACCTTCCTCCCAATGCGAAAATCGTTGGAAGTAAGTGGATCTTCAAGAAGAAAACTGACATGGATGGAAATGTACACACCTACAAGGCTCTTCTAGTGGCTAAAGGTTTTAATCAAACCTATGGCATTGACTACGAGGAGACATTCTCTCCTGTAGCGGACATAAGAGCTATTAGGATTCTCATAGCTATAGCTGCACACTATGACTATGAGATTTGGCAAATGGATGTCAAAACCGCTTTTCTGAATGGCCGTCTAGATGAAGACATCTATATGGCACAGCCGGAAGGGTTTGTGAATCCATTGTTTCTTAACCGTGTATGCAAGCTTAAGAGGTCCATTTATGGACTGAAGCAAGCATCAAGGCAATGGAATAAAAGATTCGATGGGGAAATCAAAATTTTTGGATTTACTCAGAATCTTGATGAGCCATGTTGTCACACCCCCAAATTACCTGTTTTGCAGCGGAATGGAATTCCTGGGGGTTGACTGTCATAGCATCACAATCACAGTTATATTGAACGACCTAAAGTGTCGTTTGGAAAAGAACATCGTTTGATATATTAAAAACATTCAGAGTTACAAAGATAGGTCCCAAATGAAAATCAACATGTGCGGAAAATATGTTTGGTACAAGTCAAACGATGTTTTTAAAAATGTATAAATCCATGTGTGGCGCGTCGTCACCGCGACTCCATGATAAGTTCTCATGCATGCCATGAAGTGAATGCCTTAGTTTCCTGAAAATACATTGCTAAAAGTGTCAACACAAAGGTTGAGTGAGTTCATAGAGTTGTTGAAAATGTTTAATACGACTACCACAAGTTTAAATTATGTATGACAAATATGTCACAAAAATGTTACAATTGCTATAAGCCCATGACACCGAAACTAGACTGATCATGATGTTCGCCCCAACAGAGTGTTTGCCAAACAACTCAAATAATGATATTAAATGAAATGCATCCGTTTAACCAGTTGGAATCCACCAACCCGGATGGAGGAGTCACCCTCGATAGATCTATCCACTCACCCTCGCTTCGATGAAATTAACGGTTCATGTTATATAATGGGGACATTCAATTGGCATGAGGTAACTTAAGCAATGTAATGAATTTGATATACTTGGTATCGTAATAAAAATGATGTGCAATGTATTTTCCCCCGTAGGTTTGAAATAAAGTAAAAACTTGAATAAATCGGGGCTATGAAAACTCACCTGTTGCAATGATAATAATGATGTAATGGCAATACTGAAATGAGGCGCAACCTCTGACCGTGACCTATTATGAATGATATGTTCTAATGTAAATCATGAAACAATGTCGTGCATGCAAATCCACATGTAATCTATACCACTTGTACGCTTTTGAAAATGGAATTTATCGTCGAAATATATGTTTATGACATCTCGTCATGTTATAAAATACTTTACAAGTATTTACGTTGAAATGATATCCTATGATAATCATTTAGTGATTTATTATGAAATTATAACTTTTCGTCGTAAAATAATGTCATTGAAATTTTCATGAAAGTGACTAAACGGCCTCGAAAAGCTAGTCGTAAAATGATGCACGTCGAGTGTAAGGAAATGAACTCAACGGTTTTGGGAAGCTTGTATCATTATCTCAAAGTTTTAGCATTTAAGTTTTCATCCTAGAGGTCTCGATCATGGAGAAAAGTATAGGTGAAGTATGGTACTTGTATCCAAAATATTGTTTAAGGATGGTTTTCGGCAAAGTTTAAGTGACCGTATTTTATTCGTTACAACTCCGCTTGACAAATGGTTTGACATTTTGGAAAATATGCTTGGCGAACTTACTTTTACTAGAAGACATCATGTTATAAAAAGTACTCCGTCATTGTTAAAAACGACCCTCAACATGGTCCCTCGTTGCCGTAGTATGTGTCTAATAGAAATATATTAGTTTTTCTTATATAATATAGTTACGGCAACTTGTTTAAAAGGTGAATAAATTAGTCGTTATAAGTCCGTTTTCTACGTTCTTTATATCCACGGAATCGTGATAACATATACTAATATATTTTTGATAAGTCGACACATTTAAAAACGCTTAAGACTCATTTTTGACTCGTAAAAAGTTGAGACAGCATGCTGAATTTTCTGAAACAATTAGTTTTCGTCGTCAAACTTGGAAAATTCATAACTTCTTCGTTATAGCTCCGTTTTAATCCGTTCAAGCGGCCACGTTTTCGTTTAAAGTGTATTTTCTAAATATCTAGGCCAAAAATTTTTATCTACTGTCGAGATTTCCAGATTTTCAAAATATGGACAGACCCTTATGTAAACTTGTCGAAATGAGTTTTTCTCGCGCCAAACCTATTCTAACCAATTCAAAACAACTCCGAAGCTATTCTAATCCTACCATACACCTTCTTAGGGTGTCATGGGTTCCTAAACATCACCAAAAGAGATATGTTACAAGGGATAATTTATAGGATGATCATATTTCAATATAATAAATTCATATGTAACATGCATGTTTCTTGCAAAAATGATGAAATAACATAAAATAAATATGAAGGATGAAAATAGATATGTGATGCTTACTAGTTAACTTGATGAGGTTTATGAACAAAGGATTTTTCCTAATCACCCAAGGTTTTTATTTCACAACCTTAATCAAGAGTGTAACTAGAGTGTATAAAAGTTGACTTGAAAATATTTTGTGAACTCCTTCTTGGTCCTTGTGGTTGCCGGTTCTTGCAAGAGGAGAGGAAGAGATATTTGGTTTTTACACTTAATAATATGATGGATCTATGTGTAGTTATGTGTATTATACAATATAAATGGAAGATATTTAGTATCAAGTGTATGAGTCACCCTCCCCCTTGGTCGACATATACATAAAAAAAAGCTAGTTGCATTTAGTATAATTAAGTGTATTAATGTAGAGTAAATGTGTAGTTAATTAAGGATAATTTGTAACTTGTATATTTATTTAAGCATTTAGGGTAGCGTTAGCTAAAAATAGATTTTAACGGAACAAGATAAAATGTATTGAAGTCATAAAAATTATAAAAATACATTTCTTACAAGAATTGAGTGAATAAATATTTATCGGGTTGAATTTACGAAAACCGTCGTAATTATATAAACATAACAATTTATATACGAAATAAATTGAAAACATCGAGTAAATTAATAATATAATTTTTATAGTCTTAAAATGTGTATAAAAATATATTAGGAATATTTTTGGAAGTATCGGAACAAATGTTCAAAATAATTAATTACGCGATAGCGTTTATTTAATAGGAAAAATAAACGTTTAATGAATAAATGCAAATCCATGCATGAACCGATATGAAATGATGTTATTAATGTTGTGTAGACTAAATCTAGTCTATATGAAATGTCCTTGATGATATGTTCATGAATTCGCTGCTAAACCATTAAGGTTACGCGAATTTGATACTCGTAAACGTAGTTTACGATAAATGATGAAATAGTGAAACTTTTAAAGTTTGTAAAATGACCTGAAATTACGAGTTGTCACATTCGCCCAACCAAAAAGGAATTCAGTCCCTGAATTCAGTCCATGTTGGGTTCTACGGTGTTACCGGTGAAAGGTGAGGATATTTGGGTCGCATCGGGTCGTCCAATGTTTTCCGAATCGTACCGCGCCTTTCCAAGACGGGACGTTGAACATATATTTGTTGCCAACTTGAAATTCTAATGGTTTGCGACTTATGGAACATACTTCCAATATTTTGCGTCGTATATCGACATAGCTTATCTAGCTATATGTTGTTACTTGTAACTGATTTTTGATCTGTTCGATCACTTTGTTGTTTCATGAATGACTTATGGACTTGTGAGTTAAACTTTCCTGGTTTTGACCCGTGAATAAGTAGTTGACACCTCGACCATAGAGTGCCTCAATGGTGCTGCTTTTATACTGGTGTGATAACTATTGTTGTACGAGAATTCGATCAATGGCAAATGATTTGCCCAACCATTTTCAAAATCAATCACACATGTCCTCAGCATATCTTCTAATGTTTGAATTGTCCTTTCACTTTGACCATCGGTTTGTGGATGATATGCTGTGCTCATCTCTAATTTGGTTCCAAATGAATCTTGTAATGATTTCCAGAAGTTTGAAGTGAATCGACTATCTCTGTCGGAAATGATGGAAATTGGTGCACCGTGCCTTGAGACTATTTCCTTGACATAAAGTCTAGTAAGTTCCATGGAATAAGTCTCTCTAATTGGTATGAAATGGGCTGATTTGGTAAGACGATCAACGATTTCCCATATAGCGTCGTAACCTCCTGATATCTTAGGAAGTTTCGTGACAAAGTCCATCGTAATGCGTTCCCATTTCCATTGGGGAATTTTTGGTTGTTGGAGTAACCCTAAAGGTTTCTGATATTCAACTTTTACCTTAGAGCAAGTAAGGCATTTGCTAACGTACGTGGCAATTTCCGCTTTCATGTTCGGCCACCAATAAAGTTTCTTGAGATCCTGATACATCTTATCAGAACCTGGGTGAATAGAATACTTTGACTTATGCGACTCATGCATAATCAATTCTCGTATCCCGCCATAAAATGGTACCCACATTCTATCCTTGAAGCATAATACTCCATTTGCTCTCTTTACAAAGCCATTTGCATTATCGGGCATACCATTAAGCTTTTCACTTGGTCGGTTTTCCTCCTTGAGTGCCTCGATTTGTGCCTCGAGTATTTTTTATGGTAAAGGTGAACTGATCGTCATTCCAAAGGATCGGACTCTTAAAGGTTTGGGTCTTTCTTTCCGGCTAAGAGCATCAGCCACAACATTGGCTTTTCCTGGATGATACTTAATTTCACAATCATAATCGCTGAGTAATTCCAACCAACGACGTTGCCTCATGTTAAGTTTCTTCTGATCAAGAACATATTGTAAACTCTTGTGGTCCGTAAACACTGTGCACTTTGTACCGTAAAGGTAGTGTCTCCAAATCTTGAGTGCAAAAACTACGGCCCCCAACTCAAGATCATGAGTGGTGTAATTCTTCTCATGAACCTTAAGTTGTCGAGAAGCATAAGCTATCACCTTCTCGTTTTGCATTAATACAGCTCCAAGCCCTTTATGTGAAGCATCGCAGTATACAACGAAGTTCTCAATTCCTTCGGGTAGTGCCAAAATTGGCGCACTGCAAAGCTTTTGCTTCAACAACTGAAAAGCAACTTCTTGTTTTTTTTTCCATTCGTACTTCTTGTTTTTCTGTGTCAACTTGGTCAAAGGTTTAGCTACCTTTGAAAAACCTTCGATGAATCTTCGGTAATACCCGGCGAGTCCTAGAAATTGTCGGATTTCCGTAGGATTTGTTGGAGTAGCCCAATCTTTTACGGCTTCAATCTTTACAGGATCAACTTGTAGTCCTTGACTATCAATGACATGACCAAGAAATTGTACTTTACGGTTCCAAAAATCACACTTCGAAAATTTGGCATACAACTTCTCATTCTTGAGTAGTCCTAAAATCGTTCTTAAATGCCGTTCGTGCTCTTCTTTGCTCTTTGAGTAAATCAATATGTCGTCGATGAATACTATAACAAACTTGTCCAAATACGGTTTGCATACCTTATTCATGAGATCCATGAATACTGCAAGTGCATTAGTTAATCCGAACGGCATTACTTGAAACTCATAATGTCCATATCGTGTTCTAAACGCCGCTGGGATATCCTCCTCCCGAACTCTAAGTTGATGGTAACCTGACCTTAGGTCAATCTTTGAGTAGATACTAGAGCCTTGCAACTGATCGAACAAGTCGTCGATTCTGGGGAGTGGGTAACGATTATTCACCGTTAACTTGTTCAGCTCTCTATAATCTATACACATTCTGAAGGATTCATCTTTCTTCTTCACAAACAAGACCGGTGCTCCCCAAGGCGAGGAACTTGGCCTAATGAATCCTTTGTCTAAAAGTTCTTGCAACTGATTAGACAACTCTTGCATTTCTAATGGTGCTAGACGGTAAGACGCTCGTGCAACTGGTGCAGCTCCGGGCACTAAGTCAATATGAAATTCTACTTGACGTGCCGGTGGAAGTCTTGGCAAGTCTTCGGGAAAGACTTCAGGAATTTCTCGGACAATTGGTACATCCTCAAGTCGTTTCTCTTCCGACCTTATCTCGGTTATATTTGCTAAGAAAGCATAACAACCTTTCTTTATGTACTTCTCCGTCTTGATGCATGATATAATACTGAGTCTAGTTCCACTTCGTTCCCCACGAATGATCAAAGTTTCGCCGTTGTAAGGAAGATGAACAACTTTTTCATCACAAATGATTCTTGCACGATGTTTGGATAACCAATCCATGCCGATGATGACGTCGAAACTACAAAGTTCTACGGGCATAAGGTCTATATTGAAGGGATGATTTAGAAAATTGAGTGTACAACCACGGACAATGGTGTCGGTGCTAATTAAGTTACCATTAGCTAATTCAATGTTGTATGATGTGTCTAATGTGGGAATTGTTCTCTCGCTCTAACCATTGAGCTGAGGATAATGAGCGGTAATCATGTACTAGTGAATTCCAAAGGAATCTTAAAATGATTGTCAGAAGTCTAAGGTGAATCGAATAGCTTGTAATAGGTACAACTGGAATTGATACCACGTGTCTCATGCCAAATTTCAAAATGTTAAATCTGTCGAAAAGGACCTTATAGAAAGGAATAGATTATGGGTAACAGTTGTGATTCCTCGCGTTTCTAGTTCTAGCGAATGTCATGACTTGAATCTTACTTGCCTAAGGTGTTTAGTCTCCATGACTAAAATATTTATTGTTTGATTATCGAAGTGTTTCCATGCTCTATGTTGTAAAGTCACAAAACCTTAAATATTTAAGTGATGTGGTGTGGTGATTGATTTTCAAGATTTGTCCCAATATTGAGTGCTTCTAAAATTATTTCATCACTTAGATTGTTATCATGCTAGCATAAACATAGATATCAGCTTATACTATGTCGAAGAATGTTTGTTCTAATTTCACTTGTAGATGGAGAGTCATTGATTGTCCGATATGTTCAAACCTGTTGCATCTCTTGATATGAAAGTGAGGTTACTTGGAATTTCTAGAGAACACAATGCCTTAGAGGGAGTTTATATCGATAACCTTAATCTAACCAATTTTCCTTTAAGGGAAACTCATTGTAGAGAAGTTCACATATTGTTGAGGCCATGTTTAATGGAATGTTCTGCAGTCTCAGCTAGAAGACTTGGTTGCTCCCTATAGTGTTGCTTAGTGTGTATACGCTTCGTACTAAATCTTGTAACTCGGTCTAGCTAGTACTTTTGAAATGATATAATCTGGCTTCTAATCCAAAGATAGTGGTTCGGATTGTCTCGTGATATCTTAAGATTTTTGTTGAGTTTTAAAACATCTCGCTACCTACTTCTAGTCCTTGTTGGTAATCCCGAAATCCTTTCATTGTTTTCTTGTATCGAGGAATCCTCCTCATAGATGGTATAGGAAGCCTTTCCTAAAAAGGTCACTCGTCAAATTCTAACTTATCGGTTGAGTGAGGGATGAATGGCGTAGGCTTCTATAGAGTGTTAAAAAAAATGTTTATGAACAATTTATCTGATTACAAAGCCTTGCTTTTGAGTGAAGATTGTTTTAAGAGATTTGAAATGATGCTTGTTTCTTTCATGACATAATTCTTCCTGAATTATACATAGGTGATCAGGCCATGTATAATCGAGGACAAATGATGTGATGCTTGGTTTTGTTGAAATGATATTATGTTCCTCCGAAGTTTTAGATGGTATTCAACGTTTTGTTTTGTAAGATAATGGCTCAATGATTTTTCAGAGTAACATGAAAATCGTTTCGCATGATGGTATTAAATAGTTGATAAAATGACTGAAAGCCAATTGATAGGGTGGTAACGAAACAACTTTGTTTTAAAACTTTATGAAACAATGTTTCTAAGATAGTGTAGAATAGCTTGAAATAAAATTAAGTGAAATAATTTCATGAAATGGTAGCAAAATAACTTGAAATATATTTTGTTGAATGGTTTGTAGGATACACGGGGAAACCTCATAAAATGGTAATAGTCTCTTAATTGGTCAAGAATAAAGTTGGCCTAACCCCTAGTAAGATAGTGAGGTATTGTCGCGAAATGATTGAAAATTGGGCAATTGGAATAAGGAATGAAATAAACAAAGGTTGTGATTATCGTGGAGATAATAAATGATAAAGATTATATTAGCTAGAAAGGTGCTTATTATCTGTTCCTGTTGGTAGTCTAATCATGTCCCAAGTGTAGGAGCAGTAGGCTGTCTAATAACAACAGCTTTGAAACTCTCACAGTCCTTAAATCTATAAGATAGTGTAGTTTCTGTAGTCTTAATGATAGATGGTAGTGGTATGTCAAATCATGCACGCTTCCCAAGCTGCAAGTCATATGTATGAGTAGTGTATATGAGATATGATGGTACGAATGATGCTCACATTTTGGAAAATATACTTGGCGAACTTACTTTTACTAGAAGACATCATGTTATAAAAAGTACTCCGTCATTGTTAAAAACGACCCTCAACATGGTCCCTCGTTGCCGTAGTATGTGTCTAATAGAAATATATTAGTTTTTCTTATATAATATAGTTACGGCAACTTGTTTAAAAGGTGAATAACTTAGTCGTTATAAGTCCGTTTTCTACGTTCTTTATATCCACGGAATCGTGATAACATATAATAATATATTTTTGATAAGTCGACACATTTAAAAATGCTTAAGACTCATTTTTGACTCGTAAAAAGTTGAGACAGCATGCTGAATTTTCTGAAACAATTAGTTTTCGTTGTCAAACTTGGAAAATTCATAACTTCTTCGTTATAGCTCCGTTTTAATCCGTTCAAGTGGCCACGTTTTCGTTTTAAAGTGTATTTTCTAAATATCTAGGACAAAATTTTTTATCTACTGTCTAGATTTCCATATTTTCAAAATATGGACAGACCCTTATGTAAACTTGTCGAAATGAGTTTTTCTCGCGCCAAACCTATTCTAACCAATTCAAAACAACTCCGAAGCTATTCTAATCCTACCATACACCTTATTAGGGTGACATGGGTTCCTAGACATCACCAAAAGTGATATGTTACAAGGGATAATTTATAGGATGATCATATTTCAATATAAGTAATAAAAACATTAAAAGTGGTATAAATTCATATGTAACATGCATGTTTCTTGCAAAAATGATGAAATAACATAAAATAAATATGAAGGATGAAAATAGATATGAGATGCTTACTAGTTAACTTGATGAGGTTTATGAACAAAGGATTTTTCCTAATCACCCAAGGTTTTTATTTCACAACCTTAATCAAGAGTGTAACTAGAGTGTATAAAACTTGACTTGAAAATATTTTGTGAACTCCTTCTTGGTCCTTGTGGTTGCCAGTTCTTGCAAGAGGAGAGGAAGAGATATTTGGTTTTTACACTTAATAATATGATGGATCTATGTGTAGTTATGTGTATTATACAATATAAATGGAAGATATTTAGTATCAAGTGTATGAGTCACCCTCCCCCTTGGTCGACATATACATAAAAAAAAAGCTAGTCGCATTTAGTATAATTAAGTGTATTAATGTAGAGTAAATGTGTAGTTAATTAAGGATAATTTGTAACTTGTATATTTATTTAAGCATTTAGGGTAGCGTTAGCTAAAAATAGATTTTAACGGAACAAGATAAAATATATTGAAGTCATAAAAATTACAAAAATACATTTCTTACAAGAATTGAGTGAATAAATATTTATCGGGTTGAATTTACGAAAACCGTCGTAATTATATAAACATAACAATTTATATACGAAATAAATTGAAAACATCGGGTAAATTAATAATATAATTTTTATAGTCTTAAAATGTGTATAAAAATATATTAGGAATATTTTTGGAAGTATCGGATCAAATGTTCAAAATAATTAATTACGCGATAGCGTTTATTTAATAGGAAAAATAAACGTTTAATGAATAAATGCAAATCCATGCATGAACCAATATGAAATGATGTTATTAATGTTGTGTAGACTAAATCTAGTCTATATGAAATGTGCTTGATGATATGTTCATGAATTCGCAGCTAAACCATTAAGGTTACGCGAATTTGATACTCGTAAACGTAGTTTACGATAAATGATGAAATAGTGAAACTTTTAAAGTTTGTAAAATGACCTGAAATTACGAGTTGTCACACATGTGTATATCACAAAGCTAGTGGGAGTCATGTTACTTTCCTTGTTATGTATGTCGATGACATATTAATCATAGGAAATCAATTACCAAGTCTAAATGAGGTGAAAGCCTATCTTGTTAAATGTTTTTCGATGAAGGACTTAGGGGAAGCAGCATACATCCTTGGAATCAAGATCTACATGGATAGATCAAGGCGGCTAATTGGTTTAAGCCAAAGTGCTTACATTGACAAAATATTGAAGAGATTCAATATGCAAAATTCCAAGAAGGTATTTTTGCCAATGCAAGTAAATCATGGTTTGAGCACCAAGGTCGTGCTTCAACACCTGCAGAGGTGGCGCGTATGAAGAAAGTTCCTTATGCTTCAGCTGCAGGATCTATCATGTACGCGTACGATGCACAAGGCCTGATGTGGCGTTTGCTCAAAACTTGACCAGTCGGTATCAACAGAATCCGGGTGAAATTCATTGGACTGCTGTTAAACATATTCTCAAGTACCTTAGGGCTATAAGAGATATGTTCATAGTGTATGGGGAAATCCGAAGCGAGAATGTCATTACAGGTTACTGCGATGCATCTTGGAAGTGTGACAAAGATGATACGAAGTCTCAAATGGGTTACATTTTTGTCATCAATGGAGGTGCTGTGGATTGGAAGAGTAAGAAACAGACAACACTTGCGATGTCTGCTTCAGAAAGTGAGTACATAGCGGCGTCTGAGGCTGCCATGGAAGCTGTTTGGATAAGGAAGTTTGTTTCGGGGCTTGGTGTTATGCCGTCGATTGAAAATCCTATTAAAGTATATTGTGACAATTCAGCTGCAATTACTTTTGCCCATGAACCTGGAGTCATGAAGGGCACCAGACACTATCCTAGACAATACCACTATGTTCGAGAGCAAGTCGAGATAGGTGAAATTGAGTTGCTCAAAGTTCACACAGATGATAACCTAGCAGATCCATTAACGAAGGCCTTACCTGGTGAAAAACTTAATCATTTGTCTGATAAGTTTGGACTTCGTTTAGCTAGTAGTTTCATACCCATCTGTGACTAAGTATTTTAGATAAAAGGATATTGTAAACATTATTATTGAAATGAAGTATTTTGTTATGTTTATTATTCATTTATTATGATGTTGTCCTATATTTGCATGTTTAAATCCTTGAATAACTTAAGTTATTCTAAATAGTCTGTTGTCAATCAATAACATGGGAATGATATTGAATTAAGACAAATCTGAGTGTTAGTTAGAATATACTTGAAAGTATATATTGATGCGTAGCATGACTAATTTCAGATGATATTCAATGAATTGAATATAGGACTTATCCCACCCGCATGATAATACTTTATGAATCTTTGTCATTAAGTATATCATAGATATTTATCCTCTGACTTGAGATACAAGAGATATGTCATGGTTGTAGTGCATTTTTGTGAAGTAATCTAACGCTATAATAATGGTAGTTATAAGGGTTATTTTCGAAGTGTTGCGAAATTTATGAATCCTGCTTGTAGTCAAAATGGGATTTGTTTCCTTCAAATTTATTTTGAAGTATAATACTGTTGGGCCCTCGTAGGATTGTTAAGATGTTTGTATGGCCATACCCAAGGTCTTTTGGTATATGTTCAGAAGAGTTGGTAATCTTAATCAATCACATAAAGCGAGAAACAGAATAGTTAATTAAGAAATGAGTGAGATCCATATTCTTATTAACATGGTATTAGAAATAAAAGGATGAATATGATGATTAATCATCAAACTTGGTTTTTCTCCAGAAAACCATACACAAGCTGTACCGGGGGCATTGGCGTGTTGCTAGACGCTAACCAATGTCATTTCACGTTTGTAAACATATCCAAGTGGGAGCTGTTGGAAATGTATATATTTACAAACATGTGAATGTCCGGATTCGAACTCGTGACCACGAGATTGCACACATTAGCGAATGAGAATTAAAGTTAATAATTAATGTTTATGTTTACGATTAATTATTGCACATTAAGTCCGGTTAACGATCGTTAAGTATTTAACGGAAAAATGACTAACGACCATTAAATGAAAAGAGAAAAGACTAGAAATGGAAAACTTGGAAAAGTTATGGATTCCCTTTGGGCTTTGCATAGTGGCCGGCCATAGGGGCCTTTCCAAGGCCTAATTCATAAACTTGTTCCCAAAGTTTCCTTACTAGTATATAAAGAGGGTTAGGTTCTAGGGTTTCATACACTTGTGCATTGAATTAACCCTAGATCTCTCCTCTCTTCTCTTGTCCCATTTTCGGCCGAACACCCCAATAGTAAGGGAGTTTGGTTTCGTTTTTCTTAAACGAGGACTTGTGTTAGATCTAGCAATCGCTTGATTCGTTTGGTTAATTCGTGTGTAGAAGAACGTGGTTGTAAGACATTATTCTTACACCAATTAGTACTTCTTTGTTTTGCTCAAGGGATTTGACATTCGCAAGAGGTACGTTAAGCATACTTTCAGTTAATTAATTTATTTGTTATGATCTTTAAGTCTTCCGCTGTATACTCTTGATGTCTTTATGTTTTATTGTATTTTATATATCATAAACTCAACAGTAACATCTCAAACTAAATCTCTGCCGAAAATTTGGAAAGAAATATGATTTACTTCTGTTTAACTAAGTATGTTTGATATACGTATATACAAGATATGCATTTAGCATATATTTAAGCGTTACTACAATTTTTGGACTGTTAACAAAAGAAAAGGCTATGCTATTATTATAATGTTAACGAAAGATATTAAACGTTATCTAATTACTATACATAATCAATCTTATTGATGCTGTTTACTCATAATTAATCAATAGATATAGCTATGTCATTTCTTATAGCAAGAAGCTTCTTGGTAGTTCCCATCCGTTATTTGTGCAATGTTATTCTTCCACTAGAAGAGATACAGAAAATAAAATAAGAATCCCCCTTTTTGTCTTACATTAGTTGGATCTACCAACCGGCCTTATAATAAACGATCTGTAACGCAGTTTTAGTTGGACTAATGCAAGACTGCCTGCAACGTTCTTGTTTAATTATTCATGAAAATAACCATAGTCGTTGGAACCATAAACATTTTGTGCCTATTATATATGCATACATGTAAATCTTACTGACAGATGAATCTCGATTAGCAAACCTGAACTAAACTAATCATGGTTACTTGTTTATTATTGATGTTTGTCCGCGTTGATCCCGTTACTAGTACTAATCTTATATGATGTTTGGTCAAACAAGACAATATGGCAACTTTATTTAATGGTTTTTATGATTAATATTATTTACTGAGAAGAGCATGCATTATTAAATAGAACCAGATTTAAGAGAAGCAAGACAAGGGTCAGGATCTTGATGGTGCATTACTCCATCTGCTGTGCAGGTTTAAGTAGTTAGAGCAACCCAAGATTCTTAAATTTTGAAGCACATGATCTTAAAGGCTAGCATTCTTTCATGGACCACTGTATATATCTTAATGCATAAGATACACATCATTTTGGATTGGGGAATTTTAGGGGTTGGGAAAAGGGACTCATCATCTTAAAAGTGTTGTGTTCTATAGTTAAAAGCACACATAGATTCTTAAACCTTAGAGCACATGATCTTAAAGGTTGGCCCTCTTTTTTTAAGCAAATGTGTAAACTTTAATAAATGAGATACAAGTTATTGTAACAACTACCTTCTTTGTTTTGGATTGTATGATTTGAATTCTAAGGAAGGGATTTTAATGTCAAAAGCAAAAAAGCTATGAGCTTTATTCTATGGAACCTTTTGAAAACGTTTCGGTAATAGTAGATTAGTAGTTGTAACCACTCGTATAAACCCAATAATGCGAGAAAATGTGCTTTTTTATGTCCATTCTAATATCTTCCTAGTCTTTTTGGGTTGCAATTTCTCATATGTGTATCCTAGAGATGTTAATCTTTAGTTTGGTCATTGGTGAATATGTGCAAGTAAACATTGAGCAATGTACAACATCTAATAATGAAACTTTTCTTGTGATTTATGTTGTTCGAATCCCCAAATGTCCCCATACTTTAATAAGTGCAGTACATATTTTAAGTGTGAAAAGTGGCAGAAGCCATATGATACAGTATCACACTGTGAGCCACCAATGCAAGCAGAGTTAGTTCTGATTTCAGTTAACAACCACATGGCCAAGAATCCCTTTGCAAAGGCTAATGATCTGTACACTCTCATTTCTTATTTGTACACTCCAAACTGTGCAATAAGCAGCTGTATATTTATTATATGCTGCTTCATCAGGTTGTACATTTGAGTGTGCAAATAAGATTTGAGAGTGTGCCATTCAATTTTGCAAAAGTTAATGGTCAAAAAGAGATTGGATAAGCTCTTAAAAGAAAAACCAGCCCTTTTTCCCCATATCCACAACTATGTACAAGTCTCGATACAAAAGGCATAACCCATCATAGTCTATCTCTGTCTAAATTAGACCAAAACAAAAACAATGAAAACATAAACAAGATCATCATATATTAATTAGTGTAACTTGGCTTTTATAAATCTCTACATTAGCAACTACTAACTAAAGGTACTTAGAGACTAGCAAATCAAATAACACAAATTCACACGATGGGTGGTGGCGGAGTTTCCCATATATCAAATACATTTTCTTCACTATGAAGAGCAAATAGTCGATCGCCCCCAATGGAGAAATCGCAAATCGACCCACCAAAACTCCTTCTAAGCCTTGAGGTTAGAACCCAATCAGACCCACAAAACACCGAGATACAATCATTCATGGATGAAAACAACTGGCCCTCGTGTAATGCTAGTTTAGGGTAACAGGGCTCATCGGGCATTTTCCCCTTCATTAGTCTACTACGTGAACTCCATCTAACTGAACCTGAGTCACGCCTTAAGTCCATAAAACCTAAATCCTCAAACTCATTCACAACACATATCGAGCTATTTTCTTCCATACCAATAGCATCCCGGACCCTTCGGTCATCACTATTTGCCGGAGACCACATGTCGGACCATGACCAAACCATTGACTTTGACCTAAAGTCAAGCAAACTAATGTAACAATTGTCTTTTCTAGGAAACAGAGTGGCTACTAACAAACAATTCGACCCATGTAACCATTGAAGCTTATCCGCGTCACCAAGTGACCACCCGGGTGGCTCGTAAAAAAAGTCTACTTGCTGCCCTGTATTTTGATCCCAAACACCAATCCCATACTCATTGCTCCTTCCTTTACAACTCGAGAACAACTTATAATTATCGTCAAAACTCAATGCACCCGCGGTGTAACTTTTAACCACGCCTTCATGCGTCACATTAAACTTATACTTTAACTCCCCACTGCTCGAATTAAACAACCCCATCCCACCTTGACCCCGCCCGAGCCGCTCACAAGTACTAATCACCAACCCGGTCGGGTCAACTGACCCGACCCAACCCGCATCATTAACCCGTTGATAATCAAGGTTAATAGGAGGATGCTCTTCCAACATCCAATCATAAATGTGGACCATGCTTCCATGGGCCACACAACATCCGCCATCTGGGGACGCCCGGATGGCGGTACCATCACCTGGGGCCCGCCCAGTAACCGTTTTCGACGGCTGAAGACGGTTACCATCAAAAGGGCCCCATTTAGCAGACCTAACATGATCCATTAGACCATAAAACAAAGCTTCTCTATAGACAAGTTTTTCAGGTACATTTGGTGGAATACAGAGTTCCCCTGTTCTTAATAAATCCAAAAGAATAGAAAAACAATCAGGATTCCTATCAATAAAGTGTTCACCTGAAATATTCATTTGCAAATCCCAGTTTTCATCAAACATAGCTCCAAAATATGACTCTCTGCCAGCAATTGCTAATGTTGTCCCAGTTGTTTCAAAGATCTTACCACCAACATTAAACCTCACCCTATCTTTTTGAATTGCCATTAATAAAAGTACTTCAAATTCAAACAAATTTGAATAAACTGAATAGATTTGAAAATTTCAAAATCTTGGAACAGGAGAAGTGTGATTACAGCAATAAGAAGAAGTCAAACTTGTATATAAAAAGTCAAAGGTCTTGATCATTCTTCAAACTGATTGAAATGAAGATGATCAAAACTATGAAAATCTGAGATATGGTTATTGATTGGATAAAGATTTAAGAAGTGGGTTTATGAACATGGAGCATTTGGTGGAGAGAATTAGGAGAATTTTGAGGGGATTGGGTTGAAATATATATAGAATTCAATTTGACTCTGTTTTTATGTTTTTGATATTTTATGGTCTTATTATTTTTTTTGTCATATCTTCTTATTTCCAATTTTGTCCTTGGTGCTTTTTGGTAATTTATCATCTACTTCGAGCACTAAACATCGGTTTTAATAATCGTGGAAGGGGATTCAATCCCCTTACTTTTTACTAGGGGTGTGCACGGTTCGGTTTTGGTCGGTTTTTGGCGAAAACCTAAACCGAACCACAATGTTCGGTTTTTGTAGAACCCAAAAACGAAACCGTTTGGTTCTTGGTGGTTCGGTTTTTTCGGTTTGTTATCGGTTTCGGTTCGGTTTTTTCGGTTTTTTCGGTTTCTAACCATTAATATTTAGGTATGACCAAATTATACTAACAAACTTGTTTTACGTACAAAATTAGTTATTCTTCTTTACTTTTTTTCAATCTAAATAATGTTTATTACATAATTCTACCATTACAAACATATAAATGAGACATACATTATCGAATACTTATTGATATATTCACACAAAACACGCGACACAACAAACACACATATAAATATAAACGTTAAGATAAATATATAATAAATCCACTCACAAAATGAATATGAATTTATAAATTTGATTTATTTAGTTATTTACTCATATTGTATTAATTAGATATTATTATATAATAAAACCGGTTCGGTTCGGTTCGTTTTTTGCGGTTTGGTTTTTGGACGAAAACCTAAACCGAACCACATTTTTCGGTTTCTGAAAAAGTAAAGACCGAACCATCGGTTTTTAATTTTGGTCGGTTTTTTCGGTTTGGTTTTTTCGGTTTTCGGTTCGGTTTCGGTTTTTTCGGTTTGTTTTGCTCACCCCTACTTTTTACTGTCACATCAGCTTTCTCTCTCCAGCGACCTTCAGCCGATTAGGTGCCCCTGTAAGGGCGACCAAGTTAATTTGTTTTTATTTATTTATTTATTTTTTTTAAATATTTTTAACACAAAATAAAATTTCATTAATAATTAAAACGTTACATAATAATTCAAATAAAATTAAAACATTACGACAATACAACGACTAAACTAGTTTTGATTCTGACGATGCCAAATGTCTTCAACCAAATCGGCTTTGAGGCTAAGATGAGTTGTTTTGTCACATATCTCACTGGTAATTTCCAACGATTCCACATGTCCTTATGGGATCATAAGAATGGTGCTGCTCTGCTGGAAAGAATACGGGAGATATCGCCGCCTGTTCGTCCTGAATTATCATATTATGTAATACGATGCATGTGTACATTATATGCGATAGACGCTCTTTGTCAAACCCTCTAGCCGGATGTTTAATCATTAGCCACTTCTTCTTTAGTACACCAAAAGCACGTTCCACATCTTTTCTTGCTGCTTCGTGCATCGTCTATACAATATTCGTTTGTGATCATTCGTCCCTGAATTTTTAATGGACTTCATAATAACCGACCATTCGATATATCCCATCGCAAGATAATATCCGCGTTTATAAGGCACGTCGTTAGCAACGAATTCCACATCCGGAGCTCTCCCCGTTTTGAGATCATTGAAAAGAGGCGATGCACGTAAAACATTTACGTCGTTATTCATCCCGGCGACACCAAAGAACGCATGCCAAATCCATAAATCTTGGGACGCGATCGCTTCCAATAAAATGAAAGGATCCTGCCCGTGATCACCCCTACAAAATTGAGCTTTTAAAGCATGTGGGCAATTCGCCCACGGCCAATCTATGCAATCGATGCTACCTATCATCCCAGGAAACCCATGAGTTTCATAGTGATGAGCATAGAGTTTGTCAACGTCAGTAACCGTCGGGTTTCGCAAATACTCTGCACAATATAACTCCATTATGGCCTCACAAAATTTTTCGAGAGACTCACGAATTGTTGACGCACCCATTTGCACGTATTCGTCTAGAGCATCAGCATTGACTCCGTATGCCAATTGACGGATTGACGAAGTACACTTCATCAATGGAGAAATACCTAGTACGCCTGTACAATTAGGAGTTTGTTGGAAATAAGGTTAATGATCGGTTATATCTCAGACAATTCGTGTGAATAGTCGTCGGTTCATACGGAAACGATCATGGAAAGCTTGATCGCCGTATCTTGGGGTCTCGCTGAAGTAAGCATCCACTAAACGGTTATGAGCACCCACACGATCCCTACTAACTTGGGTTCGTGAGACTTTTTGTGACGCTTGAACAGCCTCCCAACACTCTTCCGCAAACATCATAAACTCGGTACTAACTTCATTTTCATCATCCGATAACGAATCGGCAATGAATAGCTCGTAAGAATTAAAACTCATTGTGTGTAAATATAGGGTAGGATTTTTATTTTTTTTTTGTTTGGATATAGAGAATGCGTGAAATGAGATTTGTGAGTTTAAGTGTGTAAATATGTTGTGTATTTATAGGGTAGGATTTTTTTTTACTTTGGAACGGCTACAAATGAGAAATACCAAGTACACTTCACCAACGGCTAGCAACAATGCTTTGTTCTTATCGATCCTCCACACGACCGGTTTCTCTTTTTTTGGCTGGCGATCGATTGCCTCACAG
The DNA here is from genome assembly GCA_910596185.1 of Chrysanthemum makinoi. NCBI lineage: Eukaryota > Viridiplantae > Streptophyta > Magnoliopsida > Asterales > Asteraceae > Chrysanthemum > Chrysanthemum makinoi. Next base: position 197,465,032 of record OU343223.1, on the reverse strand, counting down.
CAAGGGGATCGAGATGTTATCGATCGCTCTATGCCCTCGATCGATAGTCGATTACTCCTACTGCATTCAGCCGGCTAGTCCCAATCACAACCCCAACATCGGTCGGGCAACAAAAAAATGTAAGGTTGAGTGATGTTTACATCGGTCATGTGGGTTGTGAAGGTCGGTTGCCACATCGGGTGAAGGGAGGGATTTGGGGACATCAGGCTAAATCTTTACCGACCTTTAATGCCACTCTTTGCCAAGCTTTTTTGCCCGTTTGGGCTAAATTCAAAAATTTTTTTAAACAATTTTACCACTCTATAAGTACCAACTTCACCTCAAACACAATTCACCACTCACCATTTCTCATCTATATTCAATCAACTATTCTAACGAAATACCCACGAAACACAATTTTAAATATGTCGTCATTGGAGCATTTATTCGATTCTTCTTCGTCTTCCGACGATGAAGAAGTTTTTAGTGAGTTTATGGAGTTTGCGGATTTTGCTTGGAAGGCTTACAAAGCATCACAGATAAAAACCCGACGAAGGTACATACGTAGGGATCATGAGGGTGCTCATAATCGTTTAGTGGCGGCATACTTCTCCGAAAACCCGCAATTCGACCCAAGAACATTCCATCGGCGGTTCCGTATGAGCCGAGAGCTATTCACAGAAATTGTTCGAGAGATAACCGATCACTCTACTTATTTTCGACAAACTCTTGATGCTAGGGGCGTACCTAGTATTAGCCCATTGGTCAAGTGTACTGCGGACATTCGTCAATTGGGATACGTGGCCGTTCCTGATTCTCTTGACGAGAGTCTGGCACTCGGTGCATCCACATCCCGTGAATGTCTTCGTAAGTTTTGCGAGGTTATCATGGAGTTATATGGTCGTGAGTATTTGCGAAAGCCCACGTATTCTGACCTTGAAAGAATATATGCTCATCACGAGCATAAGCATGGCTTTCCTGGGATGATGGGAAACATTGATTGTACAAGTTGGTAGTGGGAGAATTGCCCGAATAGTGTGAGAGCTCAACATTGTAGGGGTGATCACGGGCCACATCCATTCATTTTGTTGGAAGCGGTCGCTTCCCAAGATTTATGGATTTGGCATGCGTTCTTTGGTGTCTCCGGAATGAATAACGACGTAAACGTTTTACGTCGTTCACCTGTTTTCAATGATATCAAATCTGGGAGAGCACCAGACCTTGAATTCGAGGCTAACGATGTGGCTTATAAAAGGGGATATTATCTTACTGATGAGATATATCCACAATGGTCCGTTGTTATGAAGTCTATTTCAAATCCTCCAACGGGTGATCGTAAAAGAATATTGCACAAGAGGAGGCACGAAGTAGCAAGGAAAGATGTCGAACGGGCTTTTGGTGTGTTGAAGAAGAAGTGGAAAATGCTTAAAGTTCCTGCTCGAGGGTTTTATAAAAATGATATCCAAGATATTATGTATACATGTATCATATTACATAATATGATCATCCGACACAAGCAGCGGGCGATATCATCCGACACACTCATCAAAACTTAAAATCTGATTTGCTCGAACACATTTGGAGAAATCGTCGACAGCGTGTCGATGAAGTGAATCAAGTCGATAATGACGATGACGAAGACGATGAAGAGTTTTTGTAATGTTTTTAACGTTATTTGAATAAGTTACGTAATGTTTTTAATGTTTATTTGAATTTCGTAATATAATGTGTTTTTTTTTTTTTTAAATTTTAATGAATTTTAAATTTGTTGTTTAAAATGTTTGAATTAAAAAAAAAAAAACAACAATTTGGGTCATCGACTGTGACATCCGGGTCATGTCTGGTAAGGGTGAGCATACAACCCAAACGGACCGGACCGACCGAGACCGGACTGGACTGGACCGGACCGACCACATTCGGTCCGGTCCGCGGTCTTGGCATTTGGGCTAATTCGGTCCTCGGTCCGGTCCGGTCCAGACCAAAACCGACGAATTTGGGCTAATTTGGACCGGACCTACCGAAGGACCGACTGGACCGAGACCGGACCGACCACATTCGGTCCGGTCTCGGACTAAGGTTTATGCCGAAATCGGTTTTCGGTCCGGTCCGGTTTTTGGACCATGCACATCCTTAATGTCTGGTCGTTGGAGAGAGAAAGCTGACGTGGCGCTGATGCAGGTCATCTCAGATCACGATTGGGACCGGCTTAAATTCTCCCTCATATGAGTTTTATGCGCAAAGTGCCAATAATAATTTGTACAATTGCCCATATCTAGAACATTTAATAATCCTAGAATGTTATACAAGTATCTACAATGATAAAACTTTTAAAAGATTTATTATAAAGCTTTTAATATTATAAATCTTATTGCGCTATATATAAATATTTTTTAAGTTTATAAAATGCTTAATAATTACATATGTATTAAATTTTGAAAATCTTCAAAATTTTAAACCTTTTCATTTTACATGAACATAAAACAAAAACTTACTGCGGTAAAAAATTCTATAAAAAAAATTTCATGTGTTTTAAACTTTTTTTCCTTAAAGTCCCATTGAAGATGCCTTAACTTTGGGGCTTTTACTAATATTCTTTGTTTGATGGGTAACAAATTATACACTAGTTACTATATATACTAAAAGGCGGGGAAGAAAACAGTAACAAGCCAACACATTAAATGCTATATTTAGCATCTTGGCAAAAATAGCCCCTGAGGTTTAAGTGTCGTTGCAAAGTAAGTCCTTTAGCATTAATTGCTATCTATAGCAATTTGGCAAAAATAGTCCCTAAGATTTAAGTGTCGTTGCAAAGTAAGTCCTGTAGAATTAATAACTATCTATAGCAATTTGGCAAAAATAGTCCCTAAGGTTTAAGTGTCGTTACAAAGTAAGTCCTTTGTAGCCACGAAAATAGTCCCTAAGGTTTTAATTGTATTTGCTAAGTCGGTCCTTCAAGGACTAACCAAATACATATCCAAACAAATTTTCCGGTCATTCATCAGTTCCAAATTCACGTCTACAAAAGCAATCCCGCTGCATCGCGCGAGTTTCCACACTCGTTATTACTATTCGTCATTTGTATTTATATTTCATGTATATTGGAATAATACGGTAATAAATGTGTCACAGGAACTACGATGGTAGTTAATATAATTATCCTTCAAAACCTATAGTTTTAAAAATTTAGATATATTCTTAATACTGGATCCAAGGCCCGCCCCGATGGGGCGGCTAGCTTTAAAAATTTGATTATACGATAAAATTAATAGCAAATTAAGTATGAATGTGTAGTCACATCCATGAGACGAAAATAAATAAAATAAACATGTCATTATCAAGAAAATAATAACGTTAAACAAAACCTAACGTTCAAAATAACCAAATTACATATAGTTTATAATCTATGAAGAACTTCTTTATATACAATGTTAGTTGTAGAGTTGGTGTAGTTGTCGTCTTTGTCACAACACAACACTTTTAGACCTCTCTTGTTTTTTACTCTTGAGACGGCTACATAAAGTTGTCCGTGAGAAAAAAGAGACCTTTCTAAATATAGCACAACCTTAGACAATGTTTGGTCTTGACTTTTATTTATAGTCATGGCAAAACAAACACAAATAGGGAACTGTCTCCTATTAAGTTGAAAATGCATCTTCTTTTCGGATGGGCTTATAATCATTCTAGGTATAGAGCGAATCTCACCCACTTTACCACGTGATATAATCTTTACCTCAATGTTATTGATTCCTCTTCTCAATACTTGTAACACATACTCGTTGATCAATGTTGCGCAAACACATAAACGGAGTGCCACTTCAAAACTAATTTATGGTGTGGAAATCCAGACATTTTGATTGTATTAAAAAAATCTGTAGTGTACATATCCTCGAAATGATTAAAATCCACATCTAAATATGAGATTGTATCCAAACTATAATATACTTTTTCTCAGTTCTTCCATAATATACTTTCTCTCAGTTCTTCTATAATAAACTATATCTGTGTTCTGCGCATTTGGTTGCTTTGACAAACTGGTAAATGTGCAGATGTGTTATTGTTGGGATGTTCGGTACTTGATGAATTGATTGGTTTCCAATATATCCATTTTACACATAAAATGATTGTTCGATTATTATGTGAAGCACGACTTGTATGTTAAAGTGTGATTCCAAACACTTTTAAGGGGTGTTTGAGATTGCTTATTTCAAATATAATTTATGTAATAAGACTTATGATTACATAAATTATAACTAACTGAAAGACTACATAAATTTTCCCTAGTTGGTTGGCATTTGGCATTGCAATTTTAAGTTATGTATAACGAGGGGCTGTTTGAGTGTTTGGTATTGTGGTTTCCAGCAAAAAAAAATGACTTGTAGTGGTCAGTTGAAGTATTTTTACAATATTAAAGTACATTTAACAAAGTATAATGATTTTTAAAAGTACACATATACTAACTAAACACCAATCTGCAGGTATTCTCATATACAAACGACACAACAATGATCTATAAATGTATAATGATATATAAAAATGGCTCAATAAATATCTATTATACTTACTTATAATGCTATTAGCACTATAAATTGGGGCTCTTATGTAAGTTAAAACATATAATTAAATAACATAAGTTAAATCAAGGCACTAAAAAATTATTGGACCTAAAAAAGTTCTGATGGGTCAAAACCGGTTTATTTGGAAACTTGAAAGGTTTACTTACTCCAACTTGTTGTCCAAGCCGTTTGTCTTCCCATGTATAGCTGTCACATACTGCATTTTCATGTTTATAAACCGGTCAAAATGGGTTAATGGGTATATTTGGTCCAAGTTTCCTCACGTGCATTCAAACGCTTACAGTGTACATTTATATTGTTTAAAGGAAAGCGTATGAAGTTTAGTAATATAAGTTATGTAGCCATGTGTAATACATCCAACTATATAGACAATTCAAATATATGTCCAAACCAACCCATTTTGACCCAAACATAAAAATCATTTGTTTGACCTGTTACCTAAAAGGCCAATTCACCCATTTTGACCTAAACATAAAAATTATTTGTTTGACCTGTTACCTAAAAGGTCAATTCACCATTTATCATCTCTTAGGCTCTTACTATTTCATTTCGTTAGTTCTAATCGCGGTTCTACCGGTTTTGTTGTAGTATGATATGAAGTTGCTCTCACTTGACGTTCCAATGGCGGCACGCCCCGATCAGCATTTATACTTGATTGGAGATGAATAAGAATATAGAGTTGCTGGTGGGTTGATGTCAGAACTAACAGATAAGGGTGTTTGGGATTGCTTTTTTGAAACACAAATTATGTAATTTAGTTATTCAATGTTGTTAAAAACCAAATATGCGTAACTAACAATTAATTTATCACAAATTATGTAAATTTTAGTTGCATCATGTGCGTGCACATACTAAAAATTTCAGAAATACGTTCCTGTGCTTTTAGAGCAGACTTGGTTGAACTTCCACAAGATGTTATTGTACATATCTTCAAAGATCTTGGATTTACACTATTTAGTTTCTGCTCTGCAAGTTTGCCGGTATTTTTTAGCCATTGTGTATGAACTTTTTTCCTTCTATATTATGTTCATCACCGCTGCTGTTTCGAAAATAGTGCTTCCAATTAGAAAGTGTGCCATTTATTATTTGTCACAAAATCAATAGAAACACCAAATTAGCTGGTCTAGTGTAATGAAGAAACAAAGATAAATCAGCTTATTTCAATTTTGAAAATTTAGATGTTGCTAAATACTTGTGAAGGTTTCATGGCAGCTCATGGAATGTTGCTTCAAGTGACAACCTTATTCTATGGAATAAAAGCCTTGATTGGAGAACTTCTTTTAAGAAAGCGTATTATAACATTATATTAAATCTTACAGCGTGTTACATAAATGGCATGCTGCCAAACTCTGTGATACACATCATTTTCAAGAACTCAATTTGCACTCATTATCACTGTGGAAAACTAGAATGGGGGGTTGAATAGTTTTACCAATTAAAACTTTCTTTTAAACTATTTAGATCGACTTATGTCAATCTATTTGGATGTGTGTTGGATGTTGATAAACAAACATATAAAAGTATGTAATGAAAAGATAAGAGTAAGAAGCACAAAACCACAACGCGAGTATTTATAGTGGTTCGGCTACAAGGACACCTTCCTTTCCCTACTCCACTCCCCGAGTCACCTACTCGAGAGTTCTTAATCACTACACGACACCAACTCCTTAAGGTGGAGAAACCTTCACAACGTTGCCTACTCTTTTTCCGGTACTAGGCTAACCACCGGGTTCTTTCACACCAAGGTGAACCACACCTACCACAACGTCGCCTACCTTTTATCCGGTACTAGGCTAAGCACCGAGTTCCATTACAATGGAGGAACTATAACCCAACACTACACCAACGACTAACCACAAAGGAGACCAACTCCTTATTACAACATCATCAAGGATATCAATATCCTTGGATCTAATGCTAATCTATCTTGTACATCGAAACACACCATATCGAATGTACATCTAAGGCACCTTTCACTAATGCCTTTAACTAGATCTTTAAGACACCCTTCACTAATGTCTTGTGACTTGGCTTCTAGGCACCCTTCACTAATGCCTATAATACGGACGATCCACACCTTTCACTATTGTCTTCGTCTTGACACTTGAGACATCTTTCACTAATGTCTTCAACACTACACTTCTTAGAAGAAAGAAAAGAACCATCAATCAAAGGACTTCAGTAGTCTTGATGATGAGGAAGCATGGCAACTCATGGACTTGAGCTTGCTTGACTTCAAAGGTGGTGATCTCGCCTATAAGAGGAACCTAGAGAATCACACAAAAACAAAACTACAAACATAGATCTCTTGGATCTGGGGTTAGAAAGTTTTTAACTCAAAGGGAAAGTATGTTGGAAAGGGGTGAGAAACAATGAAGAAATGGCTCACTATTTATAGAGGAAAATAACTACTGTTCCCCGGATCCCTCCCACAAGGGATCCGTCTAGCGTAAAGCTAGGGATCCGTGGGACACTCCTCTTTACCCATGGGTATTTTGGTCATGGGTCATGGGTCATGGGTCATGGGTTGGTCCATGGGTATTCTTTTAGATACAATGTATCTAGTCAAGTGAGTATGGGTCAATACCATGGGTTATGGATATTATCCATATATGACATAAGCATGATGTCATGCAATGGGTTATGGGTCAAGCTCCATGGATATGGGTCATGGACTTTGGGTTGTACCCAACTACATTCAATGTATTTGGTCAATGGGTTATGATACTTAAGTTTCTACCCATTTATATTACATAATATTGTTGGAATCACTCCTAAACCTTTATTCAAGTATTAGTGATTCATATGTAATAGTTAGCTTAATATGGCCTTTATGTTAGTAATTAAGCCTTAGGCTTATGTAGAAGGCCCATAAGCCTAGGCCCAAGTCCAATAAGGAAAGGAAGGGACTAGGAGTGTTGCCCTAGCTCGCTCTCCTATAAATACTATGTAATAACTCTCACTTGAGGGTTGGTTGATCACTTTTCTATTTCACCTAAGCATAAACCTTTCTTCATTTATATTCGTGTGTTTGGCTAAGTGTTCAACCGATCATTTCTTCCTTATTTCTTCTATTGATGCTTGTGTTACTAATATGGTGACCTAACAGTGGTATCATTCGCCATCTAGTTGGGTGAAACGGTTTGTTTTTTGTCTACTCGTAAGGTTCACGTTTTTAACCTTTCTCACGCAAAAAAGCTTCAATTTTTTCACTTTAAAATTCAAGATTCTTGTACTTTAAAGGTTATTTGGTGATAAAGTTTAAGTTTTTGGCAAAACGTTTCAAACTTTACGTGTGTAGAAGTGTTTTTGAGCTTGATTTCATTCGTGTACTTCTTTCTACTCGTAAGGTGAAAAAGAGTTTTGGATCATCAAGTTTTAAACTTTCTTGTTATTTTGGTGATATTGAAGCTATTTCATCACAAAAATCAAGTTTCTAAACACTTTTGGGCGTAAAATCAATTTTTGGTATTTTCTACTCGTAAGGAAACCCTAAACTTACGCATAAGATTTCCTTGGCTTGATCTTCAGTTTCTAGGCTTACTCAGTGTTTTTCTTACTTGGATAAGCCTGAAAACACTTCGACTTTGGATATCTTTTACACTGTGATAGTGTAAAGGATTTTTTGGGTTAAAAACCTAATTTTACGCATAAGCTCAAACTTATGCGTAGAACTCTTTACGCCTAAGATTTTTCTTACTCATAAGCCTTGTCTTACGCATAAGCTAATCCTACGCATAAGTTTTCTACGCTTAACTTTCAGTTTACGCCTAATCTTAGTGTTTCTCATTTCTTACGCGTAATTCTCATTGTTACGCGTAAGGTGGTGTTTTTATGCGTAAGCTCTTTCTACGCGTAAGCACTTTCTACGCATAAGCAGGTTCTACGCGTAAGGTTTCATCTACGCATAAGCTGGTTTTCTTCGCCTAAGCACTTCTTCAACAAACATCAAGTTTCATTCGACTACAAAGATCCATCAACAACACAAGTTATCAAAAAAAAAGTTTTTTGGCGGGAAAATTTAAGTAAAATTTAATTTTTAGGGGAGACTAAACGTTCAATTTTTACGCGAGATTCAAATTTTGGTTTAACTGTGAAAATTTTGGTCAAAAATTCAAATTTTTGGGCCCAAATTCAATTTTTCGGTCATATTTTGCGTCAAAATTGTCATAACTCAAATTTTTCTTACAACCTTAGAATTGAATTTTATAGTGAATTTCAAATTTTGAAAGTCAAAATTTTTCAAAATTATTTTTGGAGGAAAATTTTGAAAATCACTATATCGGCCTTTCAAGCATGATGACTTCATCTCCTTCCATCTACTGCTTAAAACCTTTATCACCAAACCTTGCTACTGATGATTCTGAAGAAGAAAAGGCATTTGTGGAATTGCAAGAAGGATTTATTGTTCTGAACGAGAAGTTGAACTCAATGTTTAACAATTCCAAGCGTCAGACATCATCAAATTCCCGAAATCCTGCAGTCGTGCAAGGTGAAAGAGTTGATGTACATGGAAGGAATGCTCAAAGTGTAACAATTCGCATTTTTGGGTCACTATTCACTGTTACTATTCACTTTTCACTATTCATCCCGTAAAATTTTTATTTCACATTTTCGTAGGATAAATTATTTTAGTAATGACCTAAGAGTTCGACAATCGTTAGATCATTTTCGCAATAGTTATTAAGAAAACATCGTCTTAAAGTTTCATTTTGGTCGGAACACCATTTCAACGTCCCGCGTATAACGAAAACCGCCTCTGACAATTTTCCCGCATCGATAAATTTTAGATCACTCATGATTAATTTGAGAATTTTTAAGATTTATTATTTTTAATATTACCAAATAAGCCCCGCGCAGTACGAAACTAAACTTACGTTTTAAACGATTCTACTTACATCCAGACTTAACGATTCCTACACTGTATTTTCTAAGATGATTAGAAACTTTTATATTTTTGGGAAAGTCAAATATATTTCCCTCCTCCTTTGACCATAAAGAAATTAACCTTGTACGTTCTACCTTTTTCTTAAATCGCGTAATTTTTAAACTTCACGAATAACTGTTATGTTATCCCGCGTATGACGAAAACCAAAGTTTGACATCTCATATCACTTTTAGACTAATTTTAGTCTACTCTAAATAAATTCATGGTCGTTTCCCTGAAATTTCGTTCTTTTCCGATAAACTGCGAATTACGCGTTTTTGACCCGTATTTCCAGTTTTAAGCAGCGTTTTTGCACCCAATAAGACTTATCACCAATTTTATATTTTTAGATGGAGTATAATAATGAGTTTCATCATTCCTGCAAGTTTCATATTTTTACGATACCCGGTTTTACCTTTTATGGCTTCGGTTAGCATTTAACGGAACCAAAACTCACTCCGTAACCAAGATAATACCAAAACTATCCACCAAAGTCATCCTATCTTATCATGAACGAAATTAGGGGGGGATTCATCATCTTGGTGTCAAAATCCTAAGCATACTTTCTTTAGATCATTACATGTGTAAACTTAACCATGGTTAGTTTTTAAACCAATACATAGTTAACCATAATCTCTAGCCTATAAATACCAAGCTAAATCACTTCATTTTTCTTGCACCACCCCTTCTTAATATATAAAGTCCTAAACCTAAGTCATTTCTCATAGATCTTGTAAGAACATTCATGTGTTCTTGAAGAAAAACTAGCGTTTGATCTTCGTTCTTGGAAGTTTTCAAGAAAGAGTCGTTATAATCTTCAAATATCTTCAAGTCTCCAAAAAGACGTCGTTATAATCTTCTTTTCTTCTTCGGGTTCTCAAGAAGGCGTTGTTATAATATTCTAATAGTCGTGGGTTTTCAAAGATTACAAAGTCTACGTCGAAGCTCCGTTAATATTTATTTTTTCATAATACTCAAGCATTCTATTTTAAGGTAAGTATATATATAACTCAAACTTATTTAAATACTTATAAACTTTGTTAGTTTATTTATTGTATTTATAAACTCTTAATATATCATATAGTCAAGTAATCAAAATACATGTTTTACGTATTGAGCACTACAACACTAGGGAACTTCATGTGAGGGGTTCATTTGGGTAAACGGATCGACGAGTTGCTGGATTTACGATTTAAAGTGTCCTAGCTCCTCGAACGTTTACTGCATGACCTCTGAATTGTGATGGCCCGAACGGTAGTACGAGATATACAAACTAAAACCATTTCTATAAACAAACATACAAATACTACTTCATGATCAATATAATGGCATATATAGGCTCGTTCATGTTTTCTTAGGCATTATTCCGAACCTAAAAGTTGACATCATATTCTAGGTTATACGTAGAGACTTCCAGGCTTATCCATCGACTCCGTTATACGTTGTGATATCATTATTAAGGTGAGTTTCATAGCCCCTACTTTTATACATTTTGAATTACTTTTGGGGGAGATACATGCTCAAACACTTTCTTTATACTTTTATAAGTACTCTAAACTTTTAAGGATTACCGTGAGTTCGTAGCCCCACTTTTACTCGTTTAATTACTTTATAAACTCTTTGGGGGAGATACATGCTCAACTATTTTCTTTTAATTTTACAAATACTCAAAACATTATACTTGATTGCATTATACTTGATTGCATTATACATGATTGCATTGTACTTGATTGCGTTATACATGATTGTGTTTAACTTATTTGCGTTATTCTTGAGTGCATTATACTTAATTGCGTTATTCAACTTAGTGGCTCCAAATTAAGTTGTTGGATGACCATTAACTTAGTGGCTCCAAATTAAGTTTTTCGATGACCATTAATCTTTGGGAAGAGGCTGGCGTAATTGGCTCTAAATTAAGTTGTTGGATGACCATTAATTTAGTGGCTCCAAATTAAGTTGTTGGAAGGCTATTAAATTAGATACATCCCAAATTAAGTTGTTGGAAGACCCTTGTGGTGACATTTATACTTTTTACTACTATGATACATGCATACATGATTGACATACTATATTTTAGCAGTGGGTTGTAAACACACAGGTTGCAAGTTTTGTATGGACGGAACTTGGAACTGAGTGGATTTACAATGCCTTTGCTGTGTGAACATTCTTTAAAGGCATTTCAACTTATTCAAAACAAAATCTATGAACTCACCAACCTTTGTGTTGACACTTTTAAGCATGTTTATCTCAGGTCTTAAGGCGATAGCTAGAGTTTGAAGCATAGAGTCGCACAACATATTTTGAAGACTTTATGCATTCATATTTACCATTCGAAACATTTTGTAAACATTTATGTATTATACTTTGGGACCTCATTGTTTGTAACTCTGATTTCATTAATCGAATGGTAACTTTTCAAAACGTCTCATTTAGAGGTCGTTTTCTATAACTTGTACTGTGTATTATGAAGTAGCACCCCAATGACACAATCTTCCGCTGCGATATTTTGGGGGTGTTACACAAAGGGATGTTGAGAATGTTGTGATTACTGCATCTGTCGGTAATGCGGACAATGAGGTTGTAGCATTGGAAAAGCAGGATGACAACAGCAGATCTGGAGAAGATATCATACTTAACTATGACACCGAGCCCAACTTTCACGAAGAACAAATGGTTGAGGAAGATATCTTACCCATCTACGACACAGAACTGAACTTTGACAAAGAACGAATGATTGAGGTACTATCTACTGTTGATCATATTCATTTGCAAATGCGACACAACATACTTGATCAACCTGAATTGTAATGAAGGAGAGGTTGACCAGTGTGTTGCACAATGTCCGAACAACTATCTCATATCCGAGCCCTTACTTGTTAACAATTCAACTGAAACGTCAAATCAAACTCTTGAATCTGAAAACATTCTTCTCAAAAAGACCATTGCTCGGTTTCAAAAAGATTTTTCAAAACTTGAGGCTCATTGCATCTCTCTTGAACTTAAACTGCAAAACAATGTTTTAAACTCAGAGCCAAAAAGTAAATCTTTAAATGAACAAAGTAATCGTGTGGATACATTAGTTAAAGAAAATGAGCATTTAAAGGCTCAAATTCAAGCAAAGGGGCTTGCACATGTTGCTTTACAAAACAAACTGAGAAGATTAACTGGCAAGAGTGTGGATACTAAGTTTACAAAACCAACAATCTTGGGGAAATCGTCTCTTCAACCAATCAGAAATCAATCAGTAGTTAGACAACCAACTGCTTTTAAATCTGAACGATCAAAATCTTCAAAAACACGGTTTGCCTCCCAAGTTGTTGAGAATAATCATTTGTCAAAACCAGTCACTCCACATTTCGGGCCTAAGAATAATGCTTCTGTTTCTATTAAACATGTTTCTATTAAACCTGTTTCTGTTATACCTGTACAAGTGGTCGCTTCGGCGGTCTAGGATTAGTTCGAAAACAATGTCTAAACCGAGCATCAAAATTCAAAATTCATATGATACAAAGGACTTGCACAAGAACTATAATCTAGAAAAGGCTAGGAAAAGGGCACTACTCCAAAAGGATGGAATCTTAGGTTCACGATCTAGTGTGATGCCTTCTAGTGTGTTACATAACACTGCTTGTAGTTGCAAACCAAAACGTAAGTTTACTCAACAAATTGTTAGAAATAAACCCGTCGATCTAAACGTAAAATTTCAGAAACCTAATAGGTGGATCAATATAGGACACAGACTCTTCCCAAAAGGAGTTTCAACATCCCCTAGATCTAACCTTAGATGGATTCCAACGGGTAGAGTTTTCAACACTGTTGGTCTTAGGTGGATTCCTACAGGCAAGATACTAAGTAGTTGCATCAACGCAAGTGTGAAACCCACAACATCCATCCCTGAGGTAGGAAAGGAACTTGTCAAAATAGCATGTTCAGGTGTCAAGAAGATAATTGACACTACATCTTTATGCCTCTAACATCTGGAACCCAATTACACTTGGGGATCCATGTTTCTTCTTTCTTGTCCCCCTCCTATTTTTTCTATGCAGGTACAACAGCAATGGCTTCTACTGCAATACAGCGTAGGACCCGTTTCTCACCGTCCAAAACTTAATGATCCATCAGTTGCACCATCATTGTACTTAATCGTCAATAATTGGAAACATTGTTTGCTCCTCTGGTTAAAGATCCTGTCAAATGTCGTGCTTCAGATGTATCGAATGTTTCCGCTACACAACCTAATAATACTCTAATTTCTGATACACCTGAATCTACAACAACAACCGTTGCTGTAACTGCACTTCCAATTGAATCTTCGATAACAGAAGATCAAACTGTTTCCAACAACAATGACACAGCTGATGATCCATAATGATTTAACAAAGCAGTTTTATCAGCAGTTGATTCTCACGAGATATTTATGGTTCTTCACACCTGTTCGATTAATTGAACATACATGGTTTCGCTGTCTCCTTATACATGGTTTCGCTGTCTTCAATTCATCATCAACATACGTGGTGTATGATTCTGAATCATTGAAAACATCGAGGGGGAGAGTGTGTGTAGGTGGTCATTGCTTCCTTGTTCTTCTACATGCTTCTTTGCGAAAACCCAATGCCTTCTTGAATTTCTTCAATTAGGGGAAGAAATAAGACAATCTGTGGCTCAAACGTCTCACTTTGGTGTTATCGTCTCAATTTCATGGGTGATCTTGTGTGAAGTTACCCAAATATGATGTTATGATGCCTCACACTCGGTCTTGGTATCGAGTTATTGCATATTCACAGGTGATTAGTATTTCGAAAGACCACAACATTTAGGGAAAGTCGTATCATTTTGTCTTTCGTGGTTTATTTGGTGTGATGCGTCTACATACGTGAGAAGATCTTGTTGATTTCTGGCATGTTACCCTCGAACGGATCTTCTGCAATTAGTCAGATTTTCTTTGTGTGGTTTACTGCTCATCTACAAATTCTGCTGCATACTGAAACCTTCAAAAGTTAGAGGAAATGTAGACTTCATCAAAGTTTCAAATCTGCTAAAGACAGTTGTCAGTTTGGGGGGAAGCTGATTCTGAAACTTCTTCATAATGGCTTCTGAGTATAACAGCTTGGAACCCGGTCACAACCGCTTAAACTTTCCCCAAATCCCATCATCAGTTGAATCAAGCCCACAGCTTACTCGTCAACAAATGGAAATGCTATTTGCTCCGCTGTTCAGTGACGATATTGATGAACGTGCTCGGTGTATTCCGTTTCCATTGCTCAACCCGATACTACTCTTATACGATACACTGTTACAACAACTACTGTTGAAGAAGCACCGCCAGTTGACTCTACAACAACAGTTGAACAAATTGCATCCAACGACTGAACCGGTGATGATGTTCTTAATGAAGTACCCCCACCCGCATATTTTGATCCAAATGCGTTCTTTAACCCGTTTACCAATGAAACTGCTGCACCGATCGCGGAATCATCAACAAACCATTTGAATCCTCAAAATTTGCACAATGTATACCAACATCAACCCTCTACACATCATTGGACAAAAGACCATCCTCTTGAAAATATAATTGGCAACCCGAATCAACCAGTCGTAACAAGACAACGTCTTCACACAGACGGTGAACTTTGCATTTATGCTCTCCGTCGCCAATCTGAGCCTAAAAACATTAAAGACGCAATTATAAAAGACAACTGGATTGAATCCATGCAAGAAGAACTCAATCAATTCAAACGTCTTGAAGTATGAGAACTGGTTGAAAGACCAACAGGGGTCTACGTCATTGGTCTCAAATGGATTTGAAAGAACAAATTGGATCTTTGAAGGAACGTAATCGAGAAACAAGTCACGTCTGGTGGCTAAGGGTTATAGACAAGAGGAGGGTATTGACTTTGAAGAATCATTTGCTCCGGTTGCTCGTCTTGAGGCTGTTCGGATTTTTCTGGCATTTGTGGCACACATGAACATCACGGTCTTTCAAATGGATGTCAAAACTGCTTTTCTCAATGGAAAATTGAAAGAAACGGTCTATGTAAGCCAGCCAGAAGGATTCATTGATCTAGAGTTCCCTAATCATGTCTACAAACTGAAGAAAGCTCTCTATGGTCTCAAACAAGCCCCTGTGGTACGATAAGTTATCATCCTTCCTTATTGCCAATAAGTTTACCAAAGGTTCGGTCGACCCTACACTCTTTGTACAATATCATGGGGCTCACATCTTAATCGTTCAAATCTATGTGGATGACATCATTTTTGGGTCAACACATTTAAAATACTCAAATGCTTTTGCAAAACTTATGACAAAACATTTTGAAATGTCAATGATGGGTGAACTATTCTTCCTTGGAATGCAAGTTCATCAATCACCCCGTTGTATTTTCTTGAGTCAGTCCAAATATGCCCTTGAATTGTTAAACAAATTTGGAATGCAAAACTGTGACACCTATGCCACACCAATGGCTCATACCAAGAAGCTAGACGCTGATTTACATGGGAAATTGGTAGACCCTACCAAATACCGTAGTATCATTGGGTCTCTCATGTATCTAACAGCTAGCAGACCTGATATTGTTTTTGCCGTCTATCTTTGCTCCTGTTATCAGTCGAGACCAAATGAAACCCACCTCTCTATGGCTAAAAGAATCCTCCGATACATCAAGGGAACCATTAATTTGGGAATCTGGTATCCGAAGTATTCTGGTTTTGAACTAATCGCTTTTTCAGACGCTGATCACGCAGGATTCTTAGATTCACGGAAAAGTACTTCAGGAGCTTTACAATTTCTTTGTGATAAACTGGTGTCATGGCAATCGAAGAAGCAGGATTGTACATCGCTCTCCTCAACCGGCGAGAATATGTAGTCATGTCGGCGTGTTGTGCTCAAGTCATTTGGATGAGAACACAAATCTAAGACTATGATTACGTATTTGACAGAATCCCGATTTACTACGACAATCAGAGTGCTATTGCGATCTCGTGCAATTCAGTTCAACATTCGAAATCAAAGCACATCGATCTTCGATATCATTTCATCAAGGACCACGTGGAACATGGTACTGTTGAATTATATTTTGTGGGTACTGAATACCAATTGGCAGATCTTCTCACCAAAGCCTTAGCTCCTGCTAGGTTTACTGAGTTGGTCCACCGGATTGGTATGCGGTGTTTGACTCAAGAGGAACTGGATGAACTCTTAAAACATTCTTAAAAACCAGTCAAACACCAAAACCTCCTTTTGTAAATATTTTCAAAAACAAAATACAAAATTATAAAATCAGAAAATCTCAAAAATATTCTTCTATCTATATTCTTTCAAACATCGCAAGTACAAATCTTCAGTCAACACTTTGTTTTATCAAATCTTTCACTATTTTTCCCGAACAAGTGTTGAGGGGGAGAAAGTAAATATTTTTCAGTTTCATAAAACCTTGTACTTCCATGTTTTTCTAAAATATGTTGTTTCTTCCAAAATGGTGGATACGTTTCTTGTCAAATACTCTCCTCAGACTCAAATGTCTTCAAAATTCATTATTTCAAAAGTCGAGGGGGAGTATCGTTAAAGTTTCTTGCCTTACATGTGTTTTTTCTAACCTAAACGGAAGTAAAGGATCTTGGTAGGAACCTCTTTAAGGTTGAGGGACTGAATGTGTCAAAATCATTTACTCCTAAACCACCAAGATCAAACGGCCCAAATCAAATCTTCTAAATCCGTTCAAGCTGTTCATAATTTGTAAGTTCTAAATTGTTTTGATCAAGATTCTAAACAAGGATTTCAAAAATCTTTCAAATCCAATGGTTAAAACTCTTTAAACTGATTTTGGAAAATTGTTCACTCGAACGAATTGGGTGTTTATACATAAAAGTGTTTGGATTGAAATGAGTTGTGTTAAAACCTTTCTTAGTGTCTATTAAACTTGTTTCAATCGTCCAAAACCATCCTGAATCTTAAATTTCATTAATTTGAATTCTAGGGTTCTTGTGCTCATCTAGGGCTTTTCTCGTTCGTGATATGTTATTAGGTAGTCAAGAAAGTGTTAGAATAAGTTTACATGCATGTTTTTGAACCTTTAAATTAGCCCTTAAACATCTAAACTGTATGAATTTAAAGGGAAAGTTTTAGGTTTTGGGACTAGGTGTATTTATACTAAGACAAGAATAACTTATCACTATTGACTAAACTAGTCCTTGTGAATAAGTAAAAGAAGAAACTAATGCAATTCCCGTAATGACTTCACTTTAGCGAGGCTAACAAAATGTGTTAAATCTTCTTCCATTGCACTCATATGACATCTAGGACACTCCAGAAACATTCTTGTTTGATTTGTGTAGCTATATCTCTTACACGTAGATTAAGGGTTTAGGGTTTAAGTAATTTTACGCCTAAGTCTTTCTGTGTGTATCTGATATGTTCTTATGCTTGTTTTGTGATCTAAAAGATGTTTGGAATTAACTGTAATCAAGTTTTCATGTTTATAGTTAACAGCTTAATTATTCGTAATGTCGAATCTTGGTGTTCAAACCGTTACGCTTAAAGAATACTTTTATGCGTAAAGGTAACGCCTAAGAGAAATCTTACGCGTAACTCTTACGCATAAGAGGTCTACAGTGGATTACGCGTATCTTGGAAAGATATTCGTAAACAAGGCTTGCTACGCATAAGCTTTACTCTTATGAGTAAACTTTACGCGTAACATCTTACTTATTCCTACGCGTAAGCCTAAAGCCTTTGAACTTGTCTTACGCGTAAGAAACTCTTACGCATAAGCTTGGTCTTATGTTTTAGCTTACTCCTACGCATAATCTCCTTTCTTACGCATAAGGATCCTTGTTACTCATAACCCACTATTCACTACATTTTGGCCTATTACGCATATGTTACTTGTTAAATGTTACGCATAAGTCACAAATACCTGATGTTTCGTATAAGCTTACAAAAGTTAATATGTTGTGTGTTAAGTGAAAATTTGGACTTTAAAATTTCAAAATTAACATGTTCACGTAACTTATCACATCAACTTCAATCAATTGGAATAATGTGACTTAGGACTTGTAACTAACATAAACATGTTACCATCAAACAAGGAATTAGATAATAAATCAGACTAAAACAAACACATTGTGTTTCCATATGTCTGTTTTTTTGTCTAATGTCTTTCAGATCACAAAATGGCTACAAATCAAGCAATCATCAATGCCCCAGCAGAGCTCTTGATGGCAAACACATTCCCAGCTGGATACGACAAAACAATTGGCAAGAACAATCTCCATGTCATCTTCAACAACTTCATATGCTCTGAATCATCTTGCAGAATTGGTGTGGACATCCTTCTGCAACATCCATTCAAATTCATGCTCACAAAGTCATCCTGATGATGAGTATGATTCAATGGATGAGGAAATACAATTTCGTAAGACATTAATGCAGAAAAGGATGGAATACCATGCTTCAACCTTTCCGGTTAATCAACCCGGTGGGGCAGGAGGGTCAAGCAGTAGTCCTCCACTTATGGAAGATGCATTGCAAAAAACTCTTACCCCATCCGATCCGCTTAATCAACCCGGTAAGGATCAGGGTGTCACTGTCTCTACAACTGTTGAAATGAAGCAACCACAACAACAACTAAAACAACCGCAAGAAGAAAAGCATGGTGAAGATGTGGAAATATCTGACGAAGGAGATTACGATCATGATAAGGATGAAAGAGTCACTGATGATGATAATTTGGTGGCTGAAGTGGAAATGATGCGATAAGAGGCTGAAGAAGCTACTAGAGCTGAAGAGGAAAAGTTAAAGAAGGAATCAGACAACTACATAGTTGACAATCCAATACACAAACTCAACAGTCTTCTAAAACACCTCTTGACACTTCCACCAAACCCAAATCATCATCTCAATCATCACCTCCATCAACATAAGAAACATCTATGTCAACAACAAAATCATAAGAAGGCAACTCCATCCAATGATTCGACAAATGGTTAAGCACCACTACACAACAAGCTACACAGCCACCACCATAGGGAAACCACACCACCAATGGAGAAAACCGTTGATCACTTTACATACACGGTGGTGAGGATCACACCGAAATTTACATCCACTTGTTTTCATACACATCAAATCAAAGAGCGTGTTGAAGTTCTCCACCTCGGGGTCGAATCTTACCTAAATTCTATACTTCATCGGAATCAATCAAGAACCTTAGTACAAAATGGTTCATAAAAAAAAGTTTGGGTTTGTCTACCAAAGTGAAAATCATCATACTTGCTTCATGGCTTCATGAAATTCACTAAGTTCTATGACCACCCCGAGATGGATTGGTATATCGATTCGAAGAGATGGAATTCAAAGGATCGCAAGGATGTTCGTTGATTTATCACTAGAATTGATGAATGTTTGATTCATCGATCCAACGGTTGGAGAGCTATCCGATTCTGACTTTCCAACGTCCTCAGAAAGTAGCTGATCGTCTGTAATCATTGGGTACTCTCTTGATTGTGATTTTGTTTGTTTGATTATCTGACAATGTCTTGTGCACACATAACAGTGTACAACCCGATCTTGTAATGAAAGGACCCTGTGGTACGCTTCAGTGCCACAATCCTTAGGAAAGGAGCGAAAGCTTCTTACTTTTGAGTAAAACTTATCAAACCTTTCATTTTTCAAAAGTTTTACTCAAAAGAACAAGTACTTCCCTTTATGATTTTTCAAAACCTCAACCGTTTATATCAATTGTTGAGGGGGAGTATTTGACTTAAAAACTTTGTTCACAAATTGTTCTTTGTGTAACCTTCCTACAAAACTCAAAATGATCATATTTATTCTCAACATTTCTTCAAAAATAACATTTATATGCCATTTTTGAGGGAGAGAAAATTATGTGATAAGAAATATGTTGTGTTTTGCTATTTGAATCCTCTTGTGAAAAGACTTCAACCCATGAATTGACGGGAACTGAACAGTCATACATTGAAAAGATTCGTCTTCCAAGACTTATCCAAGTAAATTGTACCCATTCGAGAAGCTCTTGATAGACATGAACTTTGACGGGTTTGACAACCTCTCAGGGTTGTCCACATCTTCAAGGTAGTTATTAGAGCTAGTTGTCACCTAAAATCTGACAATGTATCTCTTTAACTATGCAACGTAATCGTGTCTCTCAAGGGATTGTCTATCTTGAGTCGATCAATTCAAAAAGTGCGCGCTCTTCTCTCACTGTGCGATTTGTCAAAACTCTTAAGCACATGTGGAGGGGAGTATTTCTGAAAATCTAAAACTCTTGAAGTGTTCAAACATGTTTTCATTCACAAACACTTTGAGAGATTTTCATGAAAATGGTTTTATGGCAATGGAGTTATAAGGTGATTAAGGTTAGGAATAACCGTCCTATGATCCGCCAGAGCCGGAGGGATCTACCCAAGGACACTACCAATAGTTAGAATTAGAAGTCCTTAGGAAAGATTATGAAAAGGAGAAAATGAGAATCGGAGAAAGAATGAGTTGAAGAATTAAAAAGAAATGTAAAGAAAAGGGTGAAAAGAAATAGCCCTCTATATTATTCAACTTAGGCGATTAACCGGGTTCAATTCATATGCTACTGATTGTCACTAGATGACACCGGTATTGAAGATTAAAAGTCGTCATGGACCCAGTGACGCATGCACCAAACCTTCTTAGCCACTCAAGTTTCTCTCAACAGAAGCTTGTTTCATTCTCACAGGGAACCCTACGTAAACTATCGGCTTTCTCTTAGAGATTGCTGGTATTGAAGAAGGAGACCCTCTCCCTAGTCTCCGCTCAGGAAAAACCAAAACGCACTATTGAGTCTAGAGCCACGAGATTCATCAAAAGATCTCTTAGGTACACTTGACATTTCATCACTTGTTGTTCAACAATAAGAACAACAGTGGTACGTTATCGAGTCCTAAACAGATCCTAGCAATCTGTCGAGAACATTTATGAGAGGTTCACAATTGTGATCCTCAGTGATTGAATGGAAACTCCTGCCAAATATTCCATATGTAAACAATAGTTATGTAAATAATAGTAAACAATATGTAAACAATAGTTGTTGTACATATGTAATACTAAATCATAAAATCACTTATACTTGTTTTAGTGTTTTATGTGAGAACGTAAGTGTGTTAGAAACTATTAGTTCAAACTATTTACGTATTTTATTTGTTTCGTTAAAATGATTTTACGTTTGTTATCGACAAAACATTAGAAGATCGTAAAATATAAATAAACGTTTTTGCGGCTTATTTGTATTAACAATAACATTATATTATATCTTGCATCGTTAAGAGATCAATTAAGCAGTATAATTACATCTTTATTCTAAGGTTTGTTTTAATTACAGGATTCTCATCAAAGAAACTTGTTACATCTTCAAGGGGATTTAGCAAGCATTGCCAAACAACTTTTTGGGTTAGTAATATGGCGAATGGTACTTCTAGGCTGCAATGCATATATGACCAAACAATCACAACAGTTAACTTCACACTCATGGTTGATATTTTTAAGCAACTCAAGTTAAGTTTATCAAGGGCATTTTAGATTTTTGAGTGTATTACTAATGAAGGGATTTTTAGAATTTCGGCTTACAATATACTCCGTAGTTCAATTATAGAACTTCTTGTAATCCAAATGTAGACTATTTTATTTTCATTGCAATTCTAACATCAAAAACAAACTTAAGAATGAAGTCGTACAATTATATAATCAAACATACCTGTCTCCCAGCTGGAGTTTTACCCTCACAATATACAAACTTTCCGATCACAGTAACATGAACATTATGTAATGCATTTGTGACGCTAGTTCTGTGAAATTAAAAAAGAAATATGTCATAGGGGGAGGCTTCGCCTCGTCATTACATATGGCCATGCGATGGTTTAAACATTTAGAATGGCAATGATCAGAACCATGAACGGCGAGAAATCAAATTATTAAGATCAACAACACCAATATAATATAATAAAGCAACTACTACAACAATTTCCATAGCTGTAGACGACTCTAATTTAGTTTTTGCAACTTCTAGTGTGCAAATTTTCTACATCTGATTATTCGGCATTGAAAGTAATAGATGTGAAGGGTGGAAGAGTGGCCAATGATTCCGGGAGTATAGGAGCCCACTTGATTCAAAGCTAAATTAGTACATTTTTTTATTTTTATTTTTTTTATAAATAGTAAAAAGCAATAAGTTAAAATTTTACAATATTAATAGATATATACCTTATTATAACATGAATAAAAGTCAATGCAACCTAAGATAGTAATGTCCATTCCTGCATAAATGATAAGTTAGTCATTAGAATATCAGGTTTATTTTAATTTAGGAAGATGTGAAATGCTACATTTGTTTTACCTTGTAAGAACAATTTGAGCAATTTATTTATTTAGTTTTTGTTGAGTGTTGCATATCGCTATGGAATATTGGACTGCATACTCGACAAAGGGGCTCTTGATTTACCTTTACAGTGGTTTCTGTCACCTAAAATAAACACAAACAAACCCTTGACAAAAAATAAATTGCATAAATAAACATAACAGCATAACATATCTATTAGGTTTTACAATTTCATATAAAAAGTTATTTAAGTGATAGCTAAATATAGTAACTAAAAGTACTTTATATAATAGGGGGAATTTCATATATCCTCACATACACACATATATTTACATATTTCCCAAAACACAAGTTTTTTATGCATGATATACAAGCCTGTTAAAGCACTGTTTGAATAAACTAAGAAGCGTGGCAGCTGGATTCGAACCCGGGTCTAGTGACTGAAAACACAACGAGCCAACCACTCGACTATGCGTCCAGTGGTGAAAGAACACTCAACTATATTTTTTTTAACATGTTTTTTTCGAATTCATACATTTACTTACGTTTTTATCCGTTTTTTATGTTTTTGTACGTTTTATCAGTTTTTGTACGTTTTAATCCAATTTTTGTACGTTTTATCCGGTTTTTGTCCATTGTAACCATTTTTATACGTTTTTATTCCCTTTTGTACATTTTTATCTGTTTTTATCATTTTTTAATACGTTTTTATCCGTTTTTTTTACATTTTATCCGTTTTTTAACCTTTTTATCCGTTCTTTACGTTACTTATCCGTTCTTTACGTTACTTATCCGTTTTTTTTTATGTTTTAATCCGTTTTTTATACATTTTTATCTGTTATTGTATGTTTATATCCATTTTTTGTATCTTTTTATACGTTTTATTCGTTTTTTACGTTTTTTATCTTTTTTGTATGTTTTTATCCGTTTTCGTAAATTATTATCTGTTTTATCAATTTTTTAAGTTTTTATCCGTTTTTGTACATTTTTATTTGTTTCTGTACCGTTTTTATCCATTTTTGTACGTACAGAAACGGATAAAAACGTACAAAGACGGATAAAATGTACAAAACACGGATAAAAATGTATAAAACAATGTACAAAAATGGATAAAAATGTACAAAAAACAAATAAATACACAAAAAAATGGATAAAACGTACAAAAAACGGATAAAACGTACAAATACGGATAAGAAGGTACAAAACGGTTAAACCGTTAAAAAACATATAAACACGTACAGAAACAGATATAAATATACAAAAACATATAAAAATGTGCAAGAAACGGATAAAACGTACAAAAAAAAAAAAATGGATAAAAACGTAAAAAAATCATATAAAAATGTACAAAAACGTATGAAAATGGATAAAAAAAACTTAAAAAACGGATAAAACTTACAAAAATCGATAAATTAAAACGTACAAAAACAGATAAAAATGTAAAAAACGGATAAAATGTAAAAAAACGGATAAAAACGTACAAAAATGTTTTTTTGTGTGAATGTGAAAAAATAAATACTAAGATGACGCTGAGGTGTCAACTATGTTGCACGGGGACAGATATGGGGATGGAAACGGGTACTTATAAACGCCAAACGGTTACAGCCAAAAACGTTTATGTATTTTATATAATTTTATATATATATATTTATTAATAAAATAATTAAACGTCAAACATCCAACATGAAATTGTTATCACAAAAATGTCATTAATCAAAGTTTAATATTAGATACAAAAGATTTGTCAACCATGAAAATGTCACTAAAAAAACCACGTAGTAATAACAAATTAACTAGACGGTATTCCCAGAGAAACTCATTCTTCAAGAAACGATTTGGGTGAGAAGCAGAGAAGATAGAGCGACAGAGGGAGGACAGAGCGTGAGAGTGAAAGATTGATCATAGAAGTATATAATAGTTGCCATCATTTTAATATTGGGAAAAAAAGTTAATGTTTAAAATTGACTCCTAAACGATTGGGTCTTCAATTGAGCTTAAATATACGTTTATAATAGTAGAAATGCTTTTGAATGGCCCCAGAAATGTTCCAATATGTTTCCTGCCCAACACCAGACGTTTTCAAATGACGTGAAACGTTTCTTACTTTCCAAAAACGTTTTTGAGGCGTTTCTAGATGTTCGTGTTTTCAAAACGCTTCAGGTACGAAAGACGTCACTCCGACGGAGTTTCCGTGCAATATAGGGTATCAAAACGACTCGAACGATATGATCGTATGGTCTTCTGGAAAAACTTGATATATAGTTGTTTACAGAAAACAATATAAAAGCATGTCATGCTGTATAAATAATAGACACATGTCCATTCCCGAATTAAAATATCGTATTTATAGATTAATTTGTCCAATCCAATATTCCCATGTGCCGGGTTGTTAAAAATAAAATGGTTCTGGAAAAAAGTTTGAATGTGAAAGTAAGAGCTGGAGGTACGGTGGTGCCAAACTTGGTGCCAACGAGTTTGGCGCGACGCCAAGTTTGGCGCACCGTTACCTCTGTCGCGCCAAGAGGCCTCGCGCCAAAACTAACAGTTTTTTTTTTTTTTTTTTTTTTAAAAAAAAAAAAATAGCCGTTGCATTTAAAACCAAACGGCTAGTTTTGGGTTTTTTTGATTTTTTGACCTCTTTTTTACCACTTTTACCCACTTTCAAATCCTATATAAACCTTATCACTTATACCACTTCACACACACTTCAAATACATCTCAACTTCAATATTTTTTCAAGAAAATGAATCCCAACAACACCCCTTGGATCAATCGAATGCTTAACGATCCATCGAACCAAATGATCGGTTCGACTTCGAATCCGAATCCGGACACCCACAGTCACTACTTTCCTTCGTTTTCTCAACAAAACTCATACGTCAATCCCGACGAATACGCTTTGTTTTCTCAATGGAAAATGCAACAAAAACAACAACAAAACGAATCACAACCAAGATCGTCCCACCAATCGTTCCACCTTCTTGACGAAGACGAATCCGAAGAGGACGCGGTCATCCCGACCCCCACGTCCAAAAAAACAAAAATGAAGGAACCGGCGAAGGCAAATAAAACGAAAAAAAAGCAACCAACAACCGAAGAGGAAGCCGAGACCCACCAACGATCGCGTAACGCATGGACCGACGAAGAAGAACTACTTTTGGCGCAAACTTACATTCAAGTATCCGAGGATCCAAAAGTCGGTGCGGATCAAGGTAATGAAACGTTTTGGTATAAAGTTTTGGAAGCTTACAACAAGGAAGCAAAAAAACAAAAGTTTGTAACTCGTACCAAGAACATGCTTACCGGAAAGTGGACTCCGATGAATCGTTGTGTCGGGAAGTTTAATTCGATTGTGAATGAAACGGCTGTTATGAGTGGGGAGAACGATATGGATTTCATGGAACGTTGCCACACTTTGTACAAACAATATCATGGCGATTTTAAACATTCGTCGGCTTGGAAGTTTTTGAAGGACAAGCATAAGTGGAAAAATCCGGACTCAACAAATGCAAGACGTAATCGTCTTCGGGTTACGGAAGAGGATCCCGAGCATTTTGGACCCGACGCATTGCCAAGGCCGGACGGGGTGTACCGGATCGCAAAGAGCCAACGTTCGTCTAACTCGACCGCAAGTTCCGGTTCAAACCCGGAAATGTTTTCACAAATGATGGAAAAACAATACGAGTTGGAGCGAAAAATGAAGCAAGATGTTCTTGAGCGGGAGTCTCGAGCGAGGGTCGATTTAATCGAAACTCAAAGGATAGCCGAAGATATGCGGGTGCTATCTATGGACACAAGCACGCTCGATCCGATGAACGCGTCAATCGTGAGGGCCCAACAAGCACGGATCCGGGCAAAATATCAACAAGAATAATTATGTTATGTTTTTTTAAGTTTATTGTTTTTTTTATTTCTTGTAATGTTTTTTTTTTATGAATAAAGTAATTTTAGGATATATTGTTTTTAAATTTTATAAAAAAATAAAAAATAAAAAATTGAGTTTGGCACCAGAAATTCTGGTGCCAACGGATACCCCAGAAATGTGGTGCCAAACAGTTTCTGGTGCCAAACTCAAAAACTGCTGACGTGGCAGTTTGGCACGAGCTTGGCACCACACTTTTTCATCAATTTAAGAAGTTTATTTCGTTCAAATGAATACAGGCTACTGTTTTTGACTTATGAAATTTGGAATTCTAAAATAAAATTGATAATGTTCTTCAATCCATATGACATCTATTATGGTTCTGTTTGGCGTAGGGTTTCTAAAGATTTATAAAAGCTTGAGCTTTTAAAATAAGCTATTTTATAAAATAATAAATTTTATTTGTCACATAAGTTTATAGAAGCTTTTATAAATTATATGCCTCCATAAATCAAAGCCACTTGAAATGAATTTATAAAGGCATATAATTAGTCAAATTATTTAAAAAGTAAACTGCAAAAAATGTCCCTAAACATTTCGATTTTTGCGAGAAATGTCCCTAACATTTCATTTTTATGCGAGTTTTGCCCTTGAACCGTTACTGTGGTTGCAAATTCACGTTTTATGCTAACGCTCGTTAGCTGTTTCCGTTAGTGGTCGTGTGAAATAACTATTTTACTCTCATTTTCTTCAATAATCTCACTCCACCCCTTTGCCTTCTTTCCCACAACTATGCAAAATAACTTATTCACCCTCCAATCCTTGAGGAACAAAATTTGCGATAAAACTTTCATATCAAACTGCATCATTTTGGGCTGTTTGTTCACCTAATAACTGACACAATCATAAACACATTGTTTATTCGTCTAATACATACAAACATAAACCCTGATTTTTTTTAACATGGATGGTGGTCATACTGGAAGCGGGAATGGGGTTATGGTAAATAAAAACAAAGAGAGAGGGAGGCCTAGAAAATACGGTCCGCTACTTGCGCCTTCGGTTGCATCCCCTAACCCGAGTACACCCACGTCACAACAGAAAATGGGAAGCCCTGTTGGTAGTGGAAGAATGCAACGGGTATTGGATGTTGGTTAGTTTATGTTGTTTAGTTCCTTTATGTGTTTAAAATTGGCTTAGTTTGATTTTGGTAATTGTAGCATATGTTGGAAGTATTCATAGGCTAGTATTGACTGTGAGTGTTGCCAAAAAGTGGGTGTTCGGTGTGTGTAAATGCTTGTTCAGTGTTTGTTGGTAATGCACTGGTTATGCTTGTTCAGTGTTGCCTTCATGTAGTTTTGATTGTCAGTGAGGCTAGTATTGACTGTGAGTGATGCCAAAAAGTAGTATTAACTGATTTTGTAATTTTTGTATCATAGTACTTTCAAGTCATTTTTGTTGGTAGTGCACTGGTAATCATTGGTTATCTAGTTAATGCCTTCAAGTTCTAGTCTTGTTGAGCATTAAATGAATGGTTAATAGTAGTGTGTAGTTGCATGTGTTAAGTGATCGCATCTAGTTTTGGTGAATGGTTAACAAGTATGGTCTTGTTTCATGTTTCATTCTGTATAAGTGATCATATCTAGTCTTGTTGGCTATCTTTATAGATGACAACAAAAATGTGAATAGCGTTTGTGATGGTATGGAAAACAGGATTGCAAAACTTGAACATGTGGTATATAGGGCAAAAATCCTGAAAGGTTACTTTTTTCAACCTCTTATGATGTAATGTAAATACTATTATTTGATTTTGTATTACAATTTGGGTATCTTAAATAATCTTTGTAGATATCAGATACAAGGTTGGGCTTAAATTGATTTAATGTTTGGCGGATAATAAAGAAGTAAGGTGTATCCTGGGCAATAAATTTAATGATGAATTATTGGATCAGATGAAAGTAAGATATGGGCCATACAAAACCACCACATAGGAAATGTAGATGAATTTCTTGATGAGCAGTTTATGAGGACAGGGATTTAAATGATAGGTAAAAGTATTCAACCTCTTAAAAGGGTATTTGGAAAAGCAAATAAGTCTTATTTATTTCATTTTGACCATCTTTATAGATGGAAAAAGGAAAGGCAAAAGTGACTGCAGAGCTTCTTGATAAGTTGCTTATTAGTAGAAAAAAGGAAACACTAGAAGGTAAATATATTCAAGCTCTTTAAGGGTGTTTGGAAGTGAATATTACAACTTATAAATGTTATTGATTTAAATATTGTTCTTAGAAGTGAATATTACAGCTTGTTTTACAATTTTCCTATTGTTGTATAATCTTTGCAGTTTTGGATTTTGGTACTTTCAGCACTGATTTTGGAAGCTGATGATAAACAGAGGATGGCAAGGCCAGATGAGGGTACCAGTGAGCAGAGGAAGGCAAGGCCTATGAGTGTAACCAGATGCGTCCTTGGCCTAAGAGCAAAGTTGAAAGAACCAGCTCCCAAAAGAGGTTTTAAGTGTTGTTCATTTCATTCTGTAACACCCCCAAAATTTGGTACATCGGAAGACTTAATCAAGCTTTTGAGGTGCTACTGGACTGGTACACAACACAAGTTTAGGAAAACAAGATAGCATAAAATGTTCGCAAAGCAATCCCATATTAAGTTATCCGGTTACACTTATTTAAAACATTTAACAGAAAGGCCCAAAAGAAATCATAAGGTAGGTCCACAATTATTATCAAAGTCTAGAATGATCCTCCAACCATGCCCCTTCTGCCAAGCCTCCAAGAAACAAGCAATCCAAGCATCATCTTAATTACCTGAGAAAACATGCTAAAAGGTCAGCTAAAGCTGGTGAGTTCATAGGTTTAATCATAAATTCAGTAGTGGACCTGATAGAGTTTATTTGCTATGTGAGAATAAGACAGATATACAATAAACATTCCAATCACATTCCATCAAAATCCTTCCAATACCACAATCGAGATCTCAGCATGGCCCCAGGCGACTCTAGCCAGGTACCACGGTCATTGCAAAGCCTATCATCAATGCAACCCTGGTCTAGGTCGGAGTAGATATCTATTCTTAGCTAGGTTGCGTAGTTATAGTAAGGGATTGCTATCCTAGTCTAAGTCAACATCTACCACATATCTATCCTTTACAAGTCAACACATAAGCAAATCAAAAAGAGTAAAAGAAGGTCCAAGAGAAATAGTAGCATGCTTTCTCACCCCAATTTAGATAAAACATAGTTAAAAATGGGTTTATGAAACTCACCTCGATCAATCAAAGCACAAATAACCAATAGCAAAAGCAGATAAGCAGCTAACACAGCTCGACAACTACTGACTCAGCAGAACCTATTAATATAGATCCATCTTTAATACATTTTCCAATTTCAATATTTTCTATCCCGAATATATTCCATTTCTTATTTCCTAAAAAAATCTCGTTCTCAATTTAGTTATAAGCGTTTGGTATCATCATGTGAGGTGTTGACTCGATAATACTTTAATGAATGCACTATACTTCTAGCAACGCAACTCATGATAATACAAGGAAACCTCTATGTGATAAGCTTTATAGTTTAATAAGTTTCAAAATAAATCGTTAGAACTTATCGAATTCGTCAACCCTGTAGAAAACTAGAAGGGGGGGGGGGTTGAATAGTTTTACCAATTAAAACTTCGTTTTAAAATATTTAGATCGACTTATGTCAATCCATTTAGATGTGTATGTTGGACATTGATAGATAGATATATAAATGTGTAATGAAAGATAAAGAGTTAGAAGCACATAACCACGACACGAGTATTTATAGTGGTTCGGCTACAAGGACACCTTCCTTGCCCTACTCTACTCCCCGAGTCACCTACTCAAGAGTTCGTAATCACTACACGACACCAACTCCTTATGGCGGAGAAGCCTTCACAACGTCACCTACTCTTTTTCCGGTACTAGGCTAACCACCGGGTTCTTTCACAAAGGAGAACCACACCTACCACAACGTCGCCTACCATTTATCCGGTACTAGGCTAAGTACCGAGTTCCATTACAATGGAGGAACTACTACCCAACACTACATGACACCTAACCACAAAGGAGATCCACTCCTTATTACAACACCATCAAGGATATCAATATCCTTGGAAACAAACTATCACTATTTGTATAACGATGCACCTCATCGATTATACGACCTTGGCATCCTTCACTAGTGCCACTTGATTTGACTCCTAGGCATCTTTCACTAATGCCTTTGACACGAATGCTTGGCACCTTTCACTAATGCCTTCGTCTTGACTTCTTTAGCATTCTTCACTAATGCTTTTGACACGGACGTTAAGCACTGTTGGGTTTTTGGTTCCTTGAATCATGAATTACTTTAAGTACTGGAACCACGGACAGGTTTGATATAACCACGGACAGAAGAATGTAACCGTTGATAAAGACAACCACGGCTAGTAATAGTGTGTAACCACGGATGATATATTGTAACCACTGCTAGTGTTTTGTATAGTCGGTTTAGTTTATTGTATTAGATAAATATGGTAAAGATATTTATCTTGTAGGTTACGTATTGTATTATGTAAAGGACTCCTTAGTCTATAAAAGGAGGTCCTAGGTTAGATTAGATATACGAAAAAGTTTTATATCTAAGGTCGATACACTTCAAGGTTGCAAAACCCTAATACTGTAAGAGTATTCGTATTAATAAATAATATTGAGGTGTTGAATGTTAACTGTTCTTCTTCTTAAGATTAAGTGTTAAATTCCGCGTAATACTTAATAAGATTTTATTCTAAGTCAGTTTCTATATTAGATCGTTTGCTCAACTGGGATCAACAAGTGGTATCAGAGCTTGTGATCTAGAAACTGTCATCAAGAAGAGGTCAAGTTAAGTTTTGTTCAAGGAAGATAAGATGTCTGACGAAACTCACATGGTAACTGCTTCAAAGGTACCCATGCTCAAGCATGGTGAGTATCAAATCTGGAGAATGCGAATGAGGCAATACATTCGTATGATTGATTATGCTCTCTGGGATGTAGTTGAAAAGGGAGACACTCTTCCTAGGAAGGGTGAGGATGGTCAAGAGATAGCTATTGTTAGTGAAATTGATAAAGCAAAAAGGAAGCTGGAGATCAAAGCTCACACTATTCTCTCCATGGGAATACCCAATGACTATGCTTTGGACTTTGAACAATATGAGTCTGCTAAAGATTTATTGGATGCTCTTGAAACAAGGTTTGCTGGTAATGAAGCCACTAAGAAGTCAAGGATGAATATGCTCAAGCATCAATTTGAAACTTTCACTGCTCTTAGTGGAGAAAAGATTGATGGCACATACAATAGACTTCAAAAACTTATCAGCCAACTAAAGTCAGTTGAATATAAGGTTCTTCAAGAAGATATTAATTTGAAGTTCATTAGGAGTTTATCATCTGAATGGGCTATTCATACAATTGTGTGGAGAAATAAGGTGGACTTTGATAAGATGACTTTGGACAATCTCTTCAACAACTTGAAGATTTATGAGTCTGAGAATAACTTTGCTAATGCATCTTCTGCTAATCAAAACATTGATTTTGTATCCACTAATCACAAGAGCCCACAAGATGTATCCACTGCTGCCTATGGTATAACCACGGCTATTGCAAACAATACCACTGTTAGTGATAATGTCAGTGATGGTGCAATTTGTGCTTTTCTGGCTGATTTAACTACTAGTGTTACTGTGTTGAATCAAGATCTGGATCAAATTGATCCCGATGATCTTGAAGAGATTAATCTTCAATGGCAAATGGCAATGTTGACTCTCCAAGCAAGGAAATTTCTGAGGAGGACTGGAAGACAAGTTAAGTATGATGGTCAAAGGAGAGCTGGGTTCGACAAAAGCAAGATGGAGTGCTTTAACTGCAAGAAGAAAGGGCACTTTGCTAGGGAATGTCGAGCTCCTAAAAGAATTGAAGGCATAAAGAGGACTACAGAAGAGCCTGCTGCTTCTTCAGCTTTGGTTGCTCAAGATGGGATTGGTGATTATGATTGGAGTGATTAGATTGAAGAAGGTCCCAATGCAGCTTTTCTTGCTAGTGAAGCTTCAAAAGAGCATAACTTTGCTTTCAAGGCCTATGCTTCATCTTCTGGTTCAGATTATGAGGTATCTAATGATTCTACCTGTTCTTTTAAATCATGTCATGGATAACTTAGGTTATAGAGTTGGTCTAGAGAGTGTGGAAGAGAGTATGAGGAAAGAAGTAGAAAGACTGACTATGGATAACTTAGGTTATAGAGTTGGTCTAGAGAGTGTGGAAGAGAAGCTTAAATACTGTATTAAATGTGAGTTTGAGTATGTAGATAAGATCAATATATTAGGTGGTGAAATTGATCTTAAGAATAGAGAGATTAAAATGCTTAAAGAGAAACTTGAACTGGCAGAAAGTGCAAAACAAAAGGCCCTAGATGAAAAAGAAAAACATGTTGTTAGGGTAGCTAAAACACAATTTGCTTCTGATATGGTTCATAAATCTATAGAGAGTCATCTAATGAAAAAGGGTTATGGGATAGGATACAACAATATGCCACCACCCACTCTTATGCAACATGCACCACCTGCTAAAGAACTGTCATTTAGTAGTGAATTCAGTTTTAACAAACCTGTTGAAGGAATAAGTAAGACTGAAACACCTAAGATAAGTTCTGATACGTCATCTGATGCTCCCATCATTGAAGATTGGGAATCAGGTTCTGAGGAAAATAGTAAAGTATCAACACAGCCTGAAAAGTTAGAACCTCTTAAGAAAGTTGATACTAGACAAGCTAACCTTGTACCAAGATTTGGAGCTCAAATTACTAAGAAAGTGGTAGAATACAAGGAAGTACCTAGGGAACAAATGAAAAGATATATACCTAGGGGCAATCAGAGAAACTTTAATGGCCTAATATCTAATAGGTTAGGTAATGAGTTTCAATGTGTCAAGAAAGCTTGTTATAATTGTGGTAGTTTTGAGCACTTACAGAGAAATTGTTATAAAAACAGACCACAAGTGTGGAATCATTGGAGGAGGGTAAATCACCAAAACTTTTCAAAGAAAACAAACCCTCATCCTAACAAAAACATGATTCCTAGAGCAGTGTTAATGAGGAATGGGAATACAAAATCAATTGTCACTGCTTCTCCCAAATGGGTTCCAACCACTGCTAAGCAAAGTGTAAACACGGCTAAGCAAAATCAAACCACTGATAAGCCAAAAATCACCACAGATAACAAAGAAGTTTTAAAAATTCCAAAGGTGATAACCGATACAGTGGTTGGAAATCATTTTTATGCTGTTAAGGCCTCAGCTAGTTGGCAATGGAAACCTAAGACCAAGGTTTTACATCATGTCAACTGTGCATCAATGGACCTAAACAAATTTGATTATATTGATGCACAGGGCAGACCCAAGTCAGTATTGGCTTGGGTCCACAAAAGGAACTAATTTGTTTAATTTCATGTGCAGGGTAATCTACAAGATGAGCTAAAAGACAAAGGAGTTTTTGATAGTGGTTGCTCTGGGCACATGACTTGGGATGGGAGCAACCTGGAAGATTTTGAAGGAGGATATGTGGCATTTGGCAATGATCCAAAGGGATGAAAGATACTTGGAAGAGGCACAATCAGAACAGGGAATTTGGACTTTGAAAAAGTCTATTTGGTACAGGGACTTAAGTACAATTTATTCAGTGTTTCTCAAATGTGTGATAAGAAAAACTGGGTACTTTTTGGTGAAAATGAGTGTGTGGTGTTGTCTCCCGAGTTTAAGATGCCTGATGAGAAGTTTATACAACTTAGGGTACCTAGGAAGGAAAATATATATTGTTTTGATCTTAAAGATGTAATTCCTAATAGGTCCTTAACTTGTTTGTTTGCTAAAGCATCCGTGGATGAGTCTAAGTTATGGCATAGAAGATTAGGTCATCTCAATTACAAAACAATCAATAAACTGGTTAAAGGGAACTTAGTGAGAGGGTTACCTTCTAAGGTTTTTGAGTGTAAGGAACTGTGTGTGGCCTGTCAAAAAGGAAAACAACATAGAGCTTCTTGTAAGTCCAAAATTGTCAACACCATTACACAACCACTGTTTATGCTTCATATGGACTTATTTGGACCTACTTTTGTCAAGAGTTTGAACCATAAGCAGTATTGCCTAGTTATCACTGATGATTATAGTAGATTTTCTTGGGTTTACTTTTTGGCTGCTAAGAGTGAAACTAGTGAAGTTCTCAAGAGTTTCATTACTAAGATAGAAAATCTAGTAAATCATAAAGTAAAGATAATCAGATGTGATAATGGAACTGAGTTTAAGAATGCTGTGATGAATCAGTTTTGTGTAGATAAAGGTATAGAAAGACAGTTTAGTGTTGCTAGAACACCACAACAAAATGGTGTAGCTGAAAGGAAAAATAGAACACTAATTGAGGCTGCTAGGACTATGTTGTCAGAGTCTAAGTTACCAACTACCTTTTGGGCTGAAGCTGTAGGCACTGCATGTTATGTGCAGAATAGAAGTAAGGTAGTGAAGCCTCATAACAAGACCCCTATGAGTCTGTTACATGATAGGAAGCCAATGATTGCATTCCTAAAACCTTTTGGGTGTCCTGTTACTATCTTGAATACCATAGACTACCTAGGCAAGTTTCAAGAAAAGCTGATGATGGATACTTTTTAGGCTATTCAACAAATAGTAAAGCCTTTAGAGTATACAATAGGAGGACTAGAATTGTTGAAGAAAATCTACATGTTCAATTCAGTGAAAAGACTCCTAGTGTTGAGACCAAAGGACCAGAATGGCTGTTTAACATTGATATGCTAACCAAATCTATGAATTATGAGCCTATCATTGCAGGAACTTCCACTAATGTTGATGCAGGTACTCAAAAGAATTCTGGTGCAGAAGCAATTTCTAAGGAAGCTGATTCTCCTCAAGAGTTCTATTCGTTTGAAAAGTGGAAAGCTAGTTCTGTCTCACCCATCATTGATAAGCAAGGTCCCACTAATGATGATTTCTTGAATACTGGAGGCAATAGTGATCATCATCAAGATAAGGATGAGTTATTGAAAGATAATTCAGTGTTGGTAGAAGAAATTGAAAAGAAGAAAAAGCAGTCTGCAAGCACGGATAAGCCAAAAATAAGCATGGATAGAGTTAATACAACCCTTTCTACCACTGTCATTACAAGTGACATCCCGGCTGTAAGTACTGATAGTAGTACTTTCTTTGGACCACATGCAAAGCCATTACATGGTGAAGAGGAGTATCCACATGATCCTGATATGCCTGCTTTGATTGAAATTGATACTCCTACTGATGATGAAGACATGGATGATTTCTTCAATGCTGATTTAACAAATTTGGAACATGTCATTCATGAAAGTCCTGTTACCTCAAAAAGGATACACAAGATTCATCCCAAGGAACAAATACTTGGAAACTTGAATACTCCAGTTCAAACAAGAAGCAAGGTTAAGAACACTGAACCCTTTCCTGAACATGGGTTCTTTGCAAGATCACTTCACAAAAGAAACAGTCATAAAGATCTGCAAAATTGCCTGTTTGCTTGTTTTCTGTCTCAAAAGGAGCCCAAGAGAGTTGAAGAAGCATTATCTGAAGAAGGATGGGTAGAATCAATGCAAGAGGAGCTTCTTCAGTTCAAACTTCAAGAGGTTTGGACATTGGTAGAACTTCCAAATGGTAAGAGGGCAATTGGGACAAAATGGGTGTTCAGAAACAAAAGGGATGAAAGAGGTATTGTTGTGAGGAACAAGTCAAGGTTGGTTGCTCAAGGATACACACAAACTGAAGGCTTGGATTATGATGAAGTGTTTGCTCCAGTTGCAAGAATTGAGGCTATTAGATTGTTTTTAGCTTATGCTTCATTCAAAAATTTTGTTGTGTATCAAATGGATGTTAAAAGTGCATTTTTGTATGGCACAATTGATGAGGAGGTTTATGTTTGTCAGCCTCCTGTTTTGAAGATCCGATCATCCGACAAGGTCTACAGGGTGAGGAAGGCTATGTATGGTTTGCATCAAGCTCCTAGGGCATGGTATGAGTGCCTGTCCACTTATTTGATGGACAATGGGTTTAAAAGAGGATTGATTGATAAAACTTTGTTCATAAGGAAGCACAAAGATGATATTTTATTGGTTCAAGTTTATGTAGATGACATCATCTTTGGCTCAACCAATAAAGAGCTATGCAAAGATTTTGAGAAGCTTATGCATGATAAGTTTCAGATGAGTTCTATGGGAGAACTCACTTTCTTTTTGGGGCTACAGGTTCAACAAAGGACTGATGGTATCTTCATTAGTCAAGATAAGTATGTAGCAGATGTTTTGAAGAAGTTTGGGTTTCAGGATGTGAAGAGTGCTAGTTCACCAATAGAGACTTAAAACCATGGCTACCTGATGATGGAAGTACCAGAGTTGATCAGAAGTTGTACAGGTCCATGATTGGATCTTTGATGTATCTCACTGCATCTAGGCCAGATATTATGTTCTCAGTATATGTGTATGCAAGATTCCAAGTCACACCCAATTCCTCACACATGAATGCTGTAAAGAGGATCTTTAGGTATCTTAAAGGTCATCCTAAATTGGGCCTTTGGTACTCAAAGGATTCTCCTTTTGATTTGGTGGCCTACACAGATAGTGACTATGCTGGTGCTAGTTTGGATAGGAAGTCTACCACTGGAGGATGTCAGTTTTTGGGAAGCAGACTTATTTCATGGCAGTGTAAAAAGCAAACTATTGTGGCAAATTCTACAACTGAAGCTGAATATGTGGCTGCTGCTAGTTGCTGTGGTCAAGTTCTTTGGATT
Source organism: Chrysanthemum makinoi (assembly GCA_910596185.1). Lineage (NCBI taxonomy): Eukaryota > Viridiplantae > Streptophyta > Magnoliopsida > Asterales > Asteraceae > Chrysanthemum > Chrysanthemum makinoi. The sequence continues at coordinate 197,427,468 of OU343223.1, read as the reverse complement.
CAGAATCAATTGCTGGATTTTGGGTACAATTTTATGCATACTAAGATTTACATTGATAATAACAGTACAATATGCATCATTAAAAATCCTGTTTTACATTCTAGAACTAAACATATTGAGATGAGACATCATTTTATTAGAGATTGTAATGAGAAAAGGTTGATTCAAATGGTAAAAATCCATACTGATTTCAATGTTGCTGATCTTCTCACCAAAGCTTTTGATGTGGGGAGGTTTCAGTATCTTGTTGTTAGTATTGGAATGATTAATCTCTAAATTCTCAAATTGTTTTGTACCAGTTTGTATAAGTATTGAACTGTTATTATGAAATCTTAGTTTTGCTATTTTTGTTTCTAACCACTGATAGTTTGTTTCTAACCACTGATAGTTTGGTTCAAACCACTGCTAGTTGTCCTGTTTTTCCACTAACACTTTTGCAGATACAAGAAAGATCATTATAGAAGCTAAAGAAGTACTGAAGTTAATTGTTCATTCATTCAACAAAATAGTTTACAGCTTACAGCTTACAATGCAACTTCAAGTGCAAATTAAAAGACTACTTCTATACATGATTTCCTATTACTATACTTGCTCACATAGTTCCTTCCAGTTGCTGGATATGCATTTGTCATATGCATGACCAGTACGACGAAGAAGCTAAGGATCAAAATAGGAAGGATGGATTGATGAAAACGAAGATGATGACGATGACCACAGTAGATGAAGCACAAAGGACATAGTCATATCATACTTGCATCTAATGGTTTCACCAAAAAGCATCATTCCATTTTCCTTTTTCCCTTCCCCCTTACGATATGTGAAGAAGCACCACAACCTGGTGCTGGTAGACCAAGAACCACCTCTCTGTTGTTTGGGAGTGGTGGGTTTCTTGCTCGTGGTCTTGTTTGGGGTTGGGATGATGAAGGTTGGGGGTTTGAAGTTCTCTTCTTTGAGGAGTCATCAGAGTCCTCAGATGCATCACTTGGATTCACCTCACTATCATCTTCTGATGATGGAAGAAATGGGGATTTTCTTGGTCTTGTTTCTTGTGGAGGGAGGTAAAACTGCCATGGGTTAGTGTCTTCTTTTGATGATGATGAGGATGAGGAGGATGTTAGGTCAACAACTTCTGGGTTATTCCAACTAGGGTTCCACATGGTGATTGGAGTTGATTGTGGATTTTGGAGTAATTAGGGTTTTGATTTTGATTGGTGTGTGCGTTATATGAGTTTTGGGTTCCTTATATAAGCAGAGTAATGGGCTTTGGAAGTAAATGAGGGGCAGGTTAAATGTGGTTGAGGAGTTAATGAGATTCTTGGGTATTGGACTGATATTAATCCATAAAGTTGACCATATTGACTTACTTGTTCTAACTGCGGATAGGTCATTTGGATCCCCTGATGGCTTTTTCTAACCATTGATAACCATAACCTTCTTCTCTGTGTTTGTTTTGTGTTTTTATCTTGCAGGTGTGAAGGATTTGTGTACATAGGAGCTGATGTGTTAGCTGCTTGTGTTTGTTTAAATAAAAAAAATATATATATTTGTGTAATCCTTCATATTTTTGTGAGATCTCCCTTTTAATAACACAGATTTGCTTTCTATAACTATTGGAAGTTTGGTTGAAGTGCTACTTTCTATCCACGGATGGTTTGTGTCTAAACGCTGATAACTGTTCTGCAACCGCGGATAGCATTTCATTAGAGTTGGATACTACAGGGGCTGCTTGGTAACTTTTGCAAACGTATATTATTTCCCCCAAATCACGGATGGATCATTTATTTGATCTTCAAATCACTTCTATTGGCACTCTCACTAACCCTAATCACCTATCTTTGCATAATTCACAAAACCCACATCATAACCATCATTCATCACAATGGCTGAAAAGTATTCCACTTCACATAACCTTGTTGCTATTCTCACAAAGAATGATCGATCTGAAGGGTTTCATCAAATGATTGATTTCCTTGTTCACAGTCCTATTCACTATGCCTTAACTGTTACACCAACCATTTTTAAAGCTTACATACATCAGTTCTGGAGGAATGCTAAGCTTGAAAAGGTTGATGGAGTAGAAGTGTTTCGCACTGTTGTGGATGAGAATGCTATTTCTGTTTCTGAGGAGATCATTAGGGATGTTTTAAAGTTTGATGATGCTGATGGTGTTGATAATCTTTCAGATGTTGAGATTGTGGCTGGTTTGGAAATATTAGGTTATACCCACAGAGGTGATAAGGTACAGTATTTTAAGAGTTTGTTTTCAAAACAATGGAAGTTTCTTATTCACACCTTATTGATGTGTATGAGTAATAAGACCACAGGATTTAATGACTTTCCTTCCAAAATTACTACTGCTATTATTTGTTTGTCTGATGGAAGAAAGTTCAATTGGTCTAAGATGATCTATGAGGGGCTAGTTCAAAACATTAGGAAAAAGGGTAAATACTATTTGTATCCTAGGTTTGTTCAGTTGATTATGGAAAGTCAAATAGAGGAACCTGTTGAGCAAAATCAGGAGTATGAAGTAAATCATATGCTTTCTAAGGTTTTTGCACATATGAGGAATCAGCCACAAAATGTACACATTATAGATGTTCCTTTATTTCCTCATATGCTTACTTTGCCCACTGATCATGAGTTTGATGAGGATTATGCACCAACTGAAACCACTGCTGATGCATCTCTAATCCCTGATAGAATACCTGTAAACGCTGATAGTGTATTGCAATCCGCTTCTAGTCAACTTTCAACCACTGATACACCTATTGTTTTCACTAGGAGATTGAAGGGCACTGAGCTCCCTCAGGCTAGTGCTAGTGGTGTTGCTCATGAGGCTGTCACAGGTGGTGAAGGTGACATGATTGGAAGGGCTTCTACTACTGATACATGCTTAGATGCTGGTCAGGATAGTGGAAACATAAATAAGACCCAACCTTTGGCAACTCCTAATTTGGAGAGTTCCTTGGAACTCAACACAGGTGGAGGAATCCCTAGCCACTTGGCTAATACAGGGTGCATAGATGTTCAGGCTCGGTCTGATGCTATGTTTTCTATATCTAAGGATTCAGCTCTCGGAGCAGTTAACACAGCTCGAAGTGATGAGGATAGGTTGGAACCTGAACATGACTTGACGGATTCTGAGTTTGTACATGATGACTTTTCCAATGAACCACCTCTCGGACCAGTTCACACAGGTCGAAGTAGGGAGGATATTCTTGAACGCTTAAATGAATTGACGGCTAAATGTACTAAAATGGAGGAGACAATTTCGGGTCTACAGGAGTTGGTTGTGTTTCAAGGTAAGGATATTAGGAGATTGAAGCACAGGGTTTTGGTTTTGGAGAAGATGAAAAGGCCTGGGATTGCTGCTTTCAGGAAGCTACGGAGACAGAAAAAGAAGGTGGACTCCTCTCCAGCTCTGAATATGGAGGCTGTATCCAAACAGGGGAGGAATGAAGGCAAGAATTCAGGGGAGACTGTTAATGTATCAATGGAAGAAGATGTTGATAGTGGAGATCAAACATTTTTGGTATCTGATAAAGATGGGAATGAGGCAGTTCTTGAAAATGTGAAGAAAGTTGTAGAAGATGTAGTACAGAACACAAACACTGATGGTATGTCTGAAACCACGGTTAGTACTCTTCTAACCACTGCTGCAGTATCAGACATGGCAACTATAACCACTACAACTATACCCACTACTATCATAACCACTTCCACTGTTGTGACAACTATCTCTGTATCACCACCTAAGTCTAAAGAAGTTGAGAAAGAAGCTGCTAGTACATTGATAAATCTAAGCAAAACTTCATCTATTTCTACACCTATCATTGTACCTGTTTTATCTGTTCAATCTACTGACACTAAACCCAAATCTAAAGGAAAAAGTTTAGTTATTGGTGAACCTCTGAAGAAGAAAGTGGTTCAATCTGATGTTGGCAAAGGTAAAGGGGTTGCAGTACCAGAGTTGAAGTTTAAATCTAAAGCAGAACAAGAAGCTTATGATGTAGAGTATGTAAAGAATATGGTTGCTGAAGAACAAGAAACTTTAGAGAAAAGAAAGCAGAAAGAAGAGGAAGCTAGTCAGAGAATGTTAGCTATATGGTATGAATCACAAAACTTTCTTGAAGCTTCTCAACAAATACATGATGAATATACTGCACAAGAATGGAATTTATTGGATGATAAGGAAAAAGCTAGGCTTTTGGGTGAATGGGCAAGGAAGGTTGGTAAAGAAAGGAAGCAAGTTATAAGAAAGAAACCTCTTTCAATGGCACAGATGAGGAATGTACTAATGAAAATTATTAAGAATTCAGGCATTCACATTTCTGAAAATCTTAGTAAATGTTCATTTGAAATAATTCTTGAGATTTATGAAAGATGTATGAAGATTAATCATGATGATTTCTGTCCAATGAAATCTGAGAAGGATGAAGAGTGGATTAAGAAGCATGATGAGTGGATGCAAAGTAAAAGAAAGAGAAAATCTGAGATTCAAGAGACATCTGATTCTAAAAGATTGAAAGAAGTTGCAGATGTTAATCAAATTGTTTCTTATAAGTTTTACCTTAATGATGGAAGTGAAGGAGTTTGGAAAATTCAAAGACTCAACAATGAAGTTTATGAGTATAATAAATTTTCACAAATGCTTCAGTATTTTGAAAGAGATGATTTGATGAATCTTTGGATACTTTACAAGAATAAGTTTGGTGAAGTACATCCAAATGATTATCATGAGAGACTGGTCTATTATAATTTGAAGATTTTATTTGAACCAACTCATGATGGACCTGAGTGGAAAGGACTCTACAATGGTACTATAACAAGATGGTTTTTATATCAAACTTGTGGAGTTCATGTTTTAACTGTTTCTGGAAAAGTTATTCACATGCTTGTATAAGGTGATTATCCTTAGTTGAATAAGTATCCAGGAATTATTGCTCAGATGTTGAAACCTTGTATTATCAAGATGATGTTACCCTATGATGGTCAAGCCTATGATTTATTGAAGAAATATGAGACAATTCTTAAATCTCATAAGTGTTTGGCTACATCCTCTATTTCAGATGTTTTGAGCTTAAAGGAAACTTGAGAATTCTGTTGGAATGTATCAAGTTTAGGGGAGGATTGTTGGGTTTTTGGTTCCTTGAATCATGAATTACTTTAAGTACTGGAACCACGGACAGGTTTGATATAACCACGGACAGAAGAATGTAACCGCTGATAAAGACAACCACGGCTAGTAGTAGTGTGTAACCACGGATGATATATTGTAACCACTGCTAGTGTTTTGTATAGTCGGTTTAGTTTATTGTATTAGATAAATATGGTAAAGATATTTATCTTGTAGGTTACGTATTGTATTATGTAAAGGACTCCTTAGTCTATAAAAGGAGGTCCTAGGTTAGATTAGATATACGAAAAAGTTTTATATCTAAGGTCGATACACTTCAAGGTTGCAAAACCCTAATACTGTAAGAGTATTCGTATTAATAAATAATATTGAGGTGTTGAATGTTAACTGTTCTTCTTCTTAAGATTAAGTGTTAAATTCCGCGTAATACTTAATAAGCTTTTATTCTAAGTCAGTTTCTATATTAGATCGTTTGCTCAACTGGGATCAACAAGCACCTTTCACTAATGCTTTCGTCTTGACTCTTTCGGCATCCTTCACTAATGCCTTGGACACAACACTTCTATAGAGGAAGCAAGAAGTATCAAAAAGAGAACCTTAGTAGTCTTGATGATGACGAAGTATGGCAACTCATGGACTTGAGCTTGCTCGACTTCAAGAGGTGGTGATCTCGCCTTTAAGAGGAACCTAGAGAATCACACAAAAAACAAAAGACAAACTACATAGAAAGATCCCTTAGGATCTGTGGTTAGAAGGTTACAATACTTGGGGAAAGTATGTGTGGGAGTGGCAACCCAAAAGGAAGAAATGGCTCACTTATTTATAGAAGAAAAATATATACTGTTCCACGGATCCCACGGATCCCTCACTTGAGGGATCCGTCCAGTGTATTACTGGGGATCCGTGGGACGCTCCCTTTTGCCCATGGGTTTTGGGGCATGGGTCATGGGTCATGGGTTATGGATCATGGGTATCCAAGTAGATACAATGTATCTATAAGATGCAATGCATCTAGTCCATGGTACATGGATTAAAACTATGGGCCATGGATTAAAACCATGGGTCATGGATATTATCCATATATGACTTATGCATGATGTCATGCAATGGGTTATGAGTCAAGCTCCATGGGTATGGGTTATGGACTTTGGGTTGTACCTAACTACATTCAATGTATTTGGTCAATGGGTCAAATACTTAAGTTTCTACCTAATTGTATTACCTATTATACTACATACTAGTTATGTATATTGTTGATACAAAAGTTGGGCTTTCCTTATTTGGACTCCGGTTCTCATATCAATTAGATCTTGATGCTTGAGACCTGCGCACTAAGTAAACAGAAAACACCGTTAGGCTTATCGTGGGATTGTCTCCCACGATTATCCTCTGGCGTGAGAGTAAGTAATCGGTTTTTAGGGTTTAGTAGAGAGTTAGGGTTTAGATCGTACCTCTCATGAGGGTCGAGATGCCCTTTATATATACACGAAATCCTTGTTGGTTTCGTGTTCTACAACCTTCGGCGTATCCCGCCTAAGTCGGTTGGCTAATGCATATCCCATAAATAAGAGATATCAAATATCAAGTCCATAAATAACTTTGGGTTTGGGCCTTCGTGAGCCCAAACTGTCGCTGTGCTAGCCCACTCGTACTGGGCTCGAGTGTTAGTAGCGTCCATTGGTCGGGTTCATGACCCGAATACGGACTATACGTCATCATATATATTTGCCCAATATGTAAACACTAGTTGTTGTACATATGTATTACTAAATCATAAAATCACTTATACTTGTTTTAGTGTTTTATGTGAAAACGTAAGTGTGTTAGAAAGTTATTGGCTCAAACCATTTACGTATTTTATTTGTTTCGTTAAAATGATTTTACGTTTGTTATCGACAAAACATTAGAAGATCGTAAAATATAAATAAACGTTTTTACGGCTTATTTGTATTAACAATCTCCCCCTTTTTGTTGATGACAAAACATAAAATTATTTTAAGGAAAAACTAAAATTCGTAAAAGTTCGAATTGGAGTTTTTACTCTCTTCTCCCCTTTTTTGTCGAAACAAGAAGAGCGTCGAAAATAAACTAACATAATTTTTTAAGAAAAACATGTAAAGAAAAAAAATATAGAGAGCAAGTGACGGGAAGAGTTCTCGTCTTAACTCCCCCTTGACGAGTCCAGCCGTTTGTGAGGGAGTCAATTAAATAAAAACTACTAAGCTAATGCATTGCAACTATGTTTGCAAATGGTTTCGTCTTAGTGACGATAATGCTCCCCCTTGATGATTGCAACTTTGCAAAGGGACGTCATGAAATGTAATTAAAATGAGGATTATATTGCAAATGATTTTGCAATGTATTGTTTGACACAAAGCTCCCCTAGCTTAGGGTGTCAAGGTCTTCATGTGTATTTTGAAAATCTACAAAACAAAGGTTAGAAAACAAGTATATAATGCATAATTTCTTGCAAATAAGACTCAAGTTAGTAGAAAATTGGTCTTCTGTTGCACGGATCCCACGGTTCCCTCCTTGGAGGGATCCGTCTAGGCAAATATCAGGGATCCGTCTATCTGATGACAGATTTCAGCAATGGTGATGTACCAAACAATGTTAACATCAAAGTGAGATATGTATTCAAGAAACAAACATATACTCAAAGCAATATGGCAAATAAACTATCATTCAATAAAACATAAGAGATAATCAACAAATCTCTAAAACTAAGAGAATGATTTAGCCATGTGAAACATATTCTACTAATACTAATAAGTGACCAAAACTTAAGAAGCAACAATGTGCTTGAGTCTAAGGATGAGTAGACTTGTTGATTTAGTCCAATCTTTCAAGAAGATGATTAAACATGAAATGCAACTCATTTCGTACTTCTTGAACAAGTCCTTGGGTGATTAGACAATTAGAGCAATTATTGTCTTGATTAGGAACCGGAGGAGATTGCATGTTTAGAGGAGGCTCTACAAATGTTGGTGGGGTTTCATTGAGAAATTTAGGATGAGGTTCTACTAAAAATGAAGGTGGTGGTAATGGAAATTCCTCCATATGATCAAGTCCTTGGTGGTTCCTTGTTTCCAATGATGGACTAGTTGGTGTTGAAGGTGGTTCCCTATTTAACGAGAAAGTTGGTGAATGGGAAGTTCTTGGTGGTGAATGCTCTAATGAATAGAGATTTGGGTGAGAGAGAGGCTCGGTGAAAGGGTGTAGTCTATGCTCTATAAATGAAGGCTTAGATGGTTTGCTAGAACTAGGTACGTTTAGTTTAGAGCTTGATGAACCCTTTTCTAGCCCAAAAGGTCTAAGGCTAATTCTTGCGGTTCTCTTAGCAATTGTTGATCGGGTTTGGTGAGGTGGGATGATTCAATGGATGAAATCTCATGAATCATATGACCATTCCTTTTGGATAAGCCTTTGGTTGAAGAGTTGTTGCTAAGTGCTTTAGTCATAGTGATAGTGAGGATGCAATATGAGCTTCTAACTACTGATTTTTGGAATTGGGTAGGAATGATGACTTAACCTCAAGAGTGTTTGGTTTATAAAGGATGAATTTGAATTAGGGAATTAAATTCATGACCACTAAGGGGATTAGGCATGCACTAAGGCCAACTAAGATGTTGTTCAGCTCTAAGAAGTCATTAAATGGTAAATAAAGGTGTTTAGATTACCAAAGGTGGCTTAAATTTGAAGGAAAAGCTGATTAAAGCCTTTTTGTAGACACGGATCCCACGGATCCCTCTCACTAGGGATCCGTCTGGTTATAAACCAGATATCCGTCTGTCAGACAGATATGTGATGAAATGATTATGCTTTTTGTAAGGTCTAGTACCTATGCATCTTGAGGATTTGACTTTCCTTAAATGTCTTGAGTGGTGGATGTCTTAAATGCACAACCATAAAGAGTGAGGATACTTAATGATGGTTTTTGGGTAGGAAAGTCGACTTTAGAGAGTCTAACTAAGTGCTTGAGGAGGATACCATTTGATTTGAAATGGAAAAATGATGGCAATTAGTCCTAGAAATCAGATAATGGCTCAAGAGAAATTTGAGAAAATCCTAAAAAATAAAAAAAAAAATGAAAAACTAGTTTCAAGCCTATTTTGAGTTAAGAGTGACTAAAATCAATTTGCTAAAATTGATAGAAATATCAAACTAAGTGTTTTGAGATGTGAGGAATAATGTGTGAGCATTGGAGCGGAAATGTGGCGGATATTGGTGAGTTTGATAAATCAAAGGCACTTTGAATCTGATCCTAAGTTACCTACGGGTAAGTGTGAGACCTATTATGCTTGAGGAAGCCTTAAGTGGTATTAAAGAATCATGTTTTAGCCAACATGATGTGATTAAGGGGATAACTTGGATGTATAGTGATATGTATCTGATATCTGTCTTCCCGGATCCCACGGTTCCCTCTTGGGAGGGATCCGGCTAGTTGTAATTCTGGGATCCGGCTACTGCAGATCAGAAGTCTTTTAGCAAATGTGCAATTCTTGCACTCTTAGCAAATGCTTCTCCTAGTTATTTCTACAATGATTAAATGCAAGAACACAACAAGTATAACGCATAGCGAGTGTGGGGGAAATAAAGGTAGCCAAAGATGAGTGACGACGACTACTTGAATGATTTCGAGATGTCGTAAAATCTCATCCTACTCGTTCCTAAGTTAAATTGTTCAAAGCCAAGTTATGAAAATTCCTACATACTACATCATACTCTACATAAGTATTGTAAAGATGTTACAAACCATTGTTTCAAATTGTTTTCACAAATTAAGGTACTATGACCTTACCTTACTTCCCATCTCCTTCCATATCACTCCCCGTCTTCATCCTCCCCTCCATTCTTCATCTCACCATCTCTACTTCTTTTTCTTCAAGAAGTTGGCGAAGCACTTGAAGATCCCTTTGGTTTGTTGCCATTCTTGTGATGGGCTAGGAATGTCCGGCAATTGATTGATGTAATCCAAAGGGTCGAGATCGGTGTTGCCGAGGGGGTTGCTACTTCCTTCTCCTTCTCTTTGTCTCTCCCGTTCATCCGATGAATCCGTTGGTGGGTGAGGTCTTTTCCCATCCACCATAAACCTTGTAGTTCTTCCCTCGTCAATGACACCATAACTTTGTTGCAAAAGCTATGATCAAAGGAGTACGGAGAAGGATCTAAAGCAAAGATGAATTTTGCAAGACGGGATAGGAGCATTGCATATGGGAGCACCATTTTGTCCATGCCTTTGACGCTCACCAATCTCTTAATCATGTAATATGCAAGGTTGAAGCGAGTCTCGGTCACAAGTCAATAGATCATGAAACTTAAGCACGCATTACGGTGATCCTTGTTCCCTCCCAAGGAAAGCACATTCTCCCTTACCACCACTTCCTATTTCCTATACAAAGCGTACATCTCAGAGAGCTCCATTTGGAATGGATCCCTATAGATCACTTTGGAATTTCTAGTGACCCTCGATGGGGATGCTCTTTGCATGAACACGATATCCCTTACCATGGTTGCTTCCGGGATTCTCATGTGGTAGAATTCATGATGATCAACCATATCGTGTAGCTCCGCCAAAGACCATTCATTGGAAAACATGCAAACTCCTTGATATGGAACGTGTAGTATTCTTCCAAATTCTACAAGCAAAAGAGTGGGCTCATGTTCATTTATGATGAAGACAATTGAGATGGTCCCGTTCTCATTCCTAACTATTCTCATTGTTTTGTAGAATTCGAGCACGAACACCGGGCAAATTTTCTCGTTTATGTCCAAAAGACAATCAAAGCCAATTGTTTCAAAAACTTGTCGGATGTCGGTGTTAGCAAGGAATGATGGTTCTACCACACGACCTTCATGAAAAAGTCTCTTTTCGAGCAACTTGAAAGCTCTCCTATCCTCCGGGCTAAGTCCATCCTTTCGATGGTACATTGGGATGTAGTGGGTGGTATCATGATAGTCTTGTTGTCGGTTACTAGGCATGATTGTTCCTATACAACAAAACCACAATGTGGTGTTAATTGTGAATAGTAGCCTAAAAGATTTGATCACAATTTTGCTCAAATCTTCTTTATTGAATTCAAGAAATGAGTTTAATTTGTATTAACAATGTTAATTCTTTGATTTAGATTATCTTAGAAAACAATGTGGTAACAAATTATGACAAACCCATTTGAACCCAACTCTTAAAAATGAAAAATTGTAATCTTAGGAATCAAGGAATTAAATTAATAATGTAGTGAAGATTATACTTACACAAGAGATTGTTTTGCTTGAAGGAAATGATCAATTTGCTCCTGTGAACAGGAATTGGGTTTTTGTTCGTGAGTCTTTGAAGGGAAAGTGATAGTCGAACTTCCACAGTGATCATTTCTAACTTATGTTGTCTTCTGTTGCACGGATCCCACGTATCCCTCTCATTAGGGATCCGGCTAGTTCAAACTCAGGGATCCGGCATGACAGCAAAAGTTCAGCTCCAGCATTCCTTGATAACTTTGGTTTGGGAGTTCTAAAATGCCTAGAGTTTGATGTTTAAGCTCTAAATCTTGTGGTTTGGGGTTTTGACGGTTTAATACTAATCCTATTTGACGAGGTTCCCTTTTTTATGAATAAGTCATAATTCTTTGGGAGGTTTTTCAAAGATTATGACAAAATCCCATTTTATCATAATATAAGAAATTTCACATGGATACTCATTGACATAGATGAAATGTCAATAGTCCTTTTGTGAGGAATAATGTTCAAGGCTATCGAATAGCCGAGATATCATTATTACATATTTGTAGTGTAGTCTATACAAATCAACGAAGAATACTATTCTTGATGATGATTTTAATATAGATAACTACTATAGTAATTACTAAGAAAGTGTAAGCATACTACTAAGACTTTAATAAAATAAAAGAAGGCCTAAAATTTATTAAGATCAAACCTTTGCTAAATATTCTTTTTAAGAAAAGAAATATTTAGAGAAATTCTTTGTGATCATCTTAGGATCCCCAAATCCATGTGTGAGGAACACTATGCTAAATATTCTTTTTTCGAAAAGAAATATTTAGAGAATTTCTTCATGATCTTCTTGGTATGCCCAAGTCTAAGTATGGAGAATCCTTAACAAGGAAAATATTAGAACGTTCTATCATTGTCCAACATTAAGCACTATGATGATTTTCAAAACATGACTATAAAAAATCCTTCTTTGTAGTTTTCAAACATACACGGATCATATCAAGTTTTTAAAGTACAACATACTCTAAGAAACTTGGTAACGAAGCTCTGATACCAATTGTGGAAAACTAGAAGGGGGGTGAATAGTTTTACCAATTAAAACTTCGTTTTAAAATATTTAGATCGACTTATGTCAATCTATTTAGATGTGTATGTTGGACATTGATAGATAGATATATAAATGTGTAATGAAAGATAAAGAGTAAGAAGCACATAACTACGACACGAGTATTTATAGTGGTTCGGCTACAAGGACACCTTCCTTGCCCTACTCCACTCCCCGAGTCACCTACTCGAGAGTTCGTAATCACTACACGACACCAACTCCTTAAGGCGGAGAAACCTTCACAACGTCCCCTACTCTTTTTCCGGTACTAGGCTAACCACCGGGTTCTTTCACACCAAGGTGAACCACACCTACCACAACGTCGCCAACCTTTAATCTGGTACTAGGCTAAGCACCGAATTCCATTACAATGGAGGAACTATAACCCAACACTACACGACACCTAACCCCAAAGGAGATCCACTCCTTATTAAAACACCATCAAGGATATCAATATCCTTGGAAACAAACTATCACTATTTGTATAACGATGCACCTCATCGATTATACGACCTTTGCATCCATCACTAATGCCACTTGATTTGACTCCTAGGCATCTTTCACTAATGCCCTTGACACGAACGCTTGGCACCTTTCACTAATGCCTTCATCTTGACTTCTTTAGCATTCTTCACTAATGCTTTTGACACGGACGTTAAGCACCTTTCATTAATGCTTTCGTATTGACTTTTTCGGCGTCCTTCACTTATGCCTTGGACACAACACTTCTATAGAGGAAGAAAGAAGTATCAACAAGAGAACCTCAGTAGTCTTGATGATGACGAAGTATGGCAACTCATGGACATGAGCTTGCTCGACGTCAAGAGGTGGTGATCTTGCCTTTAAGAGGAACCTAGAGAATCACACAAAAAACAAAAGATAAACTACATAGAAAGATCCCTTAGGATCTGTGGTTAGAAGGTTACAATACTTGGGGAAAGTATGTGTGGGAGTGGCAACCCAAAAGGAAGAAATGGCTCACTTATTTATAGAAGAAAAACATCTACTGTTCCACGGATCCCTCACTTGAGGGATCCGTCCAGTGTATTACTGGGGATCCGTGGGACGCTCCCTTTTGCCCATGGGTTTTGGGTCATGGGTCATGGGTTATGGATCATGGGTATCCAAGTAGATACAATGTATCTATAAGATGCAATGCATCTAGTCCATGGTTCATGGATTAAAACTATGGGCCATGGATTAAAACCATGGGTCATGGATATTATCCATATATGACTTATGCATGATGTCATGCAATGGGTTATGGGTCAAGCTCCATGGGTATGGGTTATGGACTTTGGGTTGTACCTAACTACATTCAATGTATTTGGTCAATGGGTCAAATACTTAAGTTTCTACCCAATTGTATTACCCATTATACTACATACTAGTTATGTATATATTTGCCCAATATGTAAATACTAGTTGTTGTACATATGTATTACTAAATCATAAAATCACTTATACTTGTTTTAGTTTTTTATGTGAAAACGTAAGTGTGTTAGAAACTATTGGCTCAAACCATTTACGTATTTTATTTGTTTCGTTAAAATGATTTTACGTTTGTTATCGACAAAACATTAGAAGATCTTAAAATATAAATAAACTTTTTTACGGCTTATTTGTATTAAAAAACCCGATAAACACAACAACTTGTTTGTTTCACTTATTATTCCAAAAAACTAGTCACAACATAACGAGTCATAAGGATAAATTATTCATTAATTGATTTATCCGACGTACATAGCTGGCTCTTATTGGATTCGTCAACCCAATAAGTCTGTAATCTACGTGGGTTAAACATATAAATGGCAAGTCATCAGTAACCCATGCATATTCCGCAATGATCATTAAACACTCATTAATGACATATTTTGGTAAACGTGCCCTCAAAACATTTAAGAGCTCGTTATTATAAAACCTTTCTATTTTTAAGTCGTTAGTTCCATTTTTAAATATCGAATAACAAGTTGTGTCTTGTTAATAAATATTTAATACAAGAAATTGTTAATTTTATTTTCTATTTTAACATGTTTATATATATATATATCGCGTCAAGTTTTCAATTTACATTTTGAGTTATCATCCGTCTCGAGTTCACAAGTCCGAGTCATGACTCTCGGCTTTTATATTTCATATTGTCCAATAAATAATATAAGTCCATTTTGTTGTCGGGGTCAACCGAGACTAAAAAGTCACGATAACACCGACGTTGCACAAAGCTTACATATATAATATTTCAAGTCCAAATAAATATTCGTTACCAGCCCTAAACCTACGGCTCGGCAACGTATCCACATTTTCAATCAACCTCCAATTCAACTCGCCATCAAATCCGTCACCATTCGAACATCAAACCATATCTGAAACCAATGTCGTGACCCTAACGGTCTCGGCTTAGTCACGGTTAACCCACAAGAACCAAATGAACTCTACCGGTTCTTTGGCTCCTTCTCGGCTCAACCATACGCAGCCCAACCGAACCTCTTGGTCCCGGTTACTCCAAACAACAACAACAATCTCCAAAATAAATCCCACAACAACAAAACCAGGACCTCTTGGTCCTTTGAGGCTCTCGGCTTCAACCCAACTGGACCTAGTGGTCGCGGTGGGTTTTCCAACACCATCGATCCTCCATTTCCACCATCAAACTTGCAACAAATACATAAAAACATAAAATAAAATGCACACAACGGGACACGACATGACACACATGATACCAACTCATTTTATTTCATTTTATTCTTTTTAAAACTCGTTTTTAGGTTGTTTGTCCCTCTTAACCTGAACCAAACGGACGAACGAGACCCGTGGGTCACCAACGAGTGTACAACTCGTTTTCCCTTACATTCTTTCTTCTCGATCTACACTTGGAACAATAAAAAACGAGCAAATGATTGCGTTTGGGTGTATTTGGGTGGCGGCAAAGTGGAGATAGGGTGAGTGACATATACCAAATGAAAGATGAGGTAAAGGGGAGTCATTTGGTGGTGGTGGTGGTTCACGCGGGGTGTGGTGGCGGCGGCGTGGGGTGGCAGTGGAGGCAGTGTGGAGGGGGTAGAGTGAGAAAGTGGAATTAGGGTTTTGGTGAAAGAGATGAGGTGTGTGTGTGTGTGTGTGTGTATAGGTGGTTTTATATATTTTTGAGGTGGGGAGTGATGTGTAAACTATTTTTGAGTTGGGGGGGGGGGGCCGGCTAGCACTAAACCATGAGGACCCAAGTCGTTATTTTTATTAACTTTCCCGATTTATTACTTAACGGCTCGTATATTTTATAATTTGTGATCGCCAACTTTTATTATATGCGGCATTGTTCTTAATTATCTCTTTCCATAAGTTTTGATTATTAACAAGTCTAATTTCCACGTAACGAGTTTAATGTTACTATTTCTCATGCTTTTAGGTTTTTACTGTGCCAACTCGAGTAGTTCCTAACAGTACGGATCATAATTCATATCATAACTCATTCAATAACACAATCATTCATGAAATCAAATTAACGATACCAGGTCAAGTCATCATAATTCCAAAATAGCTCCTACAGGCCATCTACTGGTTCTAACCAGCGTAATGCGGTACCTAAAAGGGATCCCTAATTTACTAGTTGTCACATCCTCCCAGCCTCCGAAGAAACCCGTCCCGGGTTTCATTCCGAGTTTCCCATTGACGTAAAGGATTGAGGATACTTCCTCCGAAACTCATCCTCACGTTCCCACGTGAACTCTGGTCCATGACGGGAATTCCAACGAACTTTGACGATAGGGATAAGACTATGGTTCAGTCATTTAACTTCACGATCCATGATCTCAACCGGCTCCTCAATGAAATTCAGACGCTCGTCGATTCGGATATCTTTCATAGGTACGAACAGGGTTTCATCGGAAAGGCATTTCTTCAGATTAGTCACGTGAAAAACATCATGTACACTGCTCAACTCCTGAGGTAGCTCAAGTCTGTAAGCTAGTGGTCTGACTCTTTCCAGGATTGGAAATGGGCCAATATATCGGGGGTTGACTTTTCCACGTTTGCCGAAGCATATCACCTCTTTCCAAGGGAAAACCTTCAACATGACTCGGTCTCCCACCTGAAACTCCAGGGGCTTACGTCTCTTATCGGCATAGCTCTTTTTTCTATTACGTGCGGCTTGCAAACGATTGCGAATCTGGACTACTTTCTTAGTAGTTTCCAGCACGAGTTCGGGACCGGTAAGTTGGCTGAGAACGGCATTTTCGGCCATACAACGCCTCAAATGGTGCGACCTTAATGCTGGTATGATAGCTATTGTTGTAAGAGAATTCGGCGAAAGGTTAATACTTCTCCCAGCCTTTGCCAAAATCGATGACGCAGGCACGGAGCATATCTTCTAGCGTCTGGATGGTCCTTTCGCTCGGACCGTCGGTTTGGGGATGATAGGCAGTGCTCATACAAGCTTTGTTCCCAAGGCCGTCTGTAGTGACCGCCAAAAATTTGACTTGAAACGGTTGTCTTGGTCGGAAATGATAGATATGGGCACGTCATGACGAGATACTATCTCCTTGACGTAAAGCCGAGCAAGCTTGTCGATACTATCGACTTCGCTGATGGCTAGGAAGTGAGCGGACTTAGTAGATCCACAATTACCTGGATAGTCCTTTTTATAAAGTCCTTGGTGATTCGCTCCCATTTCCAAACAGGGAGTTCGGGTTGTAATAACAACCGTGATGGCTTCTGGTGTTCGGCCTTTACCTTGGAACATGTCAAGCACTTACTGACATACAGAGCTATGTCGGCCTTCATGTTCGGCCACCAGTAGAGTTTTTTCATATAACACCCTGAAACCGGGCCTAAACCTTTTATTACAAGAATGCAATTTGACTAAGTTGACTTCGACTTTTACAAGTTTTAAGGAGTCACGGGATTGGTTGGTCAAACCCGATAGTCAAACTATAAGTATTAAACATTATGTAAATGGTTATAGGAAATATGACATGTCATAAATAAAATATAAATGTACTTAAGGGACCTAAGTTGCCAAGTGCTAAATGTATTATTAAGTGGTTGTGGCCAAAATAGAAAGAAAGGAACCCAAGGGATGTAATGTGCCAATTAGGAAAACTTTCCTCCTACAATAATCAAGATAATTCTACTAGTATCATTAGATTTCCAGGAATGAGTGGGTGTGTGTGTACGACGTGAAAAAGAAAAGGAGGGAAATGTTGGGAATAATCTGTTACCACGGATAGTAGTAGTTTACACTGCTTGGTTTAACACTAGCAGTGGAAACGTATTCCCACTGCAAGTTCTTCATTACCACTGCTATCAGTTTATGATAAGGTTAAACGCGTCTTGATAAGTATAGAATAGATCTTGTGTATATTCTATTATGTTAGCTTTATACTTATCTTGTAAAGGACTCCTTGTTGTATAAAAGGAGATCCTAGGTCATTGTCTTAGGTACATATCATATTGCAATATTACCTACGAAAGCTTCAAGGTGTAACCCTAGTGATAAGTTAAGATCACTCGTATTATTCATTAATAATATTGAAGCTTGAGTTTTGTGTTAATTTGTGTTTATTCGCATACATCATATAATTTGTCTTCTAAGTATTACTTAAGTAAATTCCGCTTGCTTGATAATATTATACAAAATATCATTGACACAAGGAGAGTGTCCAAGATCCATCAAGTGGTATCAGAGCACAGGTTCTGATATTTTGTTTTAGAAGATCCAAAGAATTAGCTTGACTCACTCACTCAAGACAATAGAGATGGAAAACAACCAATCAAACTCTTCTTCTACACCCAGACTCCCTAAGCTTAAGCTTAATGAGTTTGAGATGTGGAGGATATTGATTGAGCAATACTTCCTCATATAGGACTATGCTCCGTTGGAGATTATTCAACTTGGTGATTCTTTCAAGTCTGTGACCACTACTTCCAAAATAGGTGACACAGATGTTGTGAAAGTTTCTGTGCCTGAATCAAATGCTGAAAAAGCTCAAAAGAAGAATGATCTTAAAGCTAGAAGTCTGTTGCTGATGACTCTTCCTAGAGACCAGATTATTGCATTCAGCAAATACAAGACTGCTAAAGAACTGTTTGAAGAGATTTGCTCAGTGTTTGGTGGTAATGATGCTACAAAGAAGACTCAGAAGACATTTTTAAAGCAAAGTTATGAAAACTTCTTTGTTTCAAGCAATGACTCACTTGATAGCATTTTTACCAAACTTCAGAAGATTGTTACACATCTAACTGTGTTTGGCATTGAGGTAGAAAAGGAAGACCTCAATTTGAAGTTTCTAAGAAGTTTGCCTTCAGAGTTTCAAACAAATGTTACTGTCTGGGAAAACAAAACAGACATAGAAACAATGAAGCTCAATGATCTTTACAACAACTTCAAACTTATTGAGCAAAGGTTGAAGAAGGCAGGGAACTTGGTACAAGCTCTAGTAGCTTGGCATTGTTGTCAAATCTCGTTGAGTGATGATTCGAAGATGAAAGTGATGATGATATTGCCACTGTAGGTTCTAAAGTTTCCACTGGTAATGTTAATGTTACCACTACAGGTTCTAAAAAGAAGGTTGCTAGTATTGGAGACCCTACCTTTTATGCTTTTATCTCCACACAAGTTGATGGCTCTGTCTTAACTCATGAAGACATAGAGTAAATTGATGAAGATGACTTGGAGGAGATGGATATAAAATGGCAGATAGCTCTTCTTAGCATGAGGGCTAAGAAATTCTACAAGAAGACTGACAAGCCTATCCACATTAATGGTGATGATACTGCAGGCTTTGATAAGAAGAAAGTGGAGTGCTTTAACTGCCACAAGTTTGGACATTTTGCTAGAGAATGTAGAAGACCAAAGACCAAGGACAACAGGTCTACATGGTACAAGCAAAAGAAGGGACCAACTGTGGAAGAACCAAAGGCAATGTTAGCTATTGATGGTGTGAGCTATGATTGGAGTTTCATGGCTGATGAACAAGAAGAAGAACATTCAGATCTGCTCTTGTTGCTACTGAATTTGCTCTCATGGCTTTCTCTCGATTCGAGGTACAAAACTTTGATAGTTGTTCTAAAACATGTAGGGCTGCTAAAGAAGTTGAAAGACTTAATGATTTGTACTCTAATGAAAGGCAAGAATTATATACTGCTAATTATATTGTGGCTAATCTTAGGAGAGCTATGGCAGTATTAGAAAAGCAAATAGAGCACTATCACGCAAATGAGTCAAATTATAATGATGATATGATTCTTCTTAGGAGAGAGGTAGAACATACAACTGCTGTGAATGAAGCATACCAAAAGGAGCTTGAAAAACTCCAAAAGAAAATTGAAAATGTCAATTTAACTGTAGACACATGTTATCATCAGTCTAAGTCAATTGATAAAATTCGGAATGCTCAAATATATAATAAAGCTAAGTCCGGTATGGGTTATATCTGTGCCTCCACCACTAAGGGGTGTTCCATCACTTCCAGGTGTAGATTTAGCTCATACAGGTTTAGAAGACTTTAAGGAACTTGGAAGAGAATATGGTCCTTTAAAGGACACAGTGGTGAAGAGTGAGGAAGAGAGTAAGCTTGATAATGATGTATTTGAGAGTGCTAGTGACTCATCAGTTGTTGATGAGAATGTTAAAAAGAATGTAGAGACTACTATCCCAAAAGTTGTTAATACTGTTACAGAGGAACCTAGGAAATCAGTTAATAAACCTAGACCAACTGTAAGGTATGCTGAGATGTATAGGAACAAGCCTACAGCTCCTAGGGGTAACTAGAGGAGTTGGAATCATGTTAAATCTCAACAACCAGGTAGTAATTTTGTTATGAACAATAAGGCATGTTATATCTGTGGTAGTTTTGATCATTTAAATGCTTATTGTGACTATCATGTTGGGAGAAGGGAAGTCTATGGGTATAAAATGGTGGAGACTAACAGGTATCAACATAATGTACACCCTAATTCCCATTGAAAAATGGTCCCAAGAGCAGTTCAACTTAGAAGTGGCCTCAAAACACTTGCCACTGCAAAAACTGTTAACACTGCTCACCCTAAGTCACCTATTAAAAGTGCAAACACCAAAACAAGTTTTAATAAATCTGCACAAACAGGAAAAAGAACCTTTCAAGCTAAAAAGGTTAATAATAATCAAAAGTGGGTACCTAAAAGAAACCAGCTACCACTGCTCATTCAAAAGTTACCACGCGGGTTTTAAATAAGAAAAGGGGGACATGGGCAATGCTGTGAAGGCCTCAACACGTTGGGAATGGAAACCTAAAGGAAGTACCTCTACAACCAATCCCAATGGTGTATCAATGACCTTTGATAGATTTAACTATATTGATACACGAGGCAGATCCAAGTCAATCATGGCTTGGGTCCCCAAAAGAACTAACTCTTTACTCTTATGTGCAGGAACATCCAAGGACAAAAGGTCGGATCAAGGATATACAGATAGTGGGTGTTCAAGGCACATGACTGGCAACAAGTCTTATCTTTTTGATTTTGAGCATTATGATGGACAGTATGTCAGTTTTGATAATGAAGTTAGTAGAACAAGACGTGTGATGCAGGAACACTAAAGATAAAGGAAAACATGGATTATTATTATTATTACAACTACACTGAGAGTGCAGTAAAACTACATCCATGAAGTACAGAGTACAAACATCACTACATCAACTGATAACAACTACCAACAACCTACCCCAAACATATGTTTCCTAACCCATCCCCTTCCTAACCCATCATCAATCCTTTATGGCTTCTTGGGAAAGCCCCAGCTTGGCATCACCTTAGGAGCACCACGTATGTTAATCTAGTCATACACCCTAGGGCTTGCTAAACCCATCACCACTATACCTGTAGGTGGTGAGGATGATGATGGAACTGCTGATGGTGGTGCTGATAGTAATGGTAGAGAAGGTGATGATTGCAGTTCTTTAGGAGAAGCTACTGCTGCAAGAGGAGGAACACTCAGGACTCTTCCAGAGGTCTCATCATCTGTAACATATGGAGACACATAGGAGCTGATCTCTGAGCTATCTTCTTTGATTGTTGCATCCTGAGGCTCTGGTTGTAGTGATGAAGGTCCAGCAGAAAAAGGATTTGAAAGAGCAAGTGAATGCTTTCTCTTCCTGGATACAACCTTCTCATACTCTTCTTTTTCAACTCTCCCAGGGTTTTTCAAAACAAAGTCATCCCATGAACTATCAGATGAACTGCTAGAAGAAAGATTGATTGGACTAGATTGACTCATGGTGTTGCTAAAGTGATGATCTTTGAGGGTGAAAGTTTTGGAGTATGTGATTTGAGTGGTTTGTGTTGACTGATCTGTTTTATATATATTAAGTTGAATTCAAGAAGTTAATGAGGGGAAGGTGCAAGTAGTTGAGGAGTAAATTGGAGTCCTGTATTCTTGGAAAATGTATCAATGCTTAAGTGTTGACTTTATTGAGTATAGCCACCGCTATGCTTAATTCTTTCAATATATTAACCATTGCCAACGCAATAGTAATTCCAGTGTTTGGTTTATGTTAGTAAATTGCAGTTTGAAGGATTTTTGTTTACAATTGTTACTCTCTGGTGAATCGATGCTCAAGGTTGTTTAGATCCTATCTAAGCTGTCCACTGATGATTATGTTTTACAGTGGGAACTATATTGCAACCAGTGGTAACGTGCTTTCAGTGGAAAAAGTAAAAACAAAGGAACTTCATTACTAACACATTATTCATTACAACCAAAAGTACTCCTAGTCAAAACACAAAAACTAAAACCTAGCACATCCTATAACTATCTTCAGCTATTCCATTGGCCTCTTGCCCTTGCTCACATAGTCATGTTTATTCTTCTGGGCTCTTTTTATCTTGTTCTCAAAAGTGGATTGTATCCTTGGACATGGAAGCCCAAGAATCTGTGGAGGAGGTCTTGGTAGCATTGCAGGCCTTGTTGGGCGATATCGCTTCATATTGGAGATAGTTGTTTCCAGTGCTATTGAAAGAGCTTTTGGCAACTCTTTAGCAATAGAATAGGTTTCATCATTTGCATCATCATCATCTGATAAATCGGAATAGAACTCAAGAGATTTTGCAGGCTTAGCTACAGGCTTACGCTTAGCAGTTTCTTTAGTATATCTTTTGGATGAAGAGCCAGCCCCTGGTGGGAAATATCCAAACCATCTTGATGCTTCTGAAAGTGATTCTGATTCAATTACATACTCTTCTTCTGAGTCAGAAGAGATGTTGATAGTGTTGGAAGGATTGCTCATGCTTATGGTTTTGGGAATATTGTGTTTGAATGAAAATTTGATGAAGTTTATCTTAAGCCAAGCCTCTTTATATAGACAAAGTCGGTTGAAGGGTTATTTAATGAAGATATTTACCTTTTTCGTATTTTGGTAGGACAAGAAGTAAATATAGATATTATTGAGTTGACTTTGGAAGATATTTTGCTTGGGTAATGGTTTGGTTAAAGGTAACTTTGGTTTATATCAAGTTGGTTATTCTCATCTTTTACTAATACGTATATCAAGTTTTGATGAGGAGTTGGAGTTACAAGGTGTATATCTAAGATACACATCAAATGGTTATTGATTCACCATGTCTAATACACATAAGAATCAACTAGTCCAGAGCAAACGGCTACTGGTAAAGACTTGACAAATCCATTTATGGTTGATAGTTTACCAAAAACTATATGGTTATCAACTCACCATATTCTTTATGATTAAGAGTTGTCTAGTCCATAGCAAACGGCTCATGGTAAAGACATATCAAATCCGTTGATAGCCGATAGTTTGCTAAAAACTATATTGGGAGCGATTGTTTTCTAATGATTTTCTTTTTCACTGCTCTTTGAAATTTTTGTGAAAAATTACCACGGCTAGTTCACAGTTTCCAGCGGTGTTATTTTACCATTGTTGTTCTAGCCGTTACAACTGATTATGTCAGTAATTTATTTTTCACTAGCCGTTGAAAGTAACCACTGATAGTCATATATATAGGGTTAATATTTTAAGTAAATTATCTTCTTACTATATTATAACTAATTTCTAAAGATAATTTTACTTGCGCATCAATTCTAAACCCTAACCCTATATATCTTTTTCTCTCAATTGGCTAGTCATTACTTCAATTCTTACTGACATAATAATATTTTTCATCAAAAGTTTCTATGGCTTCTTTGAAATTTGCAGATGAGCACAACCTAGTGGCCTACTTACAAAAGACTAACGAGAAGAGTGGCCTGTTTTTCATCAAATTGTGGACTTTCTTCATACCACTCATATAAGGTATGCTTTACTTTTAAAACCCACAATTTATATCTCTAAAATCAATCAGTTTTGGATTCGCTCATCCATCACACTTGAGAATAGAGATACACATGAAACAATGGATGCTCTCAGAGCCACTGTAGATGGAGTAACTATTGATGTTACTGAGGCATCCTTGAGGAGAGTACTTCACTTGGATGATCTCAATGGTCTCATCACCTTACCTATGTCTGACATTCATGATACTTTATCATCCATGGGGTATGATACCACTGACAAAAAGGCTACTTTCAAAAAGAGTGGTTTTGTCCCCATGGAGATTTTTATTCAGACTTTGTTACATTGTCTTAGTCCTAAGAAAACATCTTATGAGCAATTTAGTTCAACCATGGCTTATCCTTTGGTTTGTCTAGTCACTGATAAGATTTTCAATTGGTCCAACTATATTTTTACAAGTATGAAAGGCAATGTACAAAGTAAAACCAAATTTTTAATGTATCCCAGGTTTGTGCAAGCTGTGCTAAATGAATTTCAACTAAAATCTCATACTACTATTTATCAAATCAGTTGCCTAAAGCCTAAATTTTTTCAAAATTTGAATAAAGATGGCAATATGATTTTTACACCTCTCCTATCCCAAATGCTTGCTAAAATTTCATCTGAACAAAACACATCTATAATTGATGTTCCCAACATTGATTATACCCCACCAGTTTCAAGAACCTATGAGAGAAGGTCTAAACAGTCAACTCCTATCATGACAACACAGCAAGTTTCTGCACCTTTTGGTCTAGGAACGAGCAGTGGTGGTTCTAGACTTCCACCTAGTCCTACTATGGAGGAATCTGGACCAATGCCCCATGATACACCTCTCCCAACAGGTCACATAGTTGGAAGTGCTGAGGCGTGGAAACCAATTGGAATTGATGGTTATGTGTACCAAATTAGCAAAGCAAATTGAGTCTCTACAAAAGGACTTGGTTATTGTTAAAAAGAAGCATGCCAAGGATGTTCAACAATTACAGACAGAGATTCAGACTTTAAAGGGAGAGATGTAGAGGTTGAAAAAGCACAAGCAGACTGCAAAGATGGTGATTTCATCTTCATCCTCACCTTCTGATGGTGATTCAGGTGATCAAGATTTGGGAAATTCTTCCAAACAGGGGAGGAAAACAGGTTCACGAGGGGAGGAAAATTGATTTTGAAGATGAAGGAGATACAAGTAAAGGAGCAAAGGAAGCTGAAACTCATGGAGAGCAACTTGAAGATCAAGACTTTTTCCAAACTGCAACTGATTTTACAACTGGTTTTATTTCCACTGCAGAGCCAAATATTGCCACTGCAAGTGAAGAATTTGATAAATTGAAGACAGACAAGGGTAAAGCAGTTATGGAAGATGTACAGTAACTTGAAGGTAAGATTTCAAAGAAAATAAAAGTTCAGATTTATCTTGATAGAGAACTTGCTAAGAAGATAGCAGAAGATCAAATTGCTGAGAAGAAAAGATTGAAAGAACTGGAAGTTGTAAGCTTTTTGGAAGCTAAAAGATTGGATAGAATGGAAGATACTAAAGATTCAATTTCCACTGTTCAACCTACAATTATGAAAAAAAAGCTCCAGAGTTTAGCTATGTTCCTACTGAAGAAGATATTCAGTTTCTGGTGGCTAATAATCCAGAAATCAATAAAAAGGCAATTGACCTTGTTGTGATGCATCCTTAAGCGAGGAACAAAGAACTGCTCAGTTAAAAGATTTTATTAAAATGAAGAACAATCAAGCACTTGAAAATGTGATTAATTCAGTCAAAAGGGTCAGAAGAAACCAAGACAACCAACCAAGGCTCAAATACTTGCATACATGAAGTCTTATTGTTGTCATGTTGGTAAATGGAAAAAGCATCAATTTAAAGGAATGTCCGATGATCAAGTTGAAAAGGCTTACTACAGAACTGTGAAACAAGATAAATCTTTTATTCCAGTGGGTTCTGAAGAAGAAGAAAGAGAGATTCCTAGATTGAAGAGAAAGGATAAAGTAAGTGATTCTCAAACTATTAAGAAGACTAAGGTTGATGAAGATTATAAAAAGTCTACTAAGAAGGAGATTCCTACTGAGAAGTTCACTAAAGATCAAATGACTGAAATGATTGTGATTGAAGACAGAGATTTTTATCCAGAACCACTGCAAATTCGACATCCTATCATTGATTGGGAAGTTTACACTGCTAGCAATTTTGCTTCAACATGGAAGATTACAAGGCTGGGAGGTGAAACTTCATCATTCATGACATTTGAAGATCTTATTAAAGCTTTTGACAGAGATGACCTTAATACACTATGGAAATTAGTTCAAGAAAGGTTTAATGCTCAAGATCTCAAAGATGCAAAGGAGATGCAGTTATGGGTAAATCTTAGAAGGCTTTTTGAACCAAATGCTGATGATGACTACTGGAAAACCTTATTCATATGTATTGGTACTAAATGGTTTTATTATGATTCATGTGAAGTTCATCATGTCTCTACAGCTAATGGAGAAGACTTTTTCATGCTTGCTGAGAAAGAATATCCACTTAGAGCTGGAGCTCTTACAGTAATGTTAAGCTTACACATAAGAGTCAATGAAGACAATGAGAAGGTTAGAGCATTGTTACAAAGGCTTCAAAATCAGTGTTCAAGAGCTATACAAAAGTTAAGAGAAAAGAAGTGAAGTGTTTGATTGAATTCCCAAATCCTTGAAGTTATTGTTTATTGAAGAAACTTATTGATTTGCAGAGAAATCATAAGTTTAGGGGAGGATTGTTGGGAATAATCTGTTACCACGGATAGTAGTAGTTTACACTGCTTGGTTTAACACTAGCAGTGGAAACGTATTCCCACTGCAAGTTCTTCATTACCACTGCTATCAGTTTATGATAAGGTTAAACGCGTCTTGATAAGTATAGAATAGATCTTGTGTATATTCTATTATGTTAGCTTTATACTTATCTTGTAAAGGACTCCTTGTTGTATAAAAGGAGATCCTAGGTCATTGTCTTTGGTACATATCATATTGCAATATTACCTACGAAAGCTTCAAGGTGTAACCCTAGTGATAAGTTAAGATCACTCGTATTATTCATTAATAATATTGAAGCTTGAGTTTTGTGTTAACTTGTGTTTATTCACATACATCATATAATTTGTCTTCTAAGTATTACTTAAGTAAATTCCGCTTGCTTGATAATATTATACAAAATATCATTGACACAAGGAGAGTGTCCAAGATCCATCAGGAAAAGACAAGATGGTTTTGGTGATCAATTGATGAAGGATTAAAGCTTTAGCTCATGTGATCTATCACTAACCATGTCCATATGCAAGTAAGTAACCCGTAATTGAGGTTAATTAGAGAATTGAAAGTTATGGTTGATATACCTAATTTGAGAAAATTGGGTAAATGATCTTTTTAAGCTAATTAAAGATGTTATGATGATTATGGGTTAAGTTTTATTAAGTTAGTAATTTATGGATTGATCATCATATAATCAAGATATGATTATATGATGATTAGAGGTGTGTAAGAAATGGGATATGGTTATATAATCCATTGTCATAATTATTTAATTATGATTATTAAGTGTTATGATAATTAACCTAGGATGTGAAGAAGAGGCTAATGATGGTATTGATGATGATGATTCTAATTGATATCACTATCTTGGAATCAAGGTAAGTAAACCGATTATGATGTGATGTTGTAATGATTTTATACATTACGTGTTATGTGACTTGTTATGTTAAGGTATTTAATTGATTGAATGTATGTGCTTATGTGTATGTGTGTTTGAGACTAATTTGGCATAACTAGTCATGAAAGTTATCAAGGATGGATTAGGCTAAGATGTGTTGATGAAATAACCTATAAGGATTATTGGTGCATCAAGTGAGTTAAGGTATGTGTTAATGTTTAATGATTGTAATGGTTTAATGAGTTATGATGTGTTATGTATGAATGATTATAATATTATGTTATGACAGTTTTACTTACTAAGCCTTGCGCTTACGGTTTAAATGTCTAACGTTTTGTAGGTTTAAACATGTAGAAAAAGTAATGCTTGGAAATAAGGCTTAAGGGTTCTAATGAGGAAATTAAGAAGGTTGGTAAGAAAGTAGGAGCTTAGGTAGATACCGAGCTCAAGTCAATGTTGTACCCCCGGAAGTCTAAAATGGTTTGTAAATGTGTCGTCAAGTGTCAAAGTATATGTCATAGTCTTTGAAGAAATTGGGTCGTCAAACGGTATGTTATAACATGGTCTTAGTGTTTATGGTCATGTTTAAAGAGGTGTTTGGAATAATGTGTATTTATACCCATTTTGGGTTGTAAATAGGTTAATGATTATGAACGTGATTTAATATATTAAGTTGATGCTTTTTGAAAGGTTTGAAGTAATTCGGAAGTGGTAAAGGTTGTATGTAATGAAAATGGGTCAAAACGGGTATTTTACATAATACTTTTTATTTTGTAAAGTACCATTCCGAAGGTCAATTGGTTAATGTTTATGCATGAAAATGATATATATGAGGTCTTAATAAATTCTAGAAATTTTGGTGTCTTTCCGAGTAATAGATGTCATTTTCCGGAAAAATGGGTCAAAAGTGCATAAAAGGGATATGCAGAAAAAGGGGTGTTTGGGACAAGCTCCTATTTAACCCATTTTGGGTCAAACGGGTCAAGAATGTTTGGAAAAAATAATGTATATGGTTCAGTGCTTGTGAAGTGGTTAAAATAGTTAGAGAACTAGTGGAGAACTAGTTGGAGAACTAGTCGAAGTCAGTTTTCGAAAAATCATATCTTTTTAACCGTAAGTCATCACGGGTCGTGCCACCCATCATTTCTAAAGTAATTTATCTAGTTTCATGTAAAAATATCTTCAAGGGTCAGTTTGTTACAGAATTATATCAGTTCAACGATTAGCAACAGCAGGTCAGTTTTAAGTCAAGTCGTTTCTGCGTAAAAGTTTAAATTTTCACGTTTTTAGTCGTGTTGTATTCAAGGGGTGTTAAACTTCAGGTCGTGATACATCTTGTCGGCTCCGGGATGAATGGAGTATTTTGATTTATGCGATTCGTGCATAATCAACTCGCGGATTCCTCCATGAAATGATATCCAGCTTCTGTCTCCAAAGCATAGGGTTCCGTCGGAACTTTTCGAGAAGCAGTTTTTGCTCTCCACCATTCCATAAAGGTTCTTAGTCGGATGGTTCTCTTCTTTCAATGCCTCGGCTTGGATGCTAGTATCTGAGACGGTAGTGGCGAGCTAATCGTCATTCCTAAGGATCGGACTCGTAACGGTGGTATTCTCTCCTTCCGGCTAAGGGCATCTGTAACAACATTGGCCTTACCCGGATGATAACAAATATCACAATCGTAATCATTGAGTAATTGCAACCAGCGTCGCTATCTCATGTTCAGCTCATTCTGGTCAAAGATGTGTTGCAGACTCTTGTGGTCGGTATACACTATACACTTAGTACCATACATGTAATGTCTCCATATCCTAAGAGCAAACACCACAGCACCCAACTCAAAATCATGGGTGGTGTAGTTTTTCTCATGCTTCTTAAGTTGTCGGTAGGCATACGCTATCACCTCTTCCCGTCGCATCAGGACAACTCCCAAACCTTTATGTGAAGCGTTGCAATACACGACTGTAACACCCCAAAATATGGTCCAGCGGAAGCATACGAACCTTTGGGTGCTACTATCTTGGTATCATAACATAAGGTACAAAGAATGGTTTTTATCCCATTTATTTAGAATAAGATTCATTAATTGAAAACATTAAGTTTACATTAATGAAAGTAGTGCGGAAATAGGCCCAAAATATAATTAAAGCGGTCCCGATTATTCATCAGATTCGCCTATGACCATGCCTCTTCCCAAGCGTCTTCCAATAGTGAGCTATCGCCTTAAACCTGAGAACAATGTTGCAAAAATCGGTCAACTCGGCCGATTAATCGCCGATTAATCGTTAATCGGCCGAGTACCTTGTCGATTTTTGAAAATCGGTCGAAAAATCGGCTTAGGAAAAAAATCGACACTAAGCAGTCAAAAAATCGGCTGAATCGGTAAAAAATCGGCCGAATCGGGCAAATCGGTCATTTTAAAAAAAACTTTAGGCCTTCTACTTAATTTGGGGATCGTATATTTCACTTATAACGCACAATGGGTATCATAATAAGAATTGGAGCATTTTATTGAGGTTTGGAAACATAGCAGGCTTGGAATCGGTTAAGATTTTTAGTTTGGTCTCCAGAAATACCAAAAACTTGCAGGAAATGCCAATCCGATTAATCACCGATTAATCCCGACTTGACCGATTACTCGCTGCAGGGTGGTCGACCGCCCGACTACCGATTCATGATTTTTGCAACATTGCCTAAGAACACATGCTAAAAAGGTCAGCTTACGCTGGTGAGTTCATAGAGTTTAGTTACAAAAGTGATAGTGGACCTGATAGAGTTTAATTGCTATGTACGACTAAGGCAGATATACAATAGACATTCCAATCAACCATCCATCCAATCAATAATCAATCCAATCAATAATCAACCTAATTAATAATCAATCCAATCAATAAAAAATCCAATCAATAATCAATCCAATCAATAATCAACAACACAATCGAGATCTCAGTAGGGCCCCGGGCAACTCTAGACAGGCATAGTTGTAGCAAGGCCTAGAACAAATGCTACCCTGGTCTAGGTCGGATACAGATGTCTATTCTTAGCTAGGCATCGCGTTATAGCAAAGGTTGCTAACCTAGTCTAAGTCAACATCAGTCTCGTATCTAACCTTTCCAAGTCAACATATTAGCAATTCAAAAAAAGTAGTGGCAGGTCCAAGGAATAGTTTGCACTCACATAAACACATAAGATATCAATCATCAAATCAAATATACCAAAAAACAGTCATTCCGAAATAATATTCACATATCCAGTCATGGTTCGTTAAAAGCAACATGTATTCTCCCCCAAAATAGTTATGAACACCTTTGAAAAGAGGGGCTATGAAACTCACCTTAGCCACAGCAATGCACTATTCACTATTGACACAACTGGCATCTAAAGCTAATCTCCATGGCATCCAGAAGAAGGTACGACGAGTACGATAGAACATAAACGACGCAACCTAATGCGTATACGATAATCTCAAAATACGGATCATATGATAAAGAAGTCAATAGAAAGTAATGTGTCGTAGTTTCTGTGGATTATTCATGTTGTTACTTTCAAAAGTCCATTATCGTTCCCAAAAATTCATAATTAATATCTCAAAAGTTTAGTTTTAACGTTTCGTGTGGTGGTAAGAAACATAGACGCGACGTACAACTCACGCGAAAGAGGAGAAAACGTCGACATAGTCGAGACATACTACTAGAACGCACGCCAAATGGAAAAGACATCAACAAATTCAAGAAATACTGATACTACTCATGCTAGCCAAAGACTAGGAAATGACGACAACTATTTATGCGATATAAATAGTTTAACCTGTTTCCATTTATCGTTTAATTAACAAAAGTTTCACAATCGTTACTCATAATGGTACAAGTTTATAAGAAAGTACGTTAAATAAGGTTCACTATGTAGCATTTTATAAATGACGCGTTCGTCTATTCAACGCCACCAAATCGTTATGATTTTAATAAGTTATCTTATCAAAATAACCTTTTTCCGATAGTTTATAAAAGTTAACTCGTAAAATATGAATTACTATCTTAACTCATAAAGATTTATAAGAAAGTAGTTTTTATGTAGTGTAACTATAACTGATTAACTAAGCAGTTATATATCGCTATTAATTAAGAACTTATGTCTCGTTATTAGTTAAGTAATCGCCAATTTAATACTTAAATTAGTTATGTATCAAGTATATCAAATCCATAGTGAGTCTAAAATATTGTATCCGTTTCAAATCTAAATGGCCAATTTATCCGATATCCAATGATAATAATTTATTAATCCAATATATATCCTATAGCTAAATTAATTTCGATATAGCTCATTGTTAACCCAATAATTCATATATAGTGTGTCCGATAATATTTCATGTTATCAAAAATGAATTCACAATTCCAATACAATTTACCGAAGTTTACCAAGTCTTAATTGTTTATCAAAACTTTCCAATGTTTACAAGTAACAAGTAATCCGCATAAATCCGTTAGCAAAATCCGATAAATATATCAGTGTTGGTTATATTAATGTTATCTATTCTTTTATTATCTATACCATTTACTAGTTTCGATATATCATGCTAATAACTATTTTCAACTTGTAAACAATTATCGAGTCTAGTTTGAGTATCACTCGTAATCCATTTTACTCATATTATATATATATCCAAGTTTTAAACCAAACAATATAACTATCACTTGACCATTCGGGTGAAACCCGTTATCTTATTCCATTAACCTTTTCCTTAGTCTCGATATCACATTATAACGATTTTTAGTTCCAATAGATCTGTTAGTATTCGTGTTGATATTCCATTTTAACCACACTTATAACTCATAGACTATCATTGCACCTTGTCGATTTGTATTCATAACTAGTTTATCTCTTTAGTATATCCAAATTATAAATCTAAGTCAAAATAATATTTATATTTTCAGTTTGACCTATGGCCAAGATGACTTGACCCGACCCATAACTAACCCGAGAACCAAGATAACCACCAACCCTTAACGAGTTGACCCGACTCAGTTTCATACCGAAACTGTAACACCCCAACCCGACAAGGGTAAAGATGTCACAAATACAATTTCATATCAGAACCTTAAGTACTATACAATAGCGGAAGCCTTTACAAAACTTACAAAAGAAAATATAAATAACTTAATAATCAAAATAAATCTAAGATCCCTATTTCAAATCTTGCGCTCATCTCTACTCTCAACCCAGATCAGCTATCCCATAAGCTCATCTCGAATGCTTAATACCTGCCGCAGGAAAAGAAAATGCGGCTGAGCTTACAAAGCCCAAAGGAATGATATAACGAAACAAAAGCTAAACAAAACAAAGATACGAATAACGAAATCACAACGGAATCGAATATCTTGAATCATTGAGGATTACGGAAGCATAATTATACAAATCGAGAAGAACACATAACAGTTAAAAACACCTCATAGCACATTAATGACACAAACGTAAACACATCAGAATAACCAAACACTTAACATATCAAGAATAATAGATTACATAATAACCAAATGAAGAGTCTAAAGGCTAATCAATAAAGCACTGAAAGTAACATGGCATTCATACTAGTCAATGAATGTACATTTAACACACTTAAACAAGAGATAGTAGCAAAGGAACAATAGCATCAAATCATGGCAAATACACACATACAAATAGAAAACACAGTAGGCAAATTATAACTAAATAGACCAAACAAAACATAGCATAGCCATTAGCAATTATCGTAAGATATCACACGCTAAACCATTCCCCATATCAAATCTTAACATAAACAAAGTCTAAACATAACAGATCAATCATAAGCAACAGATAACTAACGAATAGGCAAAGTTTACAAAATTAACTGAACAATCATACATACTAAACTTTCAGGATACTCAATTTCACACTAGCACATTCATCTCACAGATCAACAAATTCACATAACGATAAACTAACATAACATCAGATGACAACATACGAATCATATTTAAACATATTAATCATATCCTAGCATGGCATACGGTAGTTACATAATCATATAAGAGCATAAACACATACAATAACATATAATAAACCTAATACATAAATATAAACACTTGAAAATACCGAATCATAAACAGAATACTTAACATAGACATAACAGATAAGAATTTAGTTAACTACCACGAGCCCAGAACTTATCATATCAGAAATAACTACTTATTCAGAAAGTAACCTCAGAAAATAATTGGAGTAGCTAGCTCCCAGACTTTTGTGAAGACGCGTATTGCACACGACATCATTCACCATAAAACATATCAAATAATGTGATCGATCTAGGATGCATCCATACGCCCCAACAGACAGATAGTGGCCATACTATCAATAAACAGATAATGAAAGGCGTAGAACATCACTCTATCGCCCTAGAGTCATGTCGAGGTGCATCACGACACGGACATGGAACCCCAATGACTAGTGAAATATTGGCTCGGGTGTCAAACTAACTTAGGTCAAAAACAGTTGTCATAAATGACAAGATCATAATCAAACGCAAAGTTCAACAGATAACATATCAGATAATTCATATCATAAGGTTCATGTTTAAAGGTTCAATAGTCAGAAGTTTATGTCGTAGTCACATATCATACTTTCATAACCAGAATTTCATAACCAAATGCTCACAATTCCGAAGTTCATAATCAAATATAGCAAGGTTCAACAGATGTGCATATCAAAGTCTTTCTAACATAACGTTCAAGTCAGACATTTCATGATTCAATAAAACAGGTGTTTCAAACAAGCAACAGATCAAACAAGCAGAAAGGGTTCATAGCAATGGCATAGGAAACCCTAATAATTGAAATAGAAAAGCTGACGAAAAGAGAACGTCATAAGGAACCTTTACTGAAAAGGTCGAATATCGTACCTTAACATAAATGAGAGAAAAGCAAATGAATGAGTGAATCACGAAGATATAACATCGCGTCTCCTTCAACGAATCTACACGGATTATGATTTATTTAATACTTATTAGCATCATTAAGTCATAACGGATTTATCGCATTCACACTCTTAGAATTGTAAGTATATTCTTATTCTTAGTGACGGACAGAATTACAATGTTTTAGGGTTTTAATCATTAATTAGCCAACCTCATGAGACCATGCATACATTACTTTAATTCATGACACTTAGTTCTTACACAAAATTATAACTCACGCATGCTTACAACACTTCTTAAGACTAGCTTGTTACACGTTAAATCAACAGTGATTTATGACCTAAATGACTTACTATTTCCACATGAAATAACGAATTTGCACACACAGTTCAAACCCTAATCGACTCTCATTTATGTTCTAGGGTTTTCCACTCTTTTTATATCATATTAATACGCATTTACTTTACATGATACGTCCTTTAAAACTCATTACTTTAACCTAGATCGTATGAAAACAACCTTTCTTTCCTTGTTTTACCATGCACGCACACATACACATGCAAACACTTATCCATACTTGTGTCGACTCACACAACTTTTAAACTCTTGTTTCAAACATGCATGCAATTTAACCTCTAGCTTTAACGAGACCAAACCCCACGTGATTCAACTTACTTACTTTAATTCAACGCGACACTCTCCTAACTTTAACCATACGCTACTCATACACATATAATACGTCAACTTATATACACATATACGTCTATGATTTTATGTGACAACACAAGTTATTCACTACCCGATTTAAACACATCTCGACCCACACACATATACCTAGTTTTGAAAACATGAACACGTGACAAACACGACAAACTCACTTGTTTCACCAACACATGCATGACCCTCGATTAATGCTCACATGTTTCGGTTCTATTTTAGCTTCGGCTATATGTGTTTTAACGCAAAACATATCCCTAACGTTTGCATGTTATAAGTATTTAAGCTGTTCACATATATATATACGTACTCCGATCATGCGGCTCGACTAAATCATGTGGCTCGACATACACTAAACTAGATTCATGTTTTACATATTTAAGCACATAATCAACGTTACATTTATCAAAGTGAGACGAGGAAAGAATTGGTTATACCTTTAGCTGCGTCGGATCAAAACCCACGGCTCCAAGGAGTGCAGCCGATCGACCAAGAGAAAAAAAAAAGAAGGCAAGAAAAATACCGAAACTTGTAACTTAGGGTTTCAATTTTGTGATAAAGTGTTTGTATATATAGTATAGCCGATCGGATCATATGGGTTTGAGTGTGGGCTTCGGCTCAAACCATCCGAAACAAAAGAAAACGCCCAGCTTGGGCTCTCGGCTTGAACCCAACGAAACAAACAAACATGGCCCAAGGTCTTGGGCTCGCGACTCGAAAATCCAACCGGATCCAAAGCTAACTATCGGCCCAAAGTTGATTACAAATAAATGAAGAATGAAGCCAAAACTTATGTTGCGTAACCTTTAACTTTCGTCGTAAAATGCAATTTCTTAAATATGTTCGTTAGGTTTTTTTTAATTATTCACAAGTTCGATTTTAATTTCGTTAAATGAATCATCAATGTATTTTACGTATTTTATAATTTCGATTTCAAGGGCATTTTAGTCTCTTCACACATTTCGTATTTTTAGGGTTTTACAGAAACGAAATCACTACCCATGACTAATCCGTTTTACCCAAGAACCCATCAAGAATATCAAACACCACGACATCCAACCTGTTATAATGAGCACCAAATCAAGTCAAAACCCACGAAATCACGTCACCATTTGTTTACACTCGTTTCACCACACGTTAAATCAAAATAACACTTTTTAATTCTTGTTTTAACATTTATATATCCACGAAAATAACATATATACGTTCGGAAAATGGAAAACAAAACATAAACGAGACGGGGTAAGATTACCGAGAGAAAAAGAGACGAGTAGAGTACATGGTGTCTTCACGAGTACGACTCGTGACCACTTGAATCCTTGACAATCGTTTAACAATAAAACCCAAGATGTCTGAATCTTAGATTTAAGATCTAGGGTGCGTCTTTTGGTTTTGAAGAGCGTATGATGCACAAATGAGGTCTAAGGACCCGATCTATCATCTAGGAGGGTTGGTGTAATTATTGGAGGTCGCCGGAATTTTGGCCGAATAAGTGACGGCTGCGGAACCCTAGTGGGTTTGGCCGAAAATCTAAAGAGAGGTGGGGGAGTATTATTGTGTGTGTTTTTGTAGAGAGAGAAAGTAAGGAAGAGAAATGAGAGAGTGGGTGTGTGTTGGGGTATATATACCCCTGGAGGGACCCAAATTATAATTAGAATAAACATAAGGCGCGGCCATGAAACTTATCCAGGGACCATACACGTAACTTTGTAAAACTTTTGCTATATTAGGTTCGGGGCTCGTTTGGACTAGCAAGCGAGGGATTCGTGACTCGAGAGTTACGGCAATGTTCTTAAAATATCATTTCCAATAAAAAAGATATATAATACGACTCATATCTCAAATTAGTTAAAATGATCGGTCTAATTGATGTTTCTTTAATTGCGACGCATCGAGGAATTTACGATTTGTCACAACGACGAAGTCTTCGCTTCCTTCAGGCAGGGCTAAAATGGGCGCACTACACAACTTCTCCTTCAGTAGTTGGAATGCCTCTTATTCTTTTTCTCCCCATTCGTACTTAACGTTCTTATATGTCAGTTTGGTCAGCGACTTATCTATTTTAGAGAATCCCTCAATGAACCTTCTGTAATAGCCTGCTAGACCTTAAAACTGACGAAATTCCGATAGGGTTTTCGGAGTGGCCCATTCCTTGATGGTTTCAATCTTGGCAGGATCCACGTGAACTCCTGGACTATCGATCACGTGGCCTGATACGCTTACGCAGCGCGTTCGGGGTCAAAGGAACTTCCTTTTCGTCGAGCAAGTTTTTCAACACCCTAGGCAGTGAACCTAATCATTGTAGTGTAGTATTCGGGTAAGCCACGGGAATTGATATTGTTCTCTAGGGGAATAGGAATGCTTGTGAGAGGTTACTACGCTAAAGTTGGGGTTGAGGAAGATTATTTTTTATCTTTCTATGTTTTTTAGGAAATGGAAAGGTACGAATCTCGGGGTTTGGATTGGGGGGGGGGTTGGTATTTCTACCGATTACTTCTACTATCTAATTAACTATTGTTGGAATCACTCCTAAACCTTATTCAAGTGTTAGTTACTCATATGTAATAGTTAGCTTATTATGGCCTTTATGTTTGTTATTAGCCTTAAGCTTATGTAGAAGGCCCATGAGCTTAGGCCCAAGCCCATAGGAGAAAGGAAGGGAACTAGGAGTGTTGCCCTAGCTTCCCTCCTATAAATACCTTATGTAAACCTTCATTTGAAGGTTGGTTGTTCAAGTTATTCCTTTCACATATCACCTACGCATAACCGGTCTTACTTATATCGTGTATGTGTGTTTGGTTCTTGTTCAATCGCCTCTCTATCTTTCTTATAAGCTTGTGTGGTAAACCTTGTGACCTAAAAGTGGTATCAATCGCCAAATAGTTGGGTGAACAAGTTTGTTTTTGAAAGTTTTTTTCTTGGTCTTACGCGTAAAAGTGAGTGACACTTTGGTTCGCTTAAAAAACGTATTTTTACACTTTTGAATCCAAGATTCTTGTACTTTCAACATTTTAAGGTGTTAAAATACTTGTTTTTGGCAAAAAGTTTCAAACTTTATGCGTGGATCATTGTTGTTGAGCTAGTTTTTATTAGGTGGGTAGTGTTCTCGCTTGTTTAAGAGTTTTGGTTCATCAAGTTTCACACTTTTGTGTCTTTTGGTGTTATTGAAGCTATTTCATCACACAAAAACTAGTTTAGAAACATCTTTGAGCAATATCCAATTTACGAGTAGGTCTACGCGTAGTAAAACCCTAAAACTACGCGTAAGTATCTCCTTGGTTTGATCTTCATTTTCGTGGTTTATTCCGTGTTTTCTTACTTGGATAAGTTGAAAATACGTCGACTTTGGATATCTTTTGCCTTTGTGAAGTGTAAAAGATCACTTGGGATAAAACCTAAAATTACGCATAAGCATAAGCTTCGCGCGTAGAAATCCTATGCATAAGATTTTTCTTACGCCTAAGCTTCGTCTTACGCCTAAGATAATCCTACGCCTAACTTTTGTCTACGCATAACTTTAGCGTCTTTTCCTTACTTACGCGTAAGCTAAATTCTATGCGTAACCTCTAATTGTTCGCGCGTAACTTTGGTGTTTTTACGCATAAGTGCTACTTGTCTATTGTGATTTCTACGCCTAAGGATACTTCATCAACAAAGGTTCATTCGACTACAAAGATCCATTTTACCTACACAAGTTTATCAACATGTCACAACCACCATACTCTAACTATTTCCCTTACACTTATCCTCATCCTCAGCGTCAACAACAACTAACTCCACAACATCAACAATGGAATCAACAACAAGCAATTTATCAACAACAATTTAACCAACAACATACTCCACAACTTGTTGCAAATCCACAACCTCAAATGGTTCAACCACCACCAAGTCTTCAAGTTCAACCATACACAAATGACTTCAATCAACATCCATCAAGGACCATTATGAAGGAACTCACTTGGTTTGCAAAGATGTTTGAAGCTTTAAGCAACCAACAATCAATTCATGAGGTTGGATCACTTGATAGACCTCCAATGCTCACTCCGGGAAACTATGATCAATGGGTGATAAGGTTCTTTAGGTTTTGTGATCTAAAGAAGCCACATGCAAAGTTCTTAAAGCAGGTTATCTTGGAAGGCCCATTTGAGATGCCTCTGTCATTGTATGGAGATCCAAATGCCATTCCACCAAGAGATGAACAAACGAACATTGCTATCATTTGCGAGACTTGAATCCTCAAAAACTTCTACACTATGAAGAGGATGAGCTTGCAATGGAATATATCCTCTTAGGATTACCAAACCCAATTCTTCGTAGTGTTGATGCTCAAAAGACTGCAAAAGAAAATGTGGGATCATATTCGTCTTCTTATAGAAGGATCTGTACTCAATCGGGAAGATTTGGAATCCAAAATTTACTTGGCTTATGAACACTTCATGATTGAACCTAGAGAGACACTAGAGTCCTATCATCACCGTTTTCAGACATCATCAATGATTTGGATAAACACAACATCATCATGCCAAAAATTGCAGTGAATACTAAGTTCCTGAGTAGTCTTGGTCATGAATGGGAGAAGTATGTCATTTTTCTCCGTCAAGCGAAGAATATGCATCATTCTACATATGGATTGTTGTGCGATTACTTGAAGCCTCATGAAAAGGAAGTTGATAGGGAAAGGATTCTCCGTGCTCAAATTGCTCCACCGACACATCCGGAAAATCAACAACTTGCCTTATATGCTCAAAACAGTTATTCTCCTCAACCAACAACTCAACCAACTGCTACAATCACACCACATGATCCTTCACAACCTCCATCTCAAACTCAATTGGTTCCATACAACAACCACAATACTCAAGCACAATTTGAAGCTAATGAGGAATCGATCCGTTGAGAAGCCTTGCAACAAGGATTTGCTATGATTGCTAATGCCTTTAGCCGTTATACCAACAAATCCAACAATCGTATTCGTTCCTCATCTAATACAAGGAATCAAGCTGTTGTGAACAATGGGCGAGTTGAAGTTCAGAATCGTGGTTATGGTCGGTCGGATGGGGTGGTCAAGGGTTTAATGCTGTGGGTAGGAATAACAATCGAGCTCCAGTGGTGGAGCAGGGAAATGCTCAGAATGGGTTGAATGGTCTTCGATGCTACAGCTGCAATGAGAAGGGACACCTGGCTAATGCATGCCCAAAGCCAAGGACTAAGGGAAGTGCTTATTTCAAAGAGGCTCTTCTTTTGGCTCTTAAGAATGAAGCTGGTGGAACTCTCAAGACAAAAGAACGAGCTTTATGGCAAATCTTGACTCAGATGATGATATGGAGGACTTGCGGGCCAATGCATTTGTATTATGTTGATGGCTAATATGCATGAGTTACACATGAGTGACACGGGCCCGATGTATGACACGATGGCTTGTCTCAGTACCCGAACAATCCATATTTATCTCTGATCTCATATCTTCGCCAACATCTTAATCCGGCAAGGCTTAGAATGTTCAAAATGCGCCATCCACATCTCATTCGGCGATTTTCAATTAGACCCGTAGTTATATTTGACGATCAAGATGACCAACGGTTTCCCTTGATAATCAAATTGACTCCGTGGTTATACTTGAGGATCTCAGTAATGATCATGTTGAGACTCACGTTGAACACGCCTAACTTTTGCCTCATCAGTTTTGCTCGGTTAATACAAGACCAACAGACCATAGTGGAAAAATGTCATGCCATTAATTAGGACTTAAAATGCAAAATGCACTTTGTTAACCAAGGATTTTGAATGTTTACAAAAGCAACTCAACTTTTTCAAAACTCAAGAAAAGCGTGAAAAGGTTTTGAAGCCTTTGCCAAATCTTCTCAAAGCGAAAAATATTTAGAAACAGATCGTGATCTAGCCGCGAAGAATGCTTTGTTGTGCGAAATAGAACAATGAAACATGAACATAAAAAGCAAATTAACACTCTCACCTTGGAAAATCAAAAAGCTAAGGGTGAGTTGTTAACTTGTCAAAAACAGTTCTCTGCATACAAA
The DNA here is from genome assembly GCA_910596185.1 of Chrysanthemum makinoi. NCBI lineage: Eukaryota > Viridiplantae > Streptophyta > Magnoliopsida > Asterales > Asteraceae > Chrysanthemum > Chrysanthemum makinoi. Next base: position 197,386,333 of record OU343223.1, on the reverse strand, counting down.
AAGCATTCAACGAAGCGAATAGATGATCATCTTGAAGAAATCATCGGCTTGCAAAACAAACTTAAAGAGTTTAAAACTGTTGTTTACAAACATGGCGAGTCGGTCTCAGCCATTGAAAAGTTTACTTTAAAACCCAATCCAAATGGATATGGACCGAATCTTGCTGATTACAAACCTAAGCTTTCAACCAAATTATTCAAACCAAATCTGAAGTTTCCAAAGGTCGCGAGAATATAAAGTTGATAATTACATTATGAGTGTTGTTGAATATCATCGTCAAGAGGAATTAGATGCAAAAGATGAGAGTCGATCAAAATTAGAAAAAGTTGTTTACAACAAACCTTTTAACTATTCAAAAGCAGTCACTTTCGTCACACCAGCGGATTCTTCTAACACACCAAGGTAATCATAAAACACACGAGTCTTCTAATGTTAATCCCCAACCAGATTATGCACAAACTTATGGTCCTTTACCTTCCATCTGTGAAGTAAACTCAAAACACGAAAATCGCAAAATTCTTCGATATTTTGACCTTTTCATGGTGACCTCAAAATTTACAACATGAGATAGAATATCATTCCGAAATCAAAGTTCAACACTTTCAATCGCCTCTAGCGCGAGAACAAAGAGACATTTTTAGAAAAATCTTTTACCAAATGTTAAAAATTTGAAAAGTTGTGCATTATCTTGGGAAAGGGACTTTCATAAGGAACTTGGATTAATGAAGGTCGTTTTGAGAAAACGAAACATCTATTTCTAACACTAAACGTAAAAAGAAACTGTTGAGAAAAGATGTTGATAGACTCTTGGAAGACGTCATCGTGCTTTGATGTATCCATAATGTTGTGCTAGAGAATTCTTTGTCATATGCATTTGATTATATCTCTGCTATCTTCGTTGATTACGTGGTAAATGTTGAGAACCACGATAATGTGCTTGGTCGAGTCCTTAAAAGTTGAAAACAAACGATTGTCAAACGAACTTTCAAATGCAATTCGTCGTCTTACTTGGTGTCAAAAAGATATTAACGATCAACAACTTGTTTTTCAACACAAAATCATCGATTGCGTGCAAAATTTTCGATCCTAAAATTGAGCAAGCTGGATGATCAAAAGCGTGTCTTTAAGTGTCAAATCTCAAAATATGAACAAGAACTTGTAAAAGTTAAAAAGGATTATGGTCTCATATTTGATTTACTCAAAAAGACTCGTGATGAAGCATCAAATGAACTTGATCATTATCTTGCACACATTAAAGAAGTTATGCATTTTCTTTGGAAATGTTCGGTCCGAAAATCAAGATCGATTCACACTATCTTCAAGTTAAGAGAAATGTTAGGAAAGTATGAACAACTTCCGCCAACCATCTTTAAGAGATTAGCCCCAGTAACACTTAGTACTCATGAACCTAGAATCCCTATTGCCAAATCACAAGTTGCTAACGTGCCTCCTTCTCAAAAGCAGGAATAGTTGCATCTTTTCCAAATGTCCGCACTTCACAGCCTAGGAGCACTAAGTCGAAGAATAGGAAGTCTGCGACCTAAGAAAAGATCAATCAGGAATGCTAAAGTAGAAGAACACCCTAGGACTATGAATAAGACTCACGTTGCCTCCACTATAGATATTGCGTCCGGCAAATGTAATATAAATAGTGATGTAACGAATGCTAAACCGTTAAGTACTTTTGATATTCAGTCTGATGCACCTTGTGTTATTTGACGTAAAAGTATGAATTGATTGTCATGATAAATGTGTTGCTAAAGCTATCATCTCTCGTTTAAGGAATCCTAAGAACCGGAATACCTCTAGGCCCACTAATCTTTCTAAGTCTGTGCTTGGTAGACCGCCCTCTTTAGATTCTAAGAAACGCATTGCTGTCCCTGTAGCTCTAGTTTCACCTCCTAAGAATGTAGTACCACCTAGTGCATTCACTAAGACTAAAGCAAACACTAGTTGGAGATGGCAGAAATGGATATATAACACACTAGGATTTAAGTGGATACCTAAAGCTATTAATGTGTGTATATCTACTATAACTGCTACGGAACCCTCTAACATTTCGGGTTCCACATCTACTTCTATTCCATCTATGTCGTCTGTGTGTAGTGCAAGTGATACATATCATTCTCTGGATTGTTGATAGCGGATGTTCCTGACACATGACAGGCAATCTTAAACTGTTATCAAACTTTATTGCAAAGTTCATTGGCACTGTCAGGTTCAGGAATGATCACTGATGAGTGTCTAAATACTCATCATTTTTGTACCAATTAAACTCGCAAAACATCTAATGTGGAACACTTTCAGAAATGCATCAAATGATAAAATATCACAAATAAGTGTTTTATGTGTTTTAAATGCAAAAATATCAAAATCTGGTGAAAACGTATCAAGTTTGCATAATTGGCAGTTTTAGTCCCCCAAGTTTCAAAAGTTGTCAAAAACAGTCCCTGGTAAAACAAAATAAAGAAAAATATCATTTTAAGTCCTTAGGGATTCTTAAGTTGTCAAAATTAGTCCTTGAGATCAAAAATTGCAAAATTACAACTTTAGTCCCTCAAGTTTTGAAATTGTCACAAATAGTCCTTGGAAAATTGAAAATGTCAAAACTAATCCTTGTACTATTGGAACTTGTCAGTTTTGGTCCTTGTGACAACTTTGGAATAATGGCAGAAATGGTCCTTGGTCTTTCAGAAATTACAAGTTTGGTCCTTATCATATATTAAACCAAGCCATAAAACTGTTTTGGACCCCTGCCATTTAGCACTATGACCCCCTGCCATTATATACTTTTGAACCCCTGTCATTACCCTTTTTGGACTGCTTGGTCAAACCCAGTCAAACGATTATCCCTTCCCTCCACCACTGTCTTCCCCATGAGTTGCCCGCAACTCACCTCTCACTTATCCACCCTCAGGCCTTATCTCCTCAAACCACCCCCGTCTCATCATCACAACCCACTACAATTAATGCCATCCCCCCTACTTGCCATTTCAGTAACCCACAGGTCAAACCACTTTTCCCGCCAAAATGATCAAACGGCCAAAATCATTTCCAGACATCCAATGGCCAAGATTTAGATGGGATTTTATCGAGGACACGTGGAAAGTCTGTTTGGGTATAAAAAGAAGAAGAAGCAAGAAATAAAAGTAGTAGATAGTTTTAAAAGTTTTATGTATGTCGTTTTTATATTTATGTTTTAATTAAACTCTAAGATGTAATCTCTTTGTTTCTATGCATCAAACTAAAGTTGCTTTATAGTTGTAATCCAGTTTTAAATATCAATTCAAGGTTTTAATATCATTTCATGTTTCCAAGTCCACTGTTGCAAAATTAAGTTTCAAATTCCTATGTTTAAGATTCAAACAAATTATTTTTAAGCTCAAACAATCACTTCGCAGCTATCATGGGCTACGGAGACTATGTCAATGGGAACATCGAAATCAGCAGGGTTTACTATGTGGAAGGCCTCGGTCATAATCTGTTTTCAGTAGGTCAGTTTTGCGATGGAGATTTGGAGGTTGCTTTCCGGGAGAAAACTTGTTTCATTCGTGATCTACATAGAAATGACCTTATGTGCGGATCTCGTAATTCTAGTCTCTACACTATCTCTATGCAAGACATGGTTGCTTCATCTCCCATCTGTTTACTTTCAAAGGCAACATCAACAAAATCCTGGCTATGGCACCGTCGTCTCTCACATCTAAACTTTCAAACCATCACCAACCTTGCTCGACACAAACTAGTTGAAGACTCCCACGGTTTCGGTATTCTAAAGATCACCTTTGCTCAGCTTGTGAACAAGGCAAAAGCACTGATTCGCTCCCAGACGGTCAAGTTTTGTCACACAAGCTAACCACTTGTGAATGGTCAACCGTAACAAACTTCAAACAGTCTGGAACCAAATGCAATGAATTCCAGGAGAGTATAGTGTTTCCCAGTCGTTATGTCCCAACGAGTACGTGCGAGAATAATCAAAGCGAATAGTGATGAGAGGATTTGAACGGAAAATGAGATATGATTGATTAAACCTAAAGAAAAAGTTTATAAATTACAGGGGCTTAAATGCAAATTAAAGAAAATTAAAAACTAAATTATATTAAATAAACGCTATCACTATATTTAAAATGATGTTTTTGATTTTTCTTTTATAAAACTTAAATTAAAACTACGTGACGTACAAAAGAAAATGTGAACTGAAACAATATTAATCCTAAAAATATGAAAATGACATTTTTACAAACCTATTGATAAGAGAAAAATTTTAGAAAAAGAAAATTATTTTTATTACTATTTATTTAATTATTATTAATTAAAAACTATTTTTACCTATTTAATAATACCCTAAAATACAAGAAAATAAGAAATAAAGCTAGAAAAATGAAATTATGACTTGGAAAAATCTAAAATAACTAAAGAGAATTTTCAAAACTAATTTTGTATTTTTATGATTATTTTTCTATTTTCTATGAATTAAAAACTATTTAAAACTAATTAAATTGCTAAAAATTACAAATTTAACTAAGAAAAATCTGGAAAAATATTTTTTGACTTTTTATATTTATCTTAACCTAGGGAAAATGAAAACTTATTTTTTTGAAACTTTTCTGAATTAATTGTATTAAAAGCTAATTAAAATGCCTAAAAGCTGTTTTAAATGAGGAAAAATATCAAAACGATCTTTGGAAAAATATGAAAAATTCAGGAAAAGTCTAATTTAATATTCGAATCTAAGAAAATATAAAAACATGGGCTTGTGTGGAGGATTATGAAGGTGCATGAAGAAGCTTATGAATAAGCACTTCAAAATAAGCTAAAAGCCACAAATGAGCACCAAATGATCACAGGACCTAACTTATGCTAAAACTACTAGAAAAATACCTAAACTAACTACTCTAAACCTCTGGAGTGCAAACTATAATGATTTGATGATTTAAACACTCAAGTGCTAAACCAGTTATACCTACTTTGAAGTTTGAAAATAAGCTACTCTGACCGGTGACACTCAAAACCAAATGTTGGAACCTAAAGTAGACTGGCTAGATACTTAAAACCCAAAATGAGCCCGAGATAAGCTCAAATGAGCTTTTGACAAGCTCTACCAAACATGTGCAAACTGCCTTGGTGACTTATGCCCTTTCACACAGGCACATGAGGTGTATTGAAGAGCTTAAAAAAAATTCCAAAAATTCCCCAAAATTCATTTTTCAACACTAGACCAGTTCAAGTTGTTAAATCCAAAAGACCAAAAGCTCTTGACCAAGGATTAACAAATGATAAATCTACAAAGTTTTGGGAAAACTGGTTTTTTCAATTTTTGACTTTTGAAACAGAAATGAAAAGTTGACTTTTGTGAGTTTTGATCTCAATTTATGAACTGATATTGATGATTTAAAGTGAAGTAAACCTATAATGAGCTACTACTCTAACATCTACACCTAAATCAAGCTTTTGATTTATCAAATTCCTAACAGATTTGACATTAGGCGGATATTATGCAATTTTGACTTTTGATGATGACAGATGCAAACTAATGTTCTAATTGACTCTAATATGCCTACTAGTGACTAAAGCAACTACTATTAACCACTGAATTAAACCTTAATCTCAGTCTAGCACTTAATGCCAAACACTAGTTTACTAACTAACTATGCAGTCTACTCTATCTTATACTTAACAGCAATAAACTAAATACTAACACTCAAATGAAACTGACAAATGATCTAATAATGATTAATAACCTGCAACAAAGGGTAACACAAAGAGTGCAGCAAAACAATTTTTATTTTAAAACTGAAATAATACTTACATGAGGTCCAGCTTGTTTGCAACTATTACCATAACCAAACTATACTACACTACTAAATTCCAACCCCAAATCAATCTCTGCAACACCCAATTCCATTTCCAAGACTGCTTGAACCAACATTCAACAAAGTTTGACTTTTGTTGACCGGATACCAAAATTATTTAAACTTGAGTTATAAGCTTACAAAAAGCTATAAATGGCTTAAATAAACTTATTTGATCTTAAAAATAAGCTATTAGAAGCTTGAGTACAAGAGCTTGAAACTGAAATTTTAAGCAATAAGCATAAAACTTGAAACCATACTAAAACTTTGAATTGAAACTTGAAAGTGCATTACAATGATTATCCAACTAAAGTTTAATACATAGGAACTGAGATTACAAATTTTTTTACTTAAACTAAAACATTTATATTAAAAACGATTTGCATAAAAATATAAAAACTAGTTACTACTCTCTCTTGCTTCTCTTTCTTCTTTTTATACACCAAGATTGCTCCCACTTGGTTTTACGAGCAAATCCCACTTGTTATCACAACCATTGGATTACTTGAGCTTATATTGGCCATTGATGAGATTTTTGGCGCCAAAAATGGTTTTAACATTGGGGGTTGAGTGCAAAGGGGGGGAAAGCATTTAATGCTTTTGTTGTTTGGTGGAGGTGGAGGGGACATGGAGAGTGGGAGTTGAGTTGGAAGGATGGTGAAGGTTGAGTGTTGCTTGAACATGGTGGTTGAAGGAGAAGAAAAAGGAGGGAAGAGGGTGAGTTTTGACTATGGGTTTGACCGGGTATATTAATAGGTAGGGGGTTCAAAACAGGGGTTCAATGGTTTGGCGAGGGTCCAAAGGTTATTGGCTGAGGGTTCAAGGTTCAAGGCTAGGATATTAATAACAAGGACCAAAGCGCCATTCTTTCAAACTTGAGGGATCAATTCTGCCACTTTCCAAAGTTGTTCCAAGGGACCCAAAATGACAAGTTTCAATAGTACAAGGACCATAATGGACATTTTCAAACTTCCAAGGACTATTTTTGCCAATTTTTAAACCCAAAGGACTAAACTTGTAATTTCTCAAAACTTTTGACATTTTTCACCAAAGGACTAATTATGACAACTTATGATTTCAAAAGGACCTTTGGTGACTTTTCTTTTAAAATAAGTGCTCAGGGACTATTTCTGCCAATTTTTGAAAGTTGAGGGACCTAAACGCCAATTATGCAAACTTAGCTTCGGTTTTCATCGATTTTAAACATTTTGCATCTGAAACATATAAAATGCAATTTTGAGATATTTTCAATATTTTGATGCATTTAGGCGTTTTAAATGTTTTGCGGTTGATTTGACCAAAAATGATGAGTATTTACACACTCATCAATCCCCACACTAAACTATTGCTAGTCCCTAGCAATCTTTTGAGAAAACTTAATGGATTTGAATCTCTTTACTAAAAGCCATTACTTCGGGTAGCCAATTGTTTCATTCAAGTAAGAACCTTGGTACAATGATAACCAAATGATTTTGAGCAAATCACCGGCTTTCAACGGTTTTGATTTGTCTTTACGAAGCCGCTTGTTTCCGGACTAATAACTCTTAGATAAAATATCTTTGGTGAGTCGATTACCAATTATGGTTTTCCAACTGCCTTTACCACAAGCCATAAAGTTGCGGGCTAGCCAACTCTTCACTAATTAAAGATATGGTGAGTTGAACACCATACAATTTTGGGCAAATTGCAAGCCGTCAACTGATTTGAGATATCTTTACCAAGAGCCGTTTGCTCCCGGATTAGCCAATCCTTTTGTTTATTAGACATGGCGGACTGATAACCATAAGTCGAGTAAGTGCAAAACACTTACTCCAAAACAAATTTTTGCCAAAATGGGGAATTGGGTGGTATAATTACATGATAAAATTGTGAGAATTCCCCCCCACACTAGAAATGAATATTGCCCTCAATATTCAAAGTACCGACTGTTATGCCGAAACTTAGAACGTAAAAGGGAAATACTACGGCCATTATTTTTGTGATGATATATATATATATATATATATATATATATATATATATATATAGGGGTGTTTCTTGTGAAGTCTAATTTTTGTGAGCGCGAGAAGAGATCCTAACCCTCCATCTAATCCTCCTTTTTTAGATCTAATGGCTTAGATTGAAGCAGAATTTGCACTCTCTATACTAAAAATCACGGGTAATATATAATTAAAAAAAAACACACATATCTCCACGTCATAAGGTGAAAATCAACAGATCCTCTCCAATCCAACTGCTTCACCCCAAATCGAACCACCAAATCACTCCTCCACAATTATCGCTTCACCTCTTCACCCCTACAACCTTCTTCCACCTTCGTTCACCGGAATATTAATCATCACCGGAATATTAATCATCACCACCGTAAATTAAACCGCCGATCAGCTGCCCGTTCAACCACATTATGCCACCGCCGTTCAATCACGTATATCAGCGTCGCTCAACCACAATAATCAAAGGAATATTAATGAAGAAGATATGGATCTAGATGACTCTCAACCAGAAGAAACTGAAATCAATGATATCACCGGAATACACCGAGATATCAAGTAATTATCATAATTTATTATTATTTAATTAATTTTTATAAATAATTGTTTTGAATTGTGAAAATTATTAGCAGATTTAAGTTTAGTTAGAGAATCTTCGCATGTGAAATGATTTTAATTCTATTATTGTATTAGTGTAATTAGTTTTAGTTAGAGCATCTTCGCATGTGAAGATTATCATGCTTAGGAAGTTGGTAATGAAGTTTTGATGCAATTAGCGGATTTTAAGTTTGGATTACATTATCTTCGTGTGAAAATATGAGTAAGTATATTTTTGAGCTTATAAATGCATATAAGTTTAGTTATATTATCTTCACATGTGAAGATTATCGATTAGGAATGAAGCTTTGATGCAATTAGCGGATTTAAGTTTGGATTACATTATCTTCACGTGTGAAAATTATCAATAAGTAATGGATTTTTTAGCTTATAAGTGCATATAAGCTTAGTTATATTATCTTCACATGTGAAGATTATCAGTTAGGAATGAAGCTTTGATGCAATTAGCGGATTTACATTATCTTTTGGATTACATTTATCTTGTGAAAATTATCCGTGAAAATTATCAATAAGTAATGGATTTTTTAGCTTATAAGTGCATATAAGCTTAGTTATATTATCTTCACATGTGAAGATTATCAGTTAGGAATGAAGCTTTGATGCAATTAGCGGATTTAAGTTTTGATTACATTATCTTCATGTGAAAATTATCGTAAGTAATGGATTTTTAGCTTATAAGTGCATATAAGCTTAGTTATATTATCTTCACATGTGAAGATTATCAGTTAGGAATGAAGCTTTGATGCAATTAGCGGATTTAAGTTTGGATTACATTATCTTCACGTGTGAAAATTATCAATGTAATGGATTTTTAGCTTTATCATATAAGCTTATAATTATCTTAATGGATTATCGTTAGGAATGAAGCTTTAGCTTAGCGGATAAGTGATTACATATCTTAATGTGAAAATTATCAATAAGTAATGGATTTTAGTTATATGCATATAAGCTTAGTTATATTATCTTCACATGTGAAGATTATCAGTTAGGAATGAAGCTTTGATGCAATTAGCGGATTTAAGTTTGGATTACATTATCTTCACGTGTGAAAATTATCAATAAATAATGGATTTTTTAGCTTATAAGTGCATATAAGCTTAGTTATATTATCTTCTCATGTGAAGATTATCGCTTAGGAATGAAGCTTTGATGTAATTAGCGAATTTAAGTTTGGATTACATTATCTTCACGTGTGAAAATTATCCGTAAGTAATGGATTTTTTAGCTTATAAGTGCATATAAGCTTAGTTATATTATCTTCACATGTGAAGCTTATCAGTTAGGAATGAAGCTTTGATGCAATTAGCGGATTTAAGTTTGGATTACATTATCTTCACGTGTGAAAATTATCAGTAAGTAATTGATTTTTTAGCTTATAAGTGCATATAAGTTTAGTTATATTATCTTCACATGTGAAGATTATCAGTTAGGAATGAAGCTTTGAATAGCGTATTTAAGTTTGGATTACATTATCTTCACGTATGAAAATTATCCGTAACTAATGGATTTTTGAGCTTATAAGTGCATACAAGTTTAGTTATATTATCTTCACATGTGAAGATTATCAGCTAGGAATGAAGTTTTGAGTTAGGAATGAAGTTTTGATGCAATTAGCGGATTTAAGTTGCAACTGGTATCAAATGAATATTCAAACATCATGTGACAACTGAATTATAAGATAACCATAAAATGTATTAGGCTAACCAAACACTAGAAATTGATTAGTGTGAGTTGAAGCCCGCGATGATGGATAGTCACTTAAAAATGCGCATCAAAACACCCTTAAACATATAGGTATAGCCGTATATGTAGGTAACTTTACATTTATCTACAAAATTAGTCTTTTTATTGCAACTTATTTCCTGTTACTCCAAGATTGTTCGGTTTGACCCTTTTAGAATCATGTATTTCTTTTGTTACATTGTGTATGAATTACATTTTGATTTGGTTTTGTTTAATCCCATTTCAGAAGGAAACAATGGTTACATTATGGTTACTGCAAATGGTGGTAACCCAGGCGGTGAAGCCGTAAGTTATACTATTATCACCACTTTTTACAATTTTTATTTTGCAACTATTTGCAAGAACAAGTTTTGCTTTTTATTGGATTCAATTTCACTCTTGGTTTAACAAAGTCCGCAATATTATTGTGCGACAAGATTACTTAACGCAACTCTCGTCATCCCATCGTTTATGTTCAGTAGTGTGTGGAGAGATACAAGGTATTAACTTTTTGTAATAAATTTAAAGAAACTCTTGTAATCTTGTTTATGCTATTATCATTAAAACTCCCTGTGTGTTAAAACGATCCCGCCTTTTATCACTACCACGATCAAACTACATTTAGATCACCAAAATGACCGTATACACTCCATATATATCAAGTTAATATGATCAACCCATAAGTTTACAGTCTCGTAACTTGGTAACGTGTGAAACTGTATGTCTCGTAGCTTATTAAGATGCGTGAACAACTTGGTCACATGTGAAAATATATGTCTCGTAACTTTTTAAGACAACTTTGTCACATGTGAAACTATATGTCTATATCTTGTAGCTTTTTTAGTTACTACGGTGCGTGAACAACTTGGTCACATGTGAATATATTTGTCTAGTAGCTTTTTTAGATGCGTGAACCACTTCGTCACATGTGAAAATATATGTCTATGTCTCGTAGCTTATTAAGATGCATGAACAACTTAGTCACATGTAAAATATATGTCTTGTGGATTTTAAAGATGCGAACAACTTAGTCACATGTGAAAATATATGTCTCGTGGATTTTAAAGATGCGTGAACAACTTGGTCACATGTGAAAATATGTCTCGTAACTTGGTAACATGTGAATCTATATGTCTACCAAAATGATGGGCGAGACCGCGAGACTACTAAGACCAGTTCAACAGAGTATCATCTTATAATGATATTATGTGTATCTACTGAACATTATTAATCACGTATAGATTAGTGCTATCATAGTAATTAGCTAGTGTTGAAGTGTAGAAGCCGATCTGTGATACATTGTTGCCAAAGCTCTACTATTATTTTACTCTGTGAAAAGGTATTTTTTCACATGTGGACAATTTTCATTTCCCTTTCGCATGAATTTTTTTACCTACTGGAAAGTATATGGTGAATATATCTTCAGATTCTTCTCAAATGGGATCATAGCTCCAAAATAGAATAAAAGTAACTTGTTTGCATCTATCTATATCAGATTGAATATTCTTTGTATGGATTGTCCGTACACCAAGATATAGGAGGTTAAAGTTTTTCAATTTTTCTTGCTAATTTGTTCTTTAGGCCATGTTTAAATTCATTAAAAATCCTTTGACTTTTTTTATTTACACTTTGATTGGGGTTGTTATAATAGAAAGCCATTTATAGTCGATGCAACTTATGACAAAACCAGTAACTTGGGATGCCCTCTTAGGGTGTTAGGATCTAATGATGTTGTGTTACGTGCTACATTACTTTGTGGGTCTCAACTAGCTTAAATGTTAGGATTTAGTAATGTAGAAAGTAATTTTGAATTCAGATTCTCTTCTCACGTGTTACTACGTACTATTTAATCCTTTATTTGATTTTAGATACCGGGTCTTGAAAGTACCTCCTGGAAGCTAGTAACTTGTGTTGTATTGAAAGTACCTTCGGGAGAAATAGCATGAAAAAAGTTGATGAGTTGCAACAAAATGTTGAGGCAAAAATCGAGGCAAAAATCAATGAAGTAAATATGACTTGTCACAAGATTTTTGTCAAACATGTCTCTTGCTTAGACAATAGTTTGTAAGTTCCGATTAAGTGATGTGGTTAGGCTGGATTCATGATACCTTGTCTCATTAGTTTCCAACTGGAGTTGTTTCCACTAAATGTTCTCTTGGTTTTGAGACATCAAACTCGGTTGATTGTTGCTTTGAGATATTCGCTAATGACACCAGGATTGTTGCATCTTTTTTGCACATCTTTAATGACTGTATCTCTAATGTAATCATGTTTTCATGTTGTCTATTGTAAGTGTTTTTTCCCCTAGGTTTCCATTAGACTGAATAACGTTTTTGGTGTTTAGGGTGTGAAGGTTCGGTGTTACTTGATGAGACCAGTAATTTCGATGCGAAAAGGATGCGAATCCTAATCGAAGTTCAGCAAGAGGATTTGGGCTTATTGAAACTGTAAAGACGAACGATGGAAAACGTGTTTATGCAAAGGTGCTCACACAATTGGATTCACGCAATGCTTCACGTTCAAGCCAAGACTATTTAACTTTAATGGTTCAGGTGCTCATGATCCACAACTTGACTCATCACTTGCTAGAGTTTGGCGTGTCCAAATCAAGACAATTCCGACACCAGCTTGGTCCCTTTGGATTCGGTTACAGCCGCAAAGTTTGATAATATTTATTACAAGCTGGTGTAATAAATTTTTCTTCAATTTTTTTTATTTTTCACATGTGGAAACCTTCAATTTTTCTTCACATGTGGAGAAAAAAATTCTTCTTCACCTGTGAAAAAAAATTCTTCACATGTAGAAACCTTTAATTTTTTTTCACATGTGAAAGAAAAGAATTTTTCTTCACTTGTGGAAAAAAAATTCTTCACATGTGGAAACCTTCAATTTTTCTTCACATGTGGAGAAAAAAATTCTTCTTCACATGTGAAAAAAAAATTTGATTCAATTTGACTGTTTTCGAGGTCATCAGTTACAGGCTGAGATGGACCAGCAAGATCAGTTATTGTAACAGCTGGCTTAGTATAATCTCTATTTTCAGCTGATTTAGATGGCTTATCAGTGGCATTAGGTCTTGAATCATCACCCAAGTTATTTCAGGTAGCATCAGTTGAGCTAGGTTCTGAATCAGACACCTCGCGTTCTGCAACATTTGGGAATTTTATGGCAAGGTAATCATGCTCGGTGATTATTGAAAAGAGATTATCGTGAACAATGAGATAATCAGACGCTTAATCTTAGGCAAGGTAAGTAACTAAATAATCACTTTAAATACACATCCAAACCACCTTAACACAATTTCGGATATACCCGTATTGAAGGGATCATTGGCCCTTCAATATGACTTTGGCAAGAAAACAAGCTGTGATGTTCGTCTGGAATGAATTTTTGACTATTGGAATCCACAACCCCAATCATGATCAGTGGGGAGTCCAAAAACATACTTTATATAGTTGCTGATGAATTGAGAAGCTATACTTATAAACAAGTAATGTATCTTTTAGTTTTTGAAAAATCAGGTGAAACTTTTAATATCCAAAATAGAGTTCACGTTGACCCTCATTGCTAGACCATCTCGCCATTATGTTGTGACAAGGTTTGATTACTTTCATTTTTAAATCGCATATGATGTTCTAATCTTTATGTCATCATATATATGACCTTTTTCTGCATTAGGGTAACACTCATCTTCTTCCTCATGATTTTAACGTTATGATTTTTTATTTTTTTGAACGAATATTTTAACGTTGTGATTAAAAGATGATTTATAGAAGTACTTTTTCGCATTAATTGTGTTCCATCTCAATCTGGTACAATCAAGCTTGAGCTACTCCCCCTACTTGATGGAATTATTACTCTAGATTCCTTACAGTCAGCGTAAGGGAAAACGGTACCTTATCATTATGATCAACGTCTTTTAAACCATAAGCAAATGGATATAACCCAAGTTGACCCGTTAGCAAAGGTATAACCAGAATGACCCATTTTCACAGTTATAGGTTGAAACTGATATTTATTTTACTTGTACCTTGCAGCCCTTTAGAAAAATCTGTTACTGAATGCATTTAAAAACATAAGTATTGCAGAACGATTTGGGATGCCATCTCCTCCAAAATGGATAACCACCGGAGGGCGTCACGCTAACCTTAGTCTTTTGAGCTCTATAGCTTCCATTTTCGGCTGTAATGTCTACACTGTGTAAAGACCATGTAAATTCCTTTGTGAAGCAAAGTCAAAAGACTGGCATACCCTTGAGGATTGGTGAATGATTTCAGTTGTTCATTAGGGGCTGCATTAAGGGCGGCCCATGGTTGGCTATGCAAGAGTAAAGGAAGTTTTGTGCCGATTTTTTCTATGTATAAAGACAAGTTAGAAACACGCTTTGGATCGAAACTTGTTGCAAGCTGAAGATGATAAACTTGTCGCAAAATATGGGCTTTTGGTGAAAAAACAAATGGAGATCAAAACTCAACTTGTTCAATCCGGAAGTTGAGCGAGATGCTACATTGACGAGACCTACTACATGTATTTAAATCGAAACTAAAATTGACGAGTAAAGGAAGTCTTGTGCCGATTTTTTCTATGTATAAAGACAAGTTAGAGAACACGGCTTTTGGATCGAAACTTGTTAACTGTTGAAGATGATAAACTTGTCGCAAAAATATGGGCTTTGGTGAAAAAGCGAATGGAGATCGAAAGTCAACTTGTTGAAATCCGGAAGTTGACAAGATCACTACATTGACGAGACCTACTACATGTATTTAAATCGAAACTAAAATTATAGATATTAGGTAAAGCTTCTTCTTTTCTATTAGTAATAAAGTGGTACGATTGTGAATATTGTCGAAGCTTAGTGAAATTCCCTTTTGGTGAAAGTGGAAAATAGTAATTTGAAACCGAACATGTTCAACACTTATTCCAGTTATATGTTTTGCGGTATCTTTTCATTTCATTGATGTTAAAATAAACATAAATTCATTGATGTCTAAAATATACAGTAAAGATTTACTAGCATATAAAACAAGTTATTTTACATCCTAATTTTAACATGTTAAATCACATATCCACAAAAATTTAGAATTTCACGGCATGCATCGTAATTTGATTAGCAAGTCAAGTTAAAGGTAACCAAATACAATATTATAGCAGTTGGAATAAACAAATTTACAACTATTTAGTTCAAAAAAAAGTAAAGTTCAAAACATGCCAGGAATTTAGAATAAGTCCTGGTGTAACATGCAGATGAGCTTGATGTCGCACTTGTTTACGCTAAAAAGAGGTATCATGCTCACACATTACGTCGACATAAAAATACAAGAAACCACAAAGTCTACAACGTGTGGACCATAGCCACATATACCATCATCGCGAGTTTTTAGCTTATAGTTTTAGGCGGCTTCATTATGTTCTCAGTTATTTAACTCGCCTACAAATACCAATTCTCCATACCCGAATATTGAACACCTTGGGGCCCTTTTTATCCATTGTCTCTTCTTCCCCCATCATCTCAAAACAAATTACCATTGAAGTTGGTTGGTAAATACATTAGATGCAATCTACCAGCAATAGCTTTTCACTCCTTAACACCATGTCGGATAGTTTGATGTTCGTTTATTAACCATGAATATTATTAGATGCGAGAACCTTGGTAATTAGATTTGATAGTAATGAATACTTTGTCTTCTATCCTTGGTTGTTAAACTCTTTGAACAAGTTAACTGTAAGACGGCATTATTGCAAGCCAAAAAACCGTCTTGACTCCAACCTAATTTAGGAATAAGACATTTACTATCAAAACACATAATTGCCATTTTCTTTTTTTTAGGGACTTAATTTGCTAAACTTACTAGGTCGAGTTCAAAGTATTGAATAATCATAAGTCACAAACCTTATAGTGCTCATCAGCGGGTCTATAGGTACAGGTTAATCGAACTAATCATTATTTGTAATCCCGGTCTTTTTTTACAGCACACATAAACTAATTGTATTTGATAAGTTGAAAAAACGAGATTACAATAATATTTAACATAATCCGTAGTATTGAAGTGCTATATAGAGTTATTACACATAAATATACTTAAATATAATATCTACATTTCGGATTTAAGAAGGGCGTGATAAGACATGGTCCCCTGAACTTGACAAAATATCCGTATCAAACCTTGACCGAATACCGATAAGACATACCCAACCCACCCGAAAGTTTCATTTTCGGTTCTTTTTACCATCCTTTGGCATCAGTAGTAATGTTGTTCCTCTTCAATCGTGTTTTAACATCGCAAAAAGAAATAAGACAGTTCACCTTTCTTCATTCCAGATAATGTGACTGCCTACAAGGCGTAAAAAAATGTAAGTCTTGATACAAACGACATCAACAAGAGCATACCACAAATTGGATCAAATGAAAAATCATCTAAATGATGCTTTACCCTAGAATTTCTTTTCTTAAATCTATAACATATAAAATAATGCAGCAAAAGTCCAAAGGATTGGCACCAACAGTTATAACTTATAACTAATGAGTCAAAATACATTTCTATATACTCACGTCAAATGGATCATGCATAAAAGCTCAATTAAGTACATATGGACTAGATGCATTTCATGCGTAAAAATCAAAAAGTAAATAATCTGAAATACAAAGTCGTAAAGCAAGAACCCGTCATGTGTCCAACTCGGTCAATCGTTTAGCACATATGGTCCTGAAATCAATGACAATATCCTTGGGACCATTTTTTATTGAGATCAACCTTGCTAAAATGTAATGACATCGAGATGTCATATGTTCAACATTTGTTATAGTTATGCCAACTTGGCGAGTAATATAATTTCATACAGCTACTTGGTGCTATATTGCTTATAAATCATAACCAATGCCAAAAGGAATTCTTACGTGCCATAAAATGATTAAGGAGAGCCCATGAAAGTTGCTCAATTACGTACAAACATAGATCTAGATTAAAGGTCAGAGTTAATGTTTGAAAGAGTAAACCAAGGCCATAACATTCTCAAATGTCAGATGTAAATCACAACTATCATTTATAGATAACTCACATTAGGATCACATTATATAATAAAATTTAATCAAGAGTCTCTAGAAGGGCATCTATAGCTTCACTTGTTATTAAGATCACATTATATAATTAGAGTTTCGCTTGCTAAGGCACACCCAGTAAGCGAATAGTGTCCAAAAGCATTGGGCAATGTGAAATCCACGTCTAGCTCAAAGACCAAGAATCATTCATTCAATGAATAATATCGACCATACAAAATCATTTAGACACCTTCTCAAAATCAACCTTGAGTCAACCTAAATGGGGGCAATGACTCAGGGTGCACATCTAGTTCTAATAAGCGAAAACTACCCGACTATCCTCCATTCGTCCCTAAAAATAACCGAACACTCCTCATGTTTTTGCCGAATACTAGATGTTTATTAACTTACAGTGCCCTATCACTACAGCATATTACTATTTACACATGATATGCAAACAAAAACAATCGATTCTGAAAAAGTCAAACACATGGCTAACAACTTCCACTTCACAACATACAACTTGATAAACACATAGCGACGACATTCACACACAATAACCTACCGACATTTCTACAAAAAATCTCAAACATAAAACAATTAAAAGGATCCATAAATTCAAAAAATCAAAACGGAATGAGTAACTCACATTGTCATTGTCCTTATCATGCCCTTGTAATCCATGTAGAGAAGATCTGCATCACACATAAATGGAGTCAAAATCACACCGTTTAATCCATAACACCAACATACAATATAGACACACCTATACGCATATCTAACTAACAAAATAATTGCATATACAATAACGAAATTGTCGAACTAAACATTCCTGAAACACATTTATCCAACAAAAAATTATTATGCATCAAGCTTCACATACAAAGACCTATACGCGAAATCACATATATCAAAGCTAAACAATCAAATATACAGATATGCATACACATAAACACACACACTCCACAATTGTATATATAGATACCTATTCACGAAAACGCATATATCAAGCTAAAAAACCGCATATACATATTTATATACACAGGACATACATATTGCACTCTAAAATCGCACATATCAAATTCACAAACGCATACAAAATTTTATAAATAAAAAAAACTGCATACACCGAACTATAAAAACAAAGGAATATACACCTAAATGCATACAGATAAGTAGAAAATCGCATATGTAGAACCACACACCTATATAGAGATCTATATACACAAAAGTGCAAGTATAAAATCACACATATGTAACTACACAATCGCATATACATACATTTAACACATATATCGAGCTACATTTCACATATCGAACTAAATAATTGAACGAACAGGATTATAAACGCATATATTGAACTACATAATTGTATTAACAGGTTAAATATATACAAAGAACATATGTAATGGAGTATAAAAGGCGTTAAAATGGAAATAATATAAACCTTGGCGTTTAGTTGGAAAACATTTTCTTTCATTTTCTATTTCTTGTTTTGTAGGAAAAAGGAAGGGAGTTTTATTTCCACAAAACAATGGAGTTTTATTTCCAAACCACACATTACATACAACATCTATGAGCCGCCTCCTTTTAATGACAATTGTTGTGTCTTTTTGTATGATTCATAAGGTTTGATCTTTTGCGTTCCATCTTTCTATGAAGCCACATGATCATTCAACTTATCTGACATGTTATCAATGTCACCACAGTTATCTTTCATGGGATGAACTTTCAAGAAATCCTTTCCCCATTGAATACACCTATATCAGCCAAACCGTCCTCTAGGCATTTTTTTCGCGATACCAATAACCCTTTGGCTTATCAAGAAGGCGACACTCTGGAAACGGCTTATAGATGAGACCACACTGGAAACATATATATTTTCACATGTGAAGAAAAACGTATATGCCCAAGTATAAATTAAAAAAAAAATAGTCACATGTGAAAATTTCGTTAATTTGTATATTGTTTCTTAGGAGCATTTCACTTAACATTTATAAATATTTAGTCGCATGTATAAAATTTCTTTAATATGTATATTGTTTCTTATGAGCACTTCATCCAACATATATAAATTTTTGGTCACATGTGAAAATTTAGTTAATTTTAGTCACATGTGAAAATTTAGATGTAATATATTGTTTCTTATAGGCATTTCACCCAACATTTATAAATTTTTAGTCACATGTGAAGATTTCATTAATTTTTAGTCACATGTGAAAATTTCATTAATTTGTATATTGTTTCTTATGAACATTTCACCCAACATTGATAGATTTTTAGTCACATGTGAAAACTTTTTTAATTTTTAGTCACATGTGAAATTTTTGTTAATTTGTATATTGTTTCTTATGAGCATTTCACCCAACATTTGGTGTGCATCCTAGTCGTCAAAATGAACTCACTCCTGCTATACTTTTAACAAACAATAATACTGCAAGTAGGATCGGTTCTCATGTTCTCCAAGTTTTGCTATATCAACTCTTTAATAGAGAGTAAAAAGAGGCTTTTAATAGCTTAAGCCACACACATTTATATAAAACAAATTAACCTTGATGCAAGGACTAACTAAAATGACTACATACAATCCTTATACACGCGCCTAAATGTTACACAAAAGGCTATTTCAACTCTTTATGCTGGACTATATTTTCGAAAGCAATTATCCAATTTGATTAAGTATTTACCACACTTTTCAAGTAGCTGCAAAAATTTCATGTGAAAGTGAACTTGAATTAATAAATGAACACCTTATCTTGGACTAGAGAAGATCTTACTCAAACAAAACTTTTAGTGATTTTTGTTTTTCACTTACGATGCGCTAAGAAAAAAGAAATATATGAAACTTGAAACAGTCAAGCATATCAATAGACAATTTAGATAGAATAACTACAAAGTTGAAACAACTGAATATAACCCTTTGAAACTATAATTAATCATGGCTTAACATGGTTATTAAGGATCCATTTCACACGACCATGACTATTGATTAGGCGGTGGAGCTAACGAAAGAGAAAGAAAGCAATGATAGATAAGAGCAATAAACCATAATTTTACCTCAATAATTTTCACCAAATCTCTCACTATGTCCTCCATGGAATCTTCTTTGAGAAGTGCCCCGATAATAAATACAAATCTTAAAAGCCACGAGACATACATTTTCACATGTGACCAAATGGTTCACACATCTTAAAATAGTACGATATATATATCTTCACACACTCCAAGTTATTTCACATCTCAAACAACTATGAGAAATATAGTTTCATATGTTACCAAGTTACGAGACATATCTTCACATGTGACTATGATGTTCACGCATCTTTAAAATCTATGAGACATTACCGTAAGTACTATCAAGACTACTAAAATAGCAGTTGAATCAAGTAAAAGTTCAACTGAGCAATATTGGTTTAGGCATTTCATCAAACAGTTGGTATGCATTATAAATTAAATGAACATATATTACAACTTTGAATTGAACACCGATTACAAACATGTGAATAATGAAAGTGTAAGAATTTAACCTTTTGAAGAGCCAATTTTAACCTAATAACCTCCAAATTACAGCAGGACAACTATAAGCTCAAGGAAATGATTAAGGTTAGTGACAAGGTGCTGCTGCTATGGTGGCATTGGTCCACTAACGGTGATTTGTGTTGTTGTGGTGGTGGAGATTGGAGGCGATGGTGATTGGAGGTGATTTGTGTTGGTGTGTCCGAAGTTTGCTGTTTTGTTTATGGAGAGAGCGAGAGAGACAAATCGGGATATTTTGATGTGAGAAGCAAATGAGAATTATTCACTTAGACCCTACGATTTTGGGGAAAATTTTACGAAAATGCCATTCTACCAAAATGATCTTTAGATGAGATTAATTTGATCTAACGGTCAGATCTCTTCTCGCGTTCTCACAAAAATAGCCATTCTCATTTGAACGCTTTTCTATATATATATATATATATATATATATATATATATATATATATATATATATATATATATATATATATATATATATATATATACTATACTTAGTACCTGCACAATGCTAAATTGCTCAATGTATATTAACAATTGCTATGATATTGTGGTAAGTGTTTTAAGAACATATAATTCAACTGATGAAAAAATTCTTAACATGTATCAAAGAACAAATAAAAGTATTTATTGAAACTGAAAATGAAACATTACATCAATTATGAGATAACTAACAATGCACGTTTCTCGTCATGTAAAATTTCTATTACACGCATATGAGGTGTTGAATCCTTTGACCGAACTCTTTGATTGGCTTCACTTTGTAGCATCATCCATCACATGGTATTTTACCCAATCAAACCTAAGAAACTTAACAAAAATATATACACCGGTTGTATAATGTATTTTGACCAAATTATTTCAGAAAACTTTGTATACCTTTAATTAATGCTGGAACAATCAACGATTAAAGCACCAATCAATCACCATCATTATAGCAATATTTGGAACATAAATTTGTATTTAACGATTTAATGCGCAAAGAACGAGAACAAAAAAATGAACCCCGACTATATAATAAATCGATACAATGTTTTGTGATTGTAAACATTCAAGTTATTTACAACAATATCTCTGCAATTTCAACTATATATAAATGTCAAAACAATATTTTTAAAAACCATATGGTCATAAGCACATTTCAATATTTAATAACCGACGATATGACACAACACATAAAAGTAACATAACAATAAATAATAAGTATTAATATGGTGCCTTATAAAATAAAAGATATTGATAAACTTTTAGAAATTATTAGTGTTAAGATTAAATAAATTAAAAAATATTTACTTTTTTTGGGAAAATTACAATAGTAAAGTTGTCAAAATGTCATACATTTCTTTCAAATTTTAGGTGTGAATTGTTATGGTAGCTATTTTATTAAGGGCAAATTCTTTGAATTTTTATGTAGAAATTTTAGTTTTAAAGGAATTTTAGAAATTTAACATTACTCACTTTTTAAGTTTCAAAAACGTGGATACATGCTTTGAAAAAAAAAAAAAACTTGTATTGACTTTCCAACATTGAATATGCCAATCGGCCATTTAATATTAGTTTGAATTTTTAATGGTAATTATATATAGGAAAAAATGCATATATATCCCTCCCAAAATGAATAATTTGATATATATCCTTTCAGACAAGTTTTTTGCATATAATACAATGGTTTTTATGCGTGTTTTGGATATATATGCAATTTTGTATTTTCAAGGATATATATATGCAAAGCCCCTATATACATATAGTTAAAGACGTCACCCGTGTATAAAGAACGAGATTTTATAGCGACGATATCGTTTAGTGATAAAAAAAATTTATGGTTATAAACGAAAAATAATAAAAGTTTGAAGATTTGAGGATTAAACATAATGTTTCGAACCCGGTCAATCGGCCGTGGTTGAACTGGTTGAACCGCTTTGGTCGAAAAAGCGATCGATTTAAACCGGTCAACCCGACGGGTTTGGTTGAACACGGGTGAAATTAACCGTCAACCGTCGGGTTGAAGCGTCCGTGTTAACCCGGTTTTCGATGTGTATTAATAGTTTACTTTTGAAATATCTGTTTTCAAAGTTTCTATTTTTAGTTTCAACATTTCACTTTTTGTGTTTTCCTTTATATATAGTATCGCGTACCCCTGCGTGACGATTAACGGAGAACAGATTTCGATGAGGCTGATTTACGTTTGTATCGGTTTCAACGGTCCTCTCGTTCATTTTCGATGACTTTATATCGGTTAGTCGAACCGCTATTAAACAGGTTCGATTGAACCTGTTGGTCAGTGGTCGGGTTTTCAAAATTATATGTACTATCAACTATGCATCAAAAACTGTAAGAAGGATATATATGGAATTATTCACCTTGGAGGATATATATGCAATTTCCCCTTTATTAATTTGTATAATGTGTGTAATAGCATGTACTTTTCATTTTAGGGTGTTTTAAAAATAACAAATTAGTGTTTGTAATTATTTTATATTCGATTTTGTTGAAACTTGTTTAAATTGTATATTGTAAAATTTTATTGACTTTTAGTATGGGTGTTTTAATTTTTGTATTTAATTTGGTGGATATGCTTTTAGTTGGTTGTACAATATGAATAAATCAATGTACTTTTAAGTAATGGGGTGTTTTAATAAGAGTATTAATTACATTATACACTTCTCTCACCTTTGACTTTCAACTTTCAACTTTCAATTTTCACTTTCACCTTTTTACCATTTTTCTATTTATGTAGTAAGATATATATATATATATATATATATATATATATATATATATATATATATATATATATATATATATATATATATATATATCTCACATAAAACTTTACAACCCAACTTAATTGGAACGTCATGATTATTGATTAACTTTGACATATAATTAACTATGACAAATACCTTAACATCTCAACCAAGATAATACAAAAACATGTGTGATAGATAAAATACTTTTGTATCTTAAGTAGATTACTATTTCCTAACAAGCAACATGATTACTTATTTATAACATAAAAAATAGACCTAAAGAATTGAAGAATCTCAATATAAAATTTAAAATGTTACCTTAAATTAGCCAAAAATTTAATGTGATAATGATGATTAGCCAAAAATTTAATGTGATAATGATGAATAACTTTGATC